>JAPSGF010000030.1:2865216-3112986 GCA_035772895.1 Perdix hodgsoniae | reverse complement strand
GCCTCCCAGTGGGGCAGAGGATCAACTTGTTAAACTCTGACGCAGTGTTGTGAGCACGTGGGTTGGCTTGTGCATCAGCTCAGCTGGCAGAAGGCTCACCCACATACTCGTCTGGGGTCAGGGTATTCTATTGAAGGCCTACAGATGATCACTTGAAGTGAACTGATTTTTTGTGCTCACTGCCTTTTTCGCATGCCTGTTCCATTCTGTATTATTCTTGTAGATTTCCTTTCTATTGGCATGAGATACTGAAGGATATTTTAGAACTCTTTTTAATCATTAAATCATTTAACTTGGATTACTGCTTCCTGTATATAACAGCAAATATTCTTTCCTTTCTTGCCATTCAAATTCAGCAGCCCCCAGAAAGTAAATATCAGGGACTTTGATTTCATTGATATAGAAGGACTGTGGTAGTGGATCTTGTGAATGTTTTTACAGGACAATTAAAATCTTGTGTCTGCATGAAAAGAAAGTGCAATGAAATTAATTCAGTTGGCATTCTTCCCACTTCTTGCCTGCAATTTTTAGGCTTTCAACAGAAAATAAGTGTTATTAAATAAGTGCAGTGACGATGATTTTAGCGCCATCGCTGGCAAATAGGCAACAATTTTACATTTCTCTGAATTTCTTGTTAGTACTTATGAAATCATAATTTTTTTTGCTAAGTGGAGTTTTAAAATCATGGATCTATAAGTGAAATGCTAACAAATTAATGATTAATCTTTAGTTTAAGGTAATCATTTTTCAAATGTGTCTGATTACAAAATCTGTCTTTTATGGTGTTCTAACTCGATAGCTGTCTCTGTAGATTAGAATGGGAAAATACCTTTTTGTTTTGCTTTTATTGCTGTAGCAAATAAACACTGATACACATGGAGTTAACATATTTAACAGTTTTAAATAAACAGTAAAACAGTTTTAAAGTAGTAACTATACTTAGGTATATTGATTGCTATTCAACTGAAAAAAGCAGGGACAGGTGCTTTTGCCCCATTGAAACACGTCAAAATTCTAAGACTACTTGGCCTTTAATCTCAAGCTGTGTTGCAGTAAGCTTGCATTATCAAAGGGTTGGCAGGGGGTGGCTGCTGTGTTGCTCACTGTCCTGCCTGAGAAATGTGTGGAAAGAGCGATGCAAAAGATTGCAGTGCTTTGTGATATCAATCATAGCAAAGACAAGATACTGTATACACTATGTTATATATATAACATAGAAGGGAGCTTTCTCTCTCTACGGCTGATTACAGAAATGTGAAGTGAACATTTTCTGGTTCTGTCAGGAGTTTTAAATCCATGAGTTTCAAGCTCCACCCACTGCTTTTAATCCTAATAGGATTTTTAACTGCTTTTGCCTATGCTTTATTTCCCCAGGCACTGCTGCCGTTAAAAACAAAACCTTTTTTGAGAAAAGGTAAGATGGAGCTCACTGTATCCATCTCTGTATTTTGCTGAGCATATCTGGCGTTTTTTATGCAAATAGATCTTTCAGTTTCCATTTAGTGTTTTAATGAGCAAACTGCTAAGTTGCTTTAAAAGTTCAAAAGTGAGCAGCCAGGGTTTTACAAAAAGTTGGCACCTTTAATCTGTGCAGAAGTCCTTAAACAAGTGACAGAACCACAGTGTAATGGGAAGCCCTCTCTTTAACAGGCTTAGCAGTCTTTGCTAGTCATTTAAACAATGAGAAACTACTTTCAGTGTAATTGACTTATAAGATCATAGTTGAAAAGCTTATGTCTAAAGGCTTATCAGAATAAGAGACATCTATGTGAACATGGTCAGAGAGAACTGCAAAATACAAATTGTGAATGGGAGCCATCAGATGTTTGAGGCAAGGGAATAAGTATAGTATGATTGTGAGCCTGGATGTTGCAGGATGTTAATGCAGTGATGCTCAGGATTTATTTCTTTTTCCCAAATAGACAGCTTGTGATGTACCAATTGAATGATCTTGCAGGAGCGCGTAAACATTTGTTGTAGACTGTGTGGCTGCTTTGCTGGGTTGTGTCTCCTCATTTCTCTCTCCAGCACTCGCCACTCTTCATGGGCACCAGCACAAGCAAAGTGAATTACTGCAGCAAGTGCGCCGGTAGCTAATTGCCTAGAAGTACAGGACCACAAAGAAAGCAAGCTTTGCAAAGGAAATCGTTTACCTTTGCAGCAAGTAGATGAGAAGGGGGAAGGCAAAAGACGCTTTGATTTCCTTTCCTGGGCATCTTCTCTGCTTGGCTGGAAACAAGCACAGGTTTAACACTGGCAGTTTATAGGTGAGGTTCCAGGTTCTCCATGTGTTATGAATAGTTTCAGCAAAGTCTTGTGTGATTTCAGTAAGGCCACTGAAAGGAGGTGTGGATTTGCTCACAGAGGGGATAAGAAGGGTATAGCGCTACAGCCAAGGAGAAGGGGGTGGAGGAAGCAAGTTTGCCTCTTGGTGTGCTAAAGCAGCCTCTCCTATGCCTCTCTCCTTGAATTTGTGTCACTGTATGATCTCAGCGAGGGCTGTGCTGTTTAATGCTGGTAGATAGCTAGCCATAGAATCATAGAACATCCCAGTCGGTAGGGCCGTAAGGACCATCGCGTCCAACCCCCGGCTCCTCACAGAACCACCAAAAATCAGACCACATGACTGACAGCATTGTCTGAGCACTCCTTGAACTCCAGGAGCTTGGGGCTGCTTTTCCATGCCCACCGCCTTCTGGTGCAGACCCTTACCCCAACCCCCACTGCCCTCCCCTCACACAGCTCCATGCCGTTCCCTCAGGCCCTGTCGCTGTCATACAGAGCAGAGCTCAGCGCTGCCCTCCGCTCCCTGTGAGGAGCTGCAGCCGCCATCAGGCCTCCCTCAGCTCCTCTGCTCTGGGCTTTTTTAATGTACATCTTGAAATTAGTCTACACTGCCCTCCTCAGAGATCCAGGCCTTTAGACTGCACACACATTTGAAAAGATGACCACAACCAGACAGGCTGCATACTCTTAATTCATAGGCACGTAAAGCTGTTGATGTCGTATAAAGAAATTCAAAATTAATAATGAAAATATTCTATTTCTTAGATGTTTGTCATGAATATAACCAGTATTTTTTTCCATTTACTAACAGGCAAGTGCAACCTGTTTTCATTCCATCAGTTCACCTGCACATGACTGCGCCCACCATGCAAGTCAGCCAGAAAGACTTTGAGAAAGCTCAAGAGCAACTGAAACTTTTGAAAAATGATCCTGGGAATGAAACGAAACTGAAGCTCTATGCTTTGTTTAAACAGGTTGGCTTGGTTTGCTTTTTTCACAGAATCATAGATCACAGAATCACAGAATGGCCAGGGTTGGAAAGAACCTCAAGGATCATGAATCTCCAACCCCCCTGCCCCAGGCAGGACCACCAACTTTCCATTTAATACTAGACCAGGCTGCTCAAGACCCCATCCAGCCTGGCCTTGAATACTTCTAGGTCCCTTTGCTGGGGCCTGTAAAAATATATACTATAAGTACATATTGTCTTAACAATCTCTTGAAATGCTTAAGTTATATTCTTGAAATGCCCCTTCAGCTCTGCCTGAATTCTGAGTGAAGCCAGAACTATTTTGTCGCATAAACTGGGATTTGAACATAAACCTTTATCCAAAGATAAGGCTGATCATAAAATACTTTGGGATAACTGGAACCTTTGAACATCAGTTGATCCTGCACCCTTGCTAATAATAGGGCTGATTTTGAAATGAGATCCAATTTCATAGGTCTTATCTAGTGATTTCTTTGTACCCATAACTTCCATATTTTTTTAAATATAAGAATTGCACAATTTTGAGATAAGTTACTGAGAATGTAAATGGGTGGGCATCTTGGAAATGAATGTCTCATTGGTTAGGTTCATCTGAAGGCCTCGCACTGACTGATAGGAAATAGCAGGCATTGGGAGTTTCATGGTATGTGTACTGTCTGAATATTTTCTGTCTGAGGTGAATTCTGTATCCTGATCATGTAACAGTCCTAACAGTCATCTTCTTTCAACCAAGGTACCTGAACTGTAATCAGAGGTTTAAATTAGTTTCTTTCACTCTCTTTTCAGGCTACCGAGGGCCCCTGCAATTCTCCAAAGCCGGGCATGCTGGACTTTGTCAAGAAAGCCAAATGGGATGCGTGGAATTCTCTTGGCAGTTTGTCTCAGGTGACAAGACCTATAATTTCAGTAAAGCTCTGTCTTGAAGTGCGTGGTTTATGAATGAATGCTTGATGTCTGAACATAGTACTTGTTAGTTGACTCGCTTTGCTTCAGGCCACAATGTTTTGCAGTGTATTTTACTTTTGTACTGTGAAAGCATAGATTTTTATTGCTAACAGTTTGTGTCAGCATAAGAGACCTTATATGTATTGTGACTTTCAATAAATACACTTTTTCATATTTTTATATTCTACTGTTCCCTTTAAGAAAGATGGATTGAGTCTCTTACTTCTTACAGCTTCATACAGTGAAGAACAAATCTGTAAATCCAGCGTGATTTTGATAACATTGTCATTTTAAGAAGTTGGCCTCTGGAGCTACTAGTAAATGAAGGAAACACAGGATGAAAGAAACGCTGAATGCAGTCACTACTGCATAAGTCCTGCTGTTCAGGAATAGTTTTTGTAATTAGTCATAGATACTTCTTAATACAAGGTTGGGGTGACTGTTTGTATGAATTTGGTTTTCTTTAAATCTACCTGGATAATTTCACGAACATAACATATTTTTAATAGGAAAGGAATTCATCGAGGCTGGGATATCACTGGGAAGTATTTCTGAAAGAGAGCAGGAGTTAGAAAAAGATTTGTGGAGGCCTCTAGGGGTATTTTTTGCTTTTTTATTTTCTTGTTCCTTTTTACGTTTGTTCTGTTTCTGGAATAGCAAAGAAATACTTAAGGAAATGAACTTGGTTGTGAAGTTATAGTTAAGAGGAAATATATCTAGCAAAAGTGCCCGAAGTATTTTATCTTTTCAACAAAATAGGTTGTGAAGCTGTCAAGGTATAGTTCCTTTAAATCGCTGTTTACTATAGAAATAAGGAGGCACCATTCTTTCAGCTTTTGTACACTGTGTTTGTGCTAAATGATAAGTAATATCTTCAAACAGCTTTAAAAAACTGTGGATGCATTTGAGCACCACATGTTCTAAACTAAAAAGGACTTTTCATTTGGTTGGAGAAATGTCCAACCAGTAAGCAAAAACAAAGGATCCCCCAAGGCATGGAAATGCTGGGGTAATAACAAAGGTCATTCAGGAAATCTTAGGCACGGAGTGGACAATTCTTAAACAAAACCAATGTTGTCACTGATGCAGTATCTATGCACTTTCATTTTTCAGATCTGATGGATGCTGGCCTCTCTTGTGATTTGCAGTATTTAAATACAACATGTTCTCCCCTTCTTGATTAGCATACTTTCCAGTGGAGATTTTATTTGGTCCTGTAGCACACTCATCCTCTTTTTTTTTTTTTCTTATAGGTGGCCATTTTGTGAATAGCATAAAAAAGATGGTCTTCGATTTTTATTTATGTGTTTGTTTGTTTATTACAGGATAATGCTAGACAAGAATATACTAAACTTGTCTCAAGTTTGATTTCTGCCGAATCTGCTGGCGAGAAAAAAGATACTTCTCCAAAAGAGAGTAGTCATGGTGGCTATGAGACCCTAATAGTTACCACTGATAACAATATCACAAAGATAATGTTTAACCGACCTGACAAGAAAAATGCTATCAATCATAAGGTAAAGGAATAAATTTGCGAGGATTATTGGTTATATTTATTATTTTTTTTCCTGATTAAGCTACTTAGGTTTTTCAAGAATCATTGCTGCAAGTTCAGCAGAGTTACCTGAAGTATGGTGGTCAGAATTTTATGAGGGTTGAATATATTGACGAACAGTGACAATGTAAGACATGAAGATCTAGTACAAAATCAAGTCACCAACATTTTACAGATTGGGCTCTTCTGTGTCTTCTAAAAAATCTTGGTTTCTTTCTTTTTTTATTTTTTTCTTCAGTCAAACTTACAGGATCATGGGCTGTACTAAACTAAAATGCCAAACTGGAAGAAGACAAGTTTGTTTTGTGGAGGCAAGACTTGACCATAGCCTTGCTTATAACAGTGCCTGCAGCCTAATTTGGCTTAGCAGTGTCATGTGTATGTCTAGATAGTTGTTCTCCTCCTGTAGCTATCTCCATGAAGAAATCTCTCCTGATGGGAGTATTGTGATCATCCTATTTCACAACTGCAATGATACCAGGAGAGGGCTTTCACCCCACTGCTGCTAATTCTTTAATATATTATTTTGCTGACTTAGACTGTTTCCCAGCTTTTAAAATTAGTTGTTTCCAGTTTGTATTTTCCAAGGGATTTTATTCTGACCTTGAGATTTGCATTTGAAGTCTGAGTGTTGCGAAGACATGATTTTGTGGTTAGAAACAGTACCTCAATTGCAGTACTTTCTGTACATGCAAATCTTTTTTGTACTTGAATGGATCATAGCTAAACTGTCTGTCAGGTTCCTTGTTGTCAATGTGAATCTCCTTTGTATGACATTTTGCAGCATCACAGTTACATTTTGTTGATTTCTCTCTTCTGCAGATGTACAGAGAAATTATCAATGCACTTCAAGAAGCTGCCAAAGATGATTCTACCATAGCAGTTGTTACTGGTACAATGCTTATTATCCTTCTCTTAGATTTGCTTTATTTTATGTCAGAATACAGTATTGACATGAACTATCTACCTCACATTTAGGCCAAGATAGAATTATGTAAATGGAGAAATGCTTTCCTCTATTGTAGACTGAAGATTTTCAATAGCATTTTGGCAGAAATATTTCAAAGTGGTGCTTCAAATTCTTTAGCAATCTTGCAGTTTCTGAGATGAGAAGATAGAGATGGAATACTCCTGAGGATTTCATTGCCTCTGAGGAGGTGATACATCTGCTCCACGGCATTTTCCCTACTGCTTTTAGAATTTGTCTGTATGGATTTAGTAAACTCTCTCTACTTCTGTGATACATTGGAACATACTAAAAACAAGCCCCTCAAGTGCTGCACTGTCATGCACAAGATGAAGTTTATGCTATGTGTTTATCCATGATCACTGAGAAAAACTGATTTTTGGCTTCTTGATTCTTCTGAGGCTGCTGTAGGAAACGATTCGCCAGGGATGCTGCAGCCAAGCCCTGCTGTCCCCCAGTCATCAGATGCATGATGAGTACAGTTGGATGACTGTAGCTTTAATGTGAAAGGAAACCCCAAACTGATACTGCTTGTGAAATCTAGCAGATCTGAGGCAGTAGCATTTGAATTCATTAGAGGATCCTTTTGTCTGTTTCTGATGCTGACTGCACAACATGGTGGCAAGCACAAGGGGGAGGGATGGAACGGTTAATGCGGGTGCTGCCTTTCTGACCTATCCTCATTGCATATAATCCTAGAATCATAGAATGGTCTGGGTTGAAAAAGACCACAGTGATCATCTAGTTTCAACCCCCCTGCTATGTGCAGGGTCGCCAACCACCAGCCCAGGCTGCCCAGAGCCACATCCAGACTCCAAACGCCTCCAGGGATGGGGCATCCACAACCTGTTCCAGTGCTCCACCACCCTCTGTGTGAAAAACTTCCTCCTACTATCTAACCTAAACCTCCCCTGTCTCAGTTTAAAACCATTTCCCCTTGTCCTATCACCGTCCACCCTTGTAAACAGTTATTCCATCATATTGGATGATTTGGACAGTTAAATCATACACTCTAGCTTTTAAATACTCCTTGCTGTCTTTCGTGGTGCTTCAGACTGTCTTGTACATTCACTAGTAAGTTCTTTGCTCCTTATCAATGATTAAATCTTTCAATAGAATGATTTCTAGGCAATGTTATATGCTATGCCATTTTCTTACTGCATCATATAATGAAAGTGAAACTTGCTCAACATATTAAATAGACTATCCATCTACTTTTGAGTCCTTTGTCAGTTTGAAGGGGGATGAATTGGGATACTTAAACTTACATTTCCATTTTCATGTTTAAAAGACAGGTATATTTCTCACTTGTTACTGTGTGAATGGCTGTGAAGTGACAGCAAAAATCTGAATAAATATGCAGGGGAAAAAAGTAAAAGATGGATTTTTTTTCAACTGCTGATCCCAAGACAATGCTGCTGAAAATAAATATTTTTTTCATTTCAAATCTTTTGAATTTAATACTCCTCACTTACTTACCCTCTGTTTTTCAGTAAAGTCTTAGACAAAACTTATTTTAAATTGTTGCTGTAGATGTCCTTAAAGATACTTTTCATACTTCAAGGCAAGCTTTCTAATTGCTTAATAGTGTTAGATGCGTAGAGGGAAATTCTTATGTAAATGTAGTAAATGAAAGCTTCTCTAGCTACTTAGAAATCATTGGTACATTTATTTATATCTGTTCTTTGCAGGAAATGGAGAGTACTATACAAGTGGAAATGATCTGAATAATTTTTCTAATGTCCAACCCAGTGAAATGAAAAAGGCGGCAAAAGATGGAGCAGAATTACTCAAGTAAAACATCTTGTTTTCAAATATGCTTACATTACTGTAACAGGTTAAATATAATTTGCAGGCACTGTTAGAAAACATGACAGCAGGAGCCCGGTTATGCTATGATACTTCCAATTAGGTGACTGTGTCTGAGAGTTCATCGTGTGTGTAAACACAAAGACCATGGGGGAAAAGTAACATTAATCATAAGAAATAAATGGGGAAATGAGGTGCATGTTACCAATCTCCTTGTAATCTTTTAAGCACAGTGATGGCGTAGACTTGATTTTCATTTATAGCCCCCAAAGTGCACACAGATAAAATGACAAAAACATGTTTTTGACTCTACAGTTTGTAAATTGCTTTTCGATTTATAATTTAAACAGGAAGTGTAAGTGAAGTGCTCAGTTTTGCAGCTTTTACTTGGGCAAGCTGCCTGTGGCTCACAGTTGCCTGTTACAAAGTGATAATGATAGAGTCTGGGTCAGCTGCAAGAAGTGCTATTTAGCGGTGCTCCAGTCTGTAGTGTTCTGTAGGGTATTCCACACAATGCATAGTCTTGTGGTCTCTTGTTCTTCCATCTTGCTTTTGTGGGAAGATTGTATTTGTTATGCTGTAAATGTTACACAAGCACAGTGCTTCATTACAGTGGATGGACAAATATCCCAGAGAAGTGGAGTCTTTATAGTTCTGTTTACTTCTTCAAAAGGTTGTATTTTGAGAATGCATTTTGAACTTCTTGGAAGAAGTAGCTATCAAAAGAAACAAAGTGCTGCTTCTCAAACCTGTGCAGGACAGCACTAGGGAATGCTGCATTGTGGTAACACCACAATTTTGGTACCTGCTTGGATCTTCCGTGCAGAATAGAATCTGTGAAGGAAAGGGCTATTGGAAGAGTAGAATTGGAATGGAAATAAAGGCGAGGTGAGAAATTTGTTAGTGAGCTGCATTCAGCAACTGTAACTGAATCAAAATTTGATTGCAATTAATTAGGAAGGCTGAGATGATTTGTGCATGTTTGATTCTCAGCTGGCAAGGAAATACAAGTATTTTAAATAGTTATTTCTATTTTCCTTGCTAGTGTTCATTTGAGAAATAGTCTGCAATGTATGCTAACTAGGATACAGCTCATGTTTTTTGTTATGCAGTATCTAATCATGTTTTGAAAGTGGCTTTGATGGAAGGGACTGGAGTGTGTCTTACTTTGTTTCTCCTTTTCAGAGAGTTTGTGGGCAGTTTTATTGATTTTCCTAAACCACTGATTGCAGTGGTGAATGGCCCAGCTATTGGAATCTCTGTAACGCTCCTTGCATTGTTTGACATTGTCTACGCTTCTGACAAGGTGGGTATCTTACACAGCTGATCCCAAGACAGTCTTTATGGCTCTTTCTGTAGCAAATGTTATTTGGTGCAGAGTAATCTGACAGGAAAAAAAACAACCACACAACAGACAGGTATAAATGCCTTTTCTATCACTTTGAGGAATATCTCTATTAATTACCTGCCTAGGGTTCTGCATCAGCCAGCGTTTAATATGCATTTTAAAACACAGCATGTAGTTGTATTATATAGCTAATTTTTTATGCTCTCTATTGTTTACACTGTTTTTAAACAGAACGTAACCCAAGTTGTTAATTAATTTTAGGCAAGCTATTAGTTGCATAACTGTCAGCAGTGGGTGGTACTTTGACTTCTGCCTCAGCACTCTGATTTTTCCTCAAAGTCCCTGCTTGCCTGGCTTTGTCATTGTGAGACTTAAGAAAAACTAATCTGCAAGGCTAAGTGTTGCTTGCCCCAAAAGGACTGTCTATGACTATGTCACTCCTAACATATGCTTATATAGTATACATAACTCATTCAGTCTATTCCAGTCCACAGGTCTTTTCTATCTGAAGGTTAGGGTTCTCCCTCTTCCTTCCTTCCCACCTTATCTTTCCTTGCTGCAGGGTGGCTTTATTGATTCTTGTTCCTGGATCTAACAGACTACTTTTGTCCTCTCAGCTTTCGGTGTGCACTTACACTGTTGGGTGTATTTCAGGTTTACATCCGCTGTCTTAATATTTTCTTTTTTGAGCTTTAGTTTTTTCTCATATGCTTTCAGTCACATTCCTCATGACTCCTTCCAGTTGTTCCTTGTCTTTAAGCATAATAGTACAAACTGAGTACATTAGTCCAGCTCATGTCCTACTGCCACACAGGAAGAAAAACTTCTCCACATTATATACACTGTATTTCTGTTTTGGCATCCTAGGATGTCCTTTGATATGCGTACTTGTGATCTGCTGTAACCCCTGTATTCTTTACTGTAGAGCTGTCAGTTAAGGAGTAGTGCCTATCACGTATTGTATACAGAATAATTCCTGCCAAACCTGTCCGTACTAAATAATACCTTCTAATTCATACTTCTCCAGTTTATTAAGACTGTTTTGAATTATGATCAATTCCTCCTTGTCTTAGTATCTCTGGCATCCGTAAATTTACATAGATTTAGTTGCATCTTATTTTTGCATTGTGTTTCTTTTTTTAAATCTCTTCACTCGTGTATTAGTCTCATCCTTAGTCAATATGACATAGCTTCACTCCCTCTGTACTTGTATTAAAGTCGATGAATGGCTTGTGATTTAGCTGTGAATATCTGTTAGTACCTTCCTACCTGCACTTGCAGCTTTTGCTTGAGGATTTCTGTAGGGTCTTCCAAAGTCCTTCACTTGAATTGTCTTTCCTACTAAAAAGTTTATTGAGGTCTTCTCAAAGATGAGTATTCTCTGTTCTTCCTTTTCCAGGACTGTGAATTCCATGTAGTAAGGTCATTCTCATCCAGATTATATTGTACTTTCTCTGCTGATTTGGTTTAGGCATTGATCTGGCCTACTCTACAGGTGTCCAGCATTGTTATGTCCAGACTCTGATTTTGTTCCTAGCCAAGTATTCACAGAATGGCCAGGTTTATAGGACAGTGTACAGCTCAATGTGACAACTTTAGAGATGGAATTAAGTGGGTATCAGATAAGAATGCCTTCTGCACTGGTTTTGGTTCCAGTTCCTGGAACACCCTTCCACCCTTCCTCTTCCCCTTGCTAAAGCAGAACCAGTTATGCTAGCCTCTATCCTTGCAGATGCCTAGTCCTTTCTTACAAACTTTCAATCATACAGATATCCCAAGCTTGCTAGAAAGCCTACTGCTGTGTCCTACAATATAGTCACCTGCAGTACAGTATGAGATGATTACCTTCTACTATGAAAGCTTAAACAGCAATGAGAACTCTTCATGTATCAGTTCATATTTTTTAAAAGGCAAGCCTTTTATCTTCCTTGCTTAAAGCTGATATGATTTGTCAAAACAGAGAACTTTGCATTTAAGTTTTAACATACAAATAGGGTTTGGTTTTGTGTGATCTCACGATACATTTCTGCCAGAGATTCCTTTTTCAAATTTTCAGAAAATTTGAGGAAAAAAGATTCAATGACTTGAATTTTTTCAGGAGTAGAATAAATTTAGTGTGCTTTCAGAGAGGGAAATTCTCTACCTCCCTAATTATTTGGGTTAACTTTGAGAGTAGATATGTCTGAGCATTCTTTTTATAAAGATCTTGCACATGCAGATTAGTTCTCCAAGCCTTCTATTCAAAGAAGGTAATTTCATAAATGGGGATTATAAGATAAGGGAAGTGAATTCTATACATACAGACAATTTTTATGTGCATTGAGAGGTTGAGGCTGTGTTAGCAGATTATATTTAAAGCCTACTATGGTAGAAGTTCAAGTCTATTTCTGGTGAACTCTGTTATATTAGAAACTGGAAAATGAAAACTAAATCCTAGTATCACGCTCTGTTGTCAGCTTTGTTGTTTCTTTTGTTGCTGTTTTTTTTTCCAGGCTACATTTCATACCCCATTTAGCCAACTTGGTCAGAGTCCAGAAGGATGTTCCTCTTACCTGTTTCCAAAAATCATGGGCTCAGCCAAGGTAAGAATGTCTGCACTGTATGTAGGATCTTCTGAACTTTGTGTCAGTATTCTCCACTGCAAGTGGAGTCACAATGAGTCCTTGAAAAAAAAACTGCTCACACGTTTTGAACCAAAGATAAATGTAATGACAGTATCAGCACAGGCACCTAAACAGAGAACTGAACACTGGTAAAGCTGTAAAATGATGTTGATGGAAGTTGTCTTTTTTACGGCTTCCTCCACCTGTCTGAGACTATTTCTATATATTGAAAGGTTGTATCATTTTTGCCAGCAGTGGGAGGAAATGATGTAAAAGACTTAAAGAAAAAGAAAAAGAGCACTTGAAATGTCTTGGCAGGCTCATCATTAAGTGGCTCCAAGGCTGTTGACACCAACAGGATTTGGGGATTCTGGGTCATGGGATGGTCTACATAACACCATAGGATGGACCTTTCTCAGAGAGAGCAAGGGATTTGTGCAGGAGTTGTGTAGGAGTTAACAGGGTTGATAAACAGAGTTTTAAACAGATTTGAATTGGGAAAGAGATAAAACCAGGCTTGCAAGTGATAAGCTATGGATTGGCTACACCAAAATTTGAGCGACTGCATGTTAGTGAGGTCTTTCAGTCAGCTCCACCAGATGCTGGCTACAGTGAAGCATCTTTGGAACGTTGCTACACCAACATATGCAGCATGAGGAAAAAGCAAGAGGAGCCAAAAGCCTCGGCTCAGTCCCAGAGCTACAACATCACTGGCATAAGTGAAACCTGATGGGCAGAGCCCCATGACTGATGTGTCACTATGGACTGTTCTGGCTCTTTCTGCACAGACAGGCAGGGCAGGTGAGGCTCTACTGAAAAAAAATATATAGGCTTTTAGTGAACAGGAGTTGGAGGCCAGTCACTAGTGGTGTACCCTGGGGCTAATACTGGGTTTAATACTTAACTACTTAATGGAGACAGAGATGATGGGACTGAGTGTGTTTGCAGATGATAGAGAACTGAGAGGAGATAATCACAGGGACCTGGACAAACCTGAGAATTGCTTGGAGTTCAGCACAGGAAAACACAAAGTCCTGCACTTTGGGGAGCTATGTTCTAGTGCAGGCTGTGGACTGTATGGCTGGAAAGCATCTTTAAGAGATGGGTCCTGGAAGACACCCAGTTAAATGTGTGTACTTCTATAGTGAAGAAGGCCAAAATTATTCTGGTCAGCATTAGGCATAGCAGTGTCCACACATGGACTGAGGTGATCTTCCTCTCTTCTTAACACTGGTGAATGCTGTATTGTGATCTAGATTTCTCCTTCAAGGAAGACATGGAGATACTGGAGTAGGACAAGCAAGGAACCACAAAAATGATTGCAGCATTGAAGCATACTGCATATGAGAAGAGGCTAAGAGAGCTGGAACTGTTTCATATGAAGAACAGAATCTCAGGGTGATCTTATAAATGTTTACAAATACCTTATGAAAGTTTGTAAAGAAGATTGAGACATACTCCTGTCCAATGAAAGGGCAAGAGGAATGGGGTACACATTGAAATATGATGAAAACAAGAATTTTACAGTGAGGGTGGTGAAACGCTGCAGTAGGTTGTGTAGAGTGGCTGCCAAGTCCCCATCTTTGGAGATGCTTCTGGGCAGCCTGCTCCAACTACCCCTGCTTGAACTTCCAACTAGACAGTCTGCAGAAGTCCCTTCTAATCTCATCTGTTCTGTGATTTGCTGCTCTTTTAGAGAGCAGATTTTAACAGGCAAGAGCCTAAAAAAAATGTGCCTTGGAAGCTTGTACCTTTCCTGTATGTTCCTTGTCTTGTGTCTTGTTCACTCACATTCTGCTTTTTTTTATTTAGGCAAATGAGATGTTGCTTTTCAATAAAAAGCTGACTGCAGCAGAAGCCTGTGCTCTGGGACTTGTGAATGAAGTTTTCCCTGACAGCACCTTCCAGAAGGAAGTTTGGGCAAGGTTAAAAGCTTATGCAAGTCTCCCCAAAAATGTCAGTATTTTAGTTTTTTTCTCTATGTTATAAGCCTCCTGCATTACCAGTCCTCCAGCCAAATCTGTGTTGTTTCTTGTTTTCATGTAATCCTTAACTGAAATAACAAAGCTCAGTGTACTTTGCTTCTGTCCCTGTGCTGATGAGGAAAAAATACTTCTCTTTTTTTCCCTGGCTGAATTCAATACAATGCACTTTACACAGAGACTTGATGTCTGAAAAACATTGAAAATTAGCTATTTAATCCGCTTGCAGGCTACGTGCAAGTTGGATTCCTTCTCTTTTTTTCTGTTTTTTATTTTAGCAATAGTAATACGTGCGCTGTGTGTGCTCAGGATGAAGCTGGCTGGCCTTACTTTTTTTTTGTTGAATTCAGTCACCCCGTTCACTAGTTCAGGCTTTGCAAAATTACTTGAGTCACAATGGTATTGCATTGTGTTGGACAAGAGGAAACACTCACATTAACTCCTGATAATCAAAGTTACACTTGGCACTACAGGTAGTTAAATAAGTTTCACTTCTTACACTCATCTACTTATCTTGTGAGCACTAAGTGGATTGCTGTATTGCTTCCCGTGAACTTCAACCATATTAGCTTTAGTAATTAACTGCAGTATTCTATTTCCAGCAAAAATGTTGACTACAAGCTAGATGGTACAATGTTAATACATTCCAGTTTGAATTCCAATGTGTTTGTTGTGCTATTTTCTGAAATTAATGTATAGAAAACGTAACTTCCTGTTGTTCCTCCATTAATGTAGATATTATTTTCCTTTCTCCTTCAGTCTTTGGCAGTGTCAAAGCAACTGCTACGAAATATGGAAAAGGAGAAGCTCCATGCTGTCAACAGTCAAGAGTGTGAAGTACTCACAGAGAGGTGGTTATCTGATGAATGCCTAAATGCTCTTGTCACCTTCTTTCAGAGGAAATCAAAACTGTAATCTTTACCGTGGAGCACTTAATGTTCAGGAAACAGCAATTCACCTTCTGGCAATAGTCTTGTCTGCCCTTATCCTTAGTAAGCTTTCTCTGCAAATGATAATTCTTTTACCTTTTGATGAGCTATATTTCTATACAGAGTACTGGGTTAAAATTGTTTCATGAAATTAATTCTATGTTATGTGCCTTGGATCCATTATGGTTATTTAGATTAGAGGAAAAGGTTCATTATCCTGTAGGCAGCAGCGGTGTTTCTGAATAGTACTAAAGTAGATTGTCACTTGAAAGAAGCGGCAAATTCAATAGCACTGTATTTTGATAGCTTTTCAATGTCTTACAAGTGATTTTTTTTCATCTGTGGGGAAGAAAATGCTGTATTAATGAAAAATAAATCTAAGTATTTAATTAATCTTGTGCTAATTATTACTACTACTGTTAAACATCCTTAGTGAGAGGGAAAGTAATTCCTGGAAGTATATTAATGAAATACTCTTATTACGAAAGTATTTACTTGTGAGGTTGTGAAATAAACCTGGCAGGGGACTATGGGTATCTTCTTAATGTTGTTGTTATTTATAATACTAATATATGTATTTTTTTTTTTATTTGAAGAAGGTAAGAAATCTTCCTTGCTTTCTGTTTATCTTCTTTGGTAGTACTTTAAAGAAAATGGTTCGAATGGTTCAAATTTGAAAGCACCCTCATAGTAAACCTGTAAGGGTTCTAGACATCCCCACAACCAAATAAAAGTCTGTAAAATGAAACATTGCTGATGAAATTTGCCCACTAAATACTGTAGTTTGGAAGGATTAGGAAGAAAAAATCTGATATGGAAAAAAAGTTGTTTTTTCCCAAGTCAACTCCAAACTGCTTGATAATGGTTTTCTCACAAACAAAACTCTGTTCTTTTTCTTTCTTGTCACTTTGTTTTAAGAATATACGGCCTAGAATATATGTGATGCTGCTGCAACATTTCTCAGAATCTACTGTACAGTGTGGGAATCAGTCTTACCTGTGCAGCTCATTTGCAGTAATGCAAAAGAAAATTATTTCTACTTTAAAATTATTTTCTCTTTGACTTTTCTCAAATCATCTTTAAGGAAAAGAAAAGCACTCATAAATATACAAGCACCATGCTTGAGTACCAGTAGTGAAACTTATAACTGAAATATTTTTGCCCATAAAAATCATGTTGTGTGTAATACGTAAAGGACTAAGATGTTTAGTTATTTGATGCATTTCAGTCTAGATAATCAGCAACACCAGTAAAATGTAAAGTGTCTGCAGTGCACCTTAAATCAAATCCTGTAAGCTCCGTATCTTCTTCAAACTGTTTGGTTAGGTCATAATCACTTAATGACAGGAGAAAAGAGCAAATCCCTGAAAGCACTGCACTGCATGGAGTGAAACACTGTTACTTTATTCAGATGGATGACGTACAAGTTTATGCCTCATCAAAAAGCAAATTATTAGACACAGATTTTACTAGGAAATACTTGTACTTACAGGCTATGAATTGAGGTTTTCTGCCTATAGTATTGCTCAACAGCACTCCCAGCCTTCTGTCAGAGAGAATCTATCAGTGCACCATGAAAAGGTGGTGGTGTAAGATGTACTGTAGCTCCACCGTCTGGAAGCATTCCACTTTGGGGTGACAGAATTGAGTAAATTTCACAGCGTTGATTATTGTTAGTGTTGTACCAAGAAGAAATGTTTCAGTGGTGCTAAAAGCAAGGACTTCAAAATAAATCTCGGAACCAAGTAACAATTAAGGGAAGTAAATCTTGATGGTACCAAATACGTGAAGAGTAGGGAACATGGGTAGGTACCATGATAGTATAGAATGATTCAGGTTGGAAAAGCCCTCTGAGATCCAACCACCGTGCCCACCAACTGTGTCCACATGTGCACTCAGCGGTGTTTCAGATAAAAAGCGAATGGGCAAAGCTGAGGGGATCAGCAAGGGCTGGCAACAAAAGAAAACTGAGGAAGAATACAAGACTCATCAAGAGAAGCCTCATGATGAGGAATGGACAATGAATGACTGTTGTCAAGAAACGGGCCACAAGGGGGACGTGGGCTCACACCCCGCTCGCAACATGGCGGACGTTGGTTCGGGGTGGCTGCCCACAACATGGCGGACGTTGGTTCGGGGTGGCGGCCCACAACGAGGTGACCGCGGCGAGGGGCGGCTTGCTCTGCGGGGCACCGCGGGCCGGTAGAGCGGGTTCAGGGCCGCCATGGCGCCGAGACTCCGATAGGGGGCGCCCTCCGCCACATCCATGGTGAAGCGTGAGGCTCGGAGCGGGGCGCGAAATGGCGGCCGCTGCGCGGAGGCTGAGGGTTGCGGCAGCCTGCAGGCTGGGAGGAGGCACGGGAAGGTGACGTGTGGCTTGGTGCTGGTGAGGTCTTTGTGGCTTGTGGGAGTGCAGCTGTGGGAGCACGCTGTTCACGTGTTGGATCCTGGAAACACGCGACTCTTGAGATTTCTTTGTGGTGGCACAATTAGCAGCTATTACGTTGCTTGCACAGCTGGGGATAAATAGCTGTTTGTTCAGTCTTTGAAAGCTGTGTGTTGCTCTATTAAATTGAGCCATGGCATCAGCTGTGGAGAGGGTGTGTGCCACGTTGTTCTCCACAAGGAGGAGTGCAACAGTTTGCCACGTGTTGATGGCTGAAATAGCAGAAATGGGGCTTCCTTGCTCCGTGCTACTGTGCCACGTACAGGAATGGAAGATGAACACTGATTTTGTAAGGAATTACGTCTGTTGAGTTGGGCTTTTTTGGTTGTTGTTGTTTTCTTTTTTTTCCCTCTCCTGGCTGAATAATGAGAATAAATCACTGTTGCTTCTAGGGAATCGTACTTCCTAGGTAACTTTGGTTTTACAAAAAATCAAACAGATAATTCATACAGTTTGTCACAGGTCTGCCTAGCAGCATCTGCAGCCTTTTCTGGGCACTCCAGAAGCATCCATGAAGAAGCCTGATGAATCCCTTCCAACAGTTTCTATTTAACCCATACAGCAAAGTAACAATTTCTGATATAGACCTGCAGTATTCATTGATCGTACTCATTATAAACATTATTGATACAACATCTGTCAAAAATGGAACACTCTGCACATAAAACCGTTATGAAGCATGGGTGATATGCTACACTGTTGTAACATAAATGAATCAGGACATTCATGCCACATCATAATGTCAGTTCTTATGTTTCTAACACTGTGTTTATAGACTGGTTGTAAATGTGGATGTGTACTGTTGAATGCTGCTGGTACATAGTGTTTAGCATGATATTGTTTTAATTAATGAATTGCAGTGGAATACATCTGTGATAGCAACTCCTCACCTTGAAGTTTACACAGCATGGGAAGATGTAGTTTGTGAGTCATGTTGGACCCGTGAACTGGCAGCAAAGCCTGCAGAGCTCTGTGAGGTGAGTAGTTTGGAGGCTGCAGAAGGCTGGAATGAAGGCGAAGATTGCTGCTGTAATCTTGTGTGTATCTTCAGAATTAAACCATTAATCTATACCGCGGAAAATTCAGATCCTGTCAGGTAGTAGCAGGGGTTCACAGAGCTTTGCACCCTGGGCTGGATGTTCTTTCCTGGGCTTTTCAAATGTGGTTTTCATGCGTGCAAAGTTTACATATACCTCTGTTGTGTCAGAGACACAGTGTGCTAACACTGTAAACGAAGTTAGGTTTGTAGGAACAGGTGCTGTCCTTTGCTATAATAGTTTGTGTTATGTGAGAAACAGAACCTTTCTGGTGTGTGTCTCTTTCCTCACATGGCCTTCAAAAGTACACTCCTCTGTTTTCCAGCTATAGTAGTTAGTTTTGCAGGAGGTATTTCTCCCTAAAATCCTCATTTTGTTTAAGCGGAGACATGATATTGCAGAACTCTCAGAGACTTCCCATGGAACCGTTGCCATATTTCATGTCATAGGAAAGTAAGTGTAGCACAGGTAGATTTAGGCCAGAAGAAATTAGCTATCCTGTTCTATTCCATATTCTTTGTACTCATTCTGAAACATGCCACTGATATTTAAATAAAACTGATTTTTCTTGTTTAAGCTAAGTCAAAATACCAAGAAGGAAGAAACGTGTCATATTTGGAAGAAGACACATTGTAAAAGCAGTATTGCTGTGAACAAGTGAAATAATTTTTTTAATAGTTAATAAATAGTTACTGTCATAGTCTGGAACCAGCTAGGCTGCAGGTGAGAGCAAGGCATGCAGAGTCATGTCAGCATTCTGTGGTATTAAACGTCAACAGATAATTATATATGCTTATATGTTCTCTAATTGGAGTGCTCAGAGGGTATTTTATTAATTGAGATTTTGTTATAATTAAAGTTAGTTAAGGAAGGATACTTGGGAGGTAACAAACATACATTAAAGCAAAAGCCTTCAGTGTTTTCTAGATCAAGAGTTATTTTGTGCTACAATTGCACCTGAGGATGCCTGTAGCTATGTTGGCATTCTGTGCATTATCTCTATTCTTAGTGTAATTTCTTCAGTAAATTGTGCTCCACCATCAGTTTTTCATTATTAAAAGAGTAGTATACAGCAGAGAGGGAAATTTGGTTTTAGTTGTTCCTCTCCTCACCCCTCTCTTTTCATATTAGGCTCTCTCTTCCAATATAGTGAAGAGCCTAGAACTGTACGAACCATGTCTACACCCTAGAGTACAAACAGCATTTCTTTTGCACAATGTGTTTTAATGTGTAGGAAAAAATTATGCAGATTGAAAACTTCTGTATGAACTTTGAATAGTTCAATTACCTAGTTTTCCCCACATGTACATGTAAATAAACTGATAGTATCTCCAGTTTCTATCCCTCATGGATTTGTGCACCCTAATTAACCTTTTGTGACATGCAGGATTTATGTTTTTCAGACAGTGAGATATGGATTCTAAATGTAATTTGTCCCTCTCATAGACACGTTTTAGATGAAAGTTGCGTATCGACCTTATGTGTATGACACAAAGGGTTCTTTACCTTTGATTTGAAGGTTACATAACAAATCTGGTGAATACTTGCATGCATTAACAGTTACAACATACTTTCAGAAATTACTTGCAGTTTGTAACAGTGTACTTAAAAAAGACAACAGAGCCATCTGTAAGTTGTTACAGTTTGCATTGATTAAAGGGATACTTTTGATGTCTCACAGGCCTTCTAAATCTGCATCTGGGTCCAGGCAATCGCAAACACAGATGCAGGTTGGGCAGAGAATGGCTTCAGAGCAGCCTTGAGGAGAAGAATTTGGGAGTATTGATTGATGAGAGATTCAGCATGAGCTGGCAACATGCACTTACAACCCAGAAAAGCCAACCATATCCTGGGTTGCATCAAGAGAAGTGTGACAGCATGTCAAGGGAGGTGATTCTGCCCCTCTGTTCTGCTCTTGTGAAACCCCACCTGGACTACAGCATCCAGTTCTGGAGCCCTCAACACAAAAGGATGTGGAACTGTTAGAGCAAGTCCTGAGGAGGGCCACAAAGGTGATCAGAGGACTGAAGAACCTCCCCTGTGAGGACAGGTTGAGAGAGCTGGGGAGCTGGGGCTCTTCAGCCTGAAGAAGACTCCAAGGAGACTTTATAGTGGCCTTCCAGTACCTGAAGGGGCCTACTGGAAAGCTGGGGAGGGACTTTTTATAAGGGCATGTAGTGAGAGAATGAGGGAAAATAGTTTTAAACTGGAAGAGGGTAGATTTAAACTAGATATGAGGAAGAAATTCTCTACTATGTGGGTGGTGAGACACTGGAACAGGTTGCACAGAGACTGAGAATGCCTCCTCCCTGGAGGCGTTCAAGGCCAGGCTGGATGGGGCTGTGAGCAACCTGGTGTAGAAGGAGGTATCCCTGCTTGTAGTGGGGGATTGGAACGAGGTGATCTTAAAGGTCCCTTCCAACCCAAACCATTCTGTGATTCTATGATAAGTGTTATGTTTCCTTTTGACTTTTGAAGTGATTCGATTTGAGAAACATTTTAAAATGTCAAAAAGCATTTGAGCAACAAAAGACCGAAGTCAAAATCTGATCGTGTCATTCCATTAACCCTGATCTTTTGGCTATGTGTGACTTCACCTTCTTGTGGAACATGGACAGAGTGATAAGTTTTCCATAGACTCGTAGAGGCATTAAGGTTGGAAAAGACCACTAAGATTGTCTAGTCCAACCATCAGCCCATCACTCATGCCAAGTAACCCATGTCCCTGTATCAAGGTCTGCTCCTGTATGAGGGGAAGTAGCAGGAGGTGTGCATGTTGAGTTAGTAGAAAGAGTTTCTTGGAAGTCTTCTCCGTACTCTGTGGTAATAAACCAGAACAAAACAGTCTGTGTTTGTCAAGGACCAACAATGCTAAACCAGTATAAAATCCTCAGGTACTGTGTCTGGCTTGGCATTTAAGCTAACAGCAGTGAACGCAATTTAAGATTTAATCAGGTTTATGGCAGTTGCCATAAACAATTCCAGAAAGTATGATGACCTAGATTAAATCAGAATTGTAAAGTTGTAGAATGGGCTGAAAGAATCTGCTATCTAAGTGAGGGGGCATAGACTGGGATATGACAGGAGGTAACACCAGTGTTCCTTTCATTTAGTATTTTGGTGGATGAGTTGGATGCCAGAACAGAGTGTTCACACTTTCTAGAAAGTGTGAGGCTAAAACCAAGATGAAGAATCATCTTGGTGAGTTGGATTGTTCAGAACTGTTGGGGTGAATTATAAACACCTTTTGTTGTAGTGATGGCTGAATTGTTTTCCTTGTGATTCTCAAACTGGATAACAAAGAACTCATATAACTCATATAACTGCTCTAAAATGGTTACCTCAGAAATATTTTAGTAGTGATTATCTTACTTCAGCAAAACCTTAGGTTTGTTAGTTTAATGTTTTGTTGTTGCACATCTCTTCATCAAACAGAGCAAATCCAGCCATATAGCCAATGGCTCAAAGTACATGAAAAAACACTTCCATTAAGTGCTTCTCTTTCCCAAGCCATTTGCTTCCTTCTTGTTTAATACACCCTGAAATGTATGCTTCCTTTGTGCTTGCTGGAAATCATAGAGCAAGGTGAATCTAATGGAGCAGAGTGAGGATTTTCCCTAGTGCTGTCCATCTTCCTTTTCTTTTTCCATTCCTATTGCAGATAAGTATCTTTATATTAATTAATTTCTCCTAGGCAGTGTTGTAATGCAGATATTCATCACAGAACACAAGGTTTCTCCTGATTATTGGGAGATTGGAGTCAGAATACTTTCTGAAGGAAAACCATGCAGCTGTCTTTTTATTCATTTTGTCCAGTATCTTGCTGTGTTGCAGCACTTCAGACAGTTTTTTATTCACAAAGTTGCAACACATGCATGGAACGTACATCATAGCTGCACTCCTTGCATACAGAATATAATGAAGGTAAAAATCTTTTCTGCATTCAGTATGACAGCTATTTCACCTTTAGTACATTTTCTTCCTCTACATGGAATTTCCCATCTATTTGTGTCTGTTCTTTCTCCTTTGGACACATCAATTAGTCTCACAGTGGAAACTCCCATATCACAGAATCCTTAAGCAGACACCAGTAGTAATCTGCTGGTCAAAATGACTGGTGTTTTTTTTCCAATAGTAGAGCTGAAGCCAGTGTTTCCAGCTTTAAGCCCTCTCTGTTTCAAAGGATAGTGTTGAGATACACCATGATAACACAGAGGGCAGTCTTTTAGCAGGAGAAAATAACACACGTGAGAATGGAAAGATAAATGATGGTTTGCCTTCATTTCTAAAGTAGGTGTTTAAATCCATGGATTTGAACTTAAAAACCATAAACTGAAGAACTAGTGTCCAGATGTGTAAAGGAAATATTCCTTGGCTCTGCTTCCCCCGCCATTCATTAGTCTTTTCAGAAGGCAGACGGTGGCCTTTTCAAAACAAAATAACCATGAGACAGGCTTTGATCTTTCCCCGGAAGGCTCTGATGTGAAACTGTTCTCTCATCTGTTCAAGATGGAAGGATTGCAGCATCTGACTACATTCCAGGAGAAGACCAAGACCTCACAGCTTCTCCCCCGATGGTAGTCAGCCATCAGCATATTTCTTCAAAGGCTGTGTGTCAGGGCTCTCCCTGCCTTCAGACGGCTTTTAATCAAGAAAAAAACAACTGGCTCTGTACATATGAGCAGAACTGTTCAAAACGTGTTTGCCAGTGCTGTGGGGCAGACAGGTGCATAGCGGAACACCCACTGCTAGCAGTTCAGTTGTGAGGGAAGTTAGAGCATCACACACTACTCCGTGGAGCTCTTGGATGCCCCCAGTTTTAAACTCAGGCCATATGCTCCTGGGGAGATGTGCCTCTTGCTCTGCTGCTGAACCAAGCTGTTTGAGCAACTTCAAAGTTACAGCACCAAATATAACTGCTGCTGACTCTTGCTGAGAGGAAGGTGGCACTGGATGTGAACAGGATGGGACCAAATAAAACCTGGTTAGAAAGAGCTCATTGATGAGTAAATGTTTGTCAAAAAGGCAGGATCTGTCTCTTGCCACACCAAAGCAGAAATACATTGCTTCTGCAAAATAAGAAGTTCTTGATTCATTTACCCAATAGAAGTGAGTCTCATTCAGCACTATTTTAGTTTAGTTTACACATTAGGTTACTGTTTTACTGTTTAGAAGTGATGGGAAACAGCTTGAGGGTGTTGAGTACAACGTTGTTATCTGAAACAAAAAGTAATCATATTTCATTTGTCTTATTTGCCAGGATTTTGAGACATTTAGTGAGACCTCTTTATAAGCAAGCCAGCACATAACTGTCTTCCAAGGGGGTTTTCCTTATTACAATTATTGCTTTTTTTTTAACATCCAAATGTTTGTAAAACAGTAATAAAATGTAGTGTGTAGACTTTGTGTTAATTACAGTTGCATTATTTACTGTAATTATGTAAAAACACTTTGGAATTAATTAGATGCAGCTTCTGGATCACAGTCCAATTTTCCAAAACTGATGTGGGCTCAAAACTTTTCAGACTCAAGTGGAATTACTCATATTTGCCTTCATATGAATAAATTGCAAGTTAGCTTACTGATAGCTCTGGCTCTTCACTTAGACTAAGTAATAGGTGGCCTTGTAAATGAATACGTACATGGTTAAGTAAACAGATTTACATCTGCCTCTTGGAATTGAGGACTAGAACATGTTCCTGAGGACTCCTGGATTTTGGAGGACAATGATGACAGTTCCCAGAACACTTCTTTAAACTTTGATGGGAGAAGTACGTATTTGAATTCACCTTTTTGTCTATTAAAGGGTTGTATCAACTAAGTATTTGTTTGAACTGCGTTAATTTATCTGTGTACACAGCCTTCCCAAACACATGAACCTCCCTATTTTTTTAAATTCAGCTGTTCCTCCAAGTATCCACGTCTTCAGTTGCTCTTGTGCATATGTGATTACTGCATAATTTACCACATGGTAAGAGATTTTAAGAAAAAAAAAAGCTTGATCTAGGCATTATTTGAGATTCCATTGTAAGCATAGCCTTTATGAGCAAAAATATATGAATTTCTTGTGAATAGAAATGGATTTGTATATTAGCATTAATAGGCTAGCAAGCCAGTTTGGGTCAGGTCATGAAATCACCTCTTCCCTGTTCTGTCACGGTGCTTGGATGTTCTTTAAGCACTGGGAACTTAAATTTAATTTACTTAAATTTACACTGCCTGTTCTTGGAAAAAAAAATTTGTTTAATTTAGGCCTTCTGTGGAAAGAAAATAGGTAGACATTATGAGTGTTGCAAAATTAACATAAAATCTCCCATGAAGAGTGACTGAATTGCAATTTCCTGAGTGTACAAGGTCATTCTAAGGAAGAGTGACTACAAGCAGTCTCTTGTTCAGCCCTGGTGTAAAGTCTTCATTCAGGAGTATGAATGGAATGATGGCTCTACCTGATCTAGACAGTAAATCCAGAATAAGCTTTGTAAAAATGTGTTTGAAATTCTGTGTCACCTTATGGATGTTTAGTAGGTACAGTAGTGAATGTGGTATGGAGGTGAGCTTGGCTTTAGATGACAACTTTGTTCCTATGGAAAGAGCGCAATCCAAATATAGGGGTGTTCTCTGCAGATTATCTCATCTAGATGATGTTTTAGGGTGAACTTTCTTTTAATATAGGAAATAGATTTGTAGAATACCTGAACTTGAGGTGTATTTACATACAGTAAATCTTTTATATATAGCGGAGCAAGTTCATCTTCTTTGTTGGAGAACAAGCTTTAGAAGCAAAGAATTGTACAGTATCCCATGTTGGATGGGATCTGTAATGATCATCAGGTTCAACACTTGGCTCTACCACCCAAAAATCAGATATTTGCCTTCATCGTCTTTCCATCAGACCTCAGATAACTGAATACATTCATCCTCACAGTGCCCAGTGTTGTGGAGGTTGAGTGGTAGCCTCACAAAGGTGCTGTATATCTACAGCCATAGGTAAACGGCAAGGATTTACTCAAGGACTCGAGTTCCTCCAGAGGTCGATGTGAGCTGCACCCTTTGTGACCATTGGAAATGGCACAAGGCGAAGCCCACGCTCCTGTACTGCAGGTTTCTGCACCAAACGATGGGATCTGCTGGAGTTCCTGCAGATCCTGAGCCAGGGAGTGTTGCAGGTAGCAAAGTTGAGAGAGGCTGTGGTACCCATGGAAAACTGGATATGAAAAATGTTAAAAACCAAACAAACAAAAAAGATTAAAAGGAGTGTTAACATTTCTTTGCCTGAGGCAACTGATGGCAAAGTGGTTGCCATTCTTTCTGTCTTTGCAGAAATTCACCTGCATGCTCACTCTTACAAATCTATCCTTCTGCTTGATAATATGTCAAATATTGTGATAAGTCTTATCCAAAAAGGCAGCCCAATTGCAGCTGCAGGTTTATTGCTGGCAAAAATGCATAGCTAATGGTGGTGACTGCGTTGAAAACCAGTGTTACGTAGCTGAGAATTTGCTCTATTGAGTAATGTTTTTGCATTCTTTGTATCTGTTGTAGTTTCCATGGAAATATGTAGGAGGCATTACTTTCAGTGCATCCTATGTAAAAGTACTGGTGTCTGCTTGGTGTCTTTTTGGACAACTAGTAATAAATCTCCCTTTCCACTCCCTGACACACTGACATAATGGCACCTATCAAGGCTGCACTGCAGTATTATTTGTGACAATTGCACAACACTATGGGTGTTTTGAATGAGAAGGCTGGCTTCCAAGTGCAACTTGCAAGCACAGTTTAGATTGTGTTTTATATGCATCACCAAGGTCTGAAACTAGATTTTGATTGACAGTGAATTCCAGAAGCCTGGGAGTTAACAGTTGGATTTAGTGTCAAATACGTGCGTTGTCAAAGAATGCTGAACTCCACTGTGAGAAATGACAGCTCCAAGCCTTTCCAACATAAGTGTCAAGGGATGCCTGTGCTGGAACACACAAGTGTAGGCACATCTTGTACTAGCAAAATGATGGGTTAGTAGCAGATACGTGGGGTGAAGAATGCTAAGGAATCATAATAAAGAACAAGTACATTAGTTGTGCTCTCACTTGAAAAGTAACACTTCTAAGAGTGAACCATGAACAGTTATAAAGCAGTCTGTGTCTACCTCTGTCTTCATTTCTTGCATATTTCTGGCAAAGATTGCCTCAAAGTCTCGAACTTACAGGGCACCCTGCTATGCCAACAGAATCATCAGCAAACCACTTGGAATATCTTTATGTATTCTCTTTCAGAAGCCCAGGAAACTACTGAGAAATGATTTAAGAAATTGGATTGAGACAGAGAACCATTTTGCCTGTGATCACAGCTGATGAGGACTGTAATTTAAAAAATAATACAGGAAAAAATAAAGTCAGATTCTATTATAGACTTTTTGCAGTGAAGCAGTGAAAGGCAGTGATAGGAATGAGCATGGAGAAGCTGCTTAGCCTGATGCGTTACATATTTCCTGCTGTTTTCCAGAATTTATTTTTACCTGCCCATAAGCTTTACCTTTTGTTTGAATTTAAACTGAACAGTCAGTGTAGCTTTGTTGAATATTTTTCATATTTTCACTGATTCATGAATAATTAATTTATTTCTAATAAATAATCAATAATAAAAAAATCAGTGTTTATAAAGAAATGGTTGAAATGATGAAGAATTGAAGGACTGTCATAAAAAAGAAACAACGAGTCTTTCATTTAAAATTATTTATCCCAAGTTCAAACTAAAATTTAGTTAAATATTTGGATGAACAAAATGCAGATGTGAAAGTCTAGGAGAGACACTTGGTAGTATCTGTTCTATACCCATGTAACGAGCATTAAAATATACACTCCATCTCTATTCACCAAGCACTGCTTCCTCCACTTGAGTACCCTCACCTTCTTTCTCATCCAAACGCATCTATAGATAGATGTCTTCCCTTCAGTGTAGTACAGTGTTATTCTTTTGTCCCCTAACTAATACAGGCTCAGTTTAGGATGAAAAAAACACAGGCATGGGGAAATCAAACTGAAATACGCAATTTATTCAAAACCAGCAGGCAGGCAACTTCTCAAAAGCCCACAGCTCCATTTTATGCCTATCCAAGATGATTTTTTCATGGACATGGAATTTCTCAATAAAAAGACCACTGGAACACTCAACAGGTAAATGTTCTGCAGGTTGCCCAGCAACACTAAGCTGCCTAAAAAGGTATCTCTGTGTCCTCATTCATTTATGCTTTTTCAGGCTTGCACACAAAAAGTTTATGAAAGAAATTCCCTGCCTTCTGTAACCAGCAATGTAAAGCCCAGGTGACAGCCTCCTTTTAGAGAGGCCAGCCATGTCACCAACCAGGCAGCTCATCATCTCATCTCTATCAACAGTATGTTCTATTCTTCAAAAAAATTAATGGCTATGCCACAGCATCCCCCAACTCTTTAATACATCTGATAGCTGAAGCAGACAGCACCATGCAGAAATGAAATGGTATCTTTCAAAATTCTTCACGTGTTTAGAAGCTTTGCAAAAGTGTATTTGTGAACACAACAGAAGACGAGATGCAGGTAAGTTTAAGCATACTTTATTAACTTCAAGCAACAGCCACTTCCCAACATTCTGCACAGTTACAATCTGACACATGCTGTAGAAGATTGCTTTATCTCCAGTAGTCTCACAGACTGGTCTGCCTTCTGTGTACAGGTCAATATACATATAAAGGTTCTTCAGAGGTTTATTGCCACTTACCCTATGTATGGAGATAAAGTATTATTAAAAATATCCTACAGGAATCATTATATTCAGTCAAAGGCTTTTGAACAGTTCCTATTTTTTTAATTAAAGCAGTATACATCATAGTAATAAAAAGACAATCTAACTGCATATTAATTTGCTTCAGTGCAAAAATAAGGAAAAAAAGAGCATTTAATCTCCCAAGGAGTTTGAGTTAAATGAATACAAAGGGCTGATATCTTGTTTAGTTTGCCAAGCATTCTGAAAAAACATATTAAACACGTGGAGTTCCTTGTCACCATGAGGGAGAAGCAAGCAGAAGCCAGCAGATTTAGCTATGTAGGACCTCAGGTGAAGATGAAAATTACATCTTAGTGTATAGGAGGAAAAGATAAATTATCCTCTTAGGTCAGCTGAAAAGTAGTTCAGCAAGAAAGCCCTGTTGTGTAACTGCTGTGTTTGTACCAAGCTGCAACCACTGGAATTCAAGTGACTGCCGTGGCCAGCAGCAGCTTTGCTGCCATGCTCAGAGGCAGGAACAGGTGTTGCCTAAAACTGAAAACGTTTCTTAACTGTGGTCAGGAGGTTTTCAATACTAGAGGCTTTTGATTTTTGGTTGCTGCCAATACAAAAGCTGAAGCTGAGAGTGGATGGAGGACTGAAACCCACTTGTTTTGAATGCCTGTCAGCTACTCTCTGCAGCAACAGACAAGTTGAGCAGAATGAGTAAATCTGCTGAAGTTAAAGAAAAAAAGCACATCATCTGCTTAAATCTTTACTAGATAAGTGTTTATTTTAACCAAATACAGTGGCAGACTTTTCTAAATGACAGGTCTGTACTGATCATTCTATGAAAACTGCATTAAGCAGTAATGCCTATCTGCCTGCATTTAATCACAGTAAGAAAAAAAATCTTAAACCAGAAACGAAACAAGCATATCAGCGTAAAAAAACTGTAATACAGTTAAGTATGTCTCAGGAATTATCAGTACTGTGGTGTTAATTCTAAATTGGGATGCTGGAAACCAAAAGATTAAGACAAATGTATGAAGAGTATTTTTCATATCTTTTATAGGACAGAAACCTTTGTTCATGTCTTCTGGTAGCCATCATCTTCTTTTGAGCTGCACCTACAACACAAAGAACAAGTGAACGAGCAACCTTACGCTTCTCCAGAACAGCTTAAAACAGTTCTGTAGGTATTAAGGTGCATTTTTCCTACTGCTTTGTTTCTGCATCACCAACTCATTTGTTTCATATTCCTATTTTAAGAATAAAGTACAAAGCAACAGCAAGAATAAGCTTCTAATTCCTGTGTAAAACTGCCCTCAGAAGCTCTGCCTATGTTGTGAAAGTGCAAGTTACTTTCTGCAGTTAACAAGCAGACAACTACTGCTTCACTAAATGTGAAAGCTGAATTTACTTCTGCTACAAACAAGATACCTTAACATGTGGAAATAAGGACGGATTATTTTTTATAAAGAATTTTACAACTGAGGAGAGACAGGTGGAAGGTTCCAAATAGCTTACAAAACGACCCATCTCCTGCCTGCTTTTGTAGTTAGGTCATTACATCTCCTCGGTGGGGTATTCCCCACCAGCACAATGACTGCTTTGCCTCATTTTTCCATTCCTGCGTGCACTTCGCGGAGTGCATGACTGTTGTCATTTATGGACCTAGATGGATACAAAAACCCTTCTTAGTTCAAATAAGTGTTATAAAATAAGTGAAACCAGTGGGTTTATCACAGGTTTTCAGAATATACTGATCAAAAATGTAAAGAGGAACCTCTTAATAAAGAGTAGTTTAGAACAGCAGTAAGGATCTGAAAAGTCTGATTCTGTTTTCCTCATGTTGTATAACCAACTCAAATGTTTCAAGCTGTTTTTAACTTGTTGCTAAATGTTTATCTACACATGCTGTCAGAAATAACCTTGTTAGGAAGGTGAAGTTGGTGTCTCAGCAAATCAGACCCCATGGAGTAGGCGTTGAGTGGCCTGTGACTCGCTTTCCTTTTTCTCTTTCAGCACCATCAAAAGGAAAAGTGAGAAAAACAGCACAAACATTAGTTAAAGCCTGAATTTAATCTCACGTCCTACAGGAATAATTTCATTACAATGAAAGCAGACAGTATCTGTAGGGTTTTTTGCTTTCTTTTCGTTTAAGCAGTGATAATTATATATCTAATCAATATAGCCTATAGCTCTTCCAAAGATCATAGCTTTTAACAATCCTTTTAATTAAATGATTAATAGAAAAGGCAGGGGTGGTTCTTTACAAATTACCTGATTTACCATCACTGAAGACAGATTCTTTTAAAAATGGCTACAAATGCCTTGTTCACAAAAGACTTTATTATCTAATGATGCATACTGAAAACATACAGAAATCTGCATGGTCCACTTTACATGCAGCAGAACAATCTTCACTTTACAATAAGTAAGTGTCAACTGTTTTATGCAAGGAGACAACACTTTAAAGTCACATTGTTGTTTTTGTTTTTTTTTTAAAGAAAAGCTTCATTTACAAAAGAAATAAAAGGTAAAGAAGCAATTACCGCTTTTAAAAAGCAGCTGCTTTGTTCAAGAGTGGAAGGTTTATGCCTGTATTGAAAGACAACATGATCACAAATAATGAAAACAATGAAAACAAATGAAACACTTTTAGCATAAAGCAGTACACTTTCAAAATGACATACAAATAGTTAAAAAGTTTCATTATGTTGTCTATCTATCCTTTAGATATAAGTTCTTTCAAATGAGATCCCAACATATGTAATTACTAAATGAAAACTCTTCCGTAAGTATTGGCTCTATGTCATAGTGAACTGTATTTAACAAAATGTATACAAAGTCTATAGCAAGTTGATTAAAAAAATTAAAGTAATAAGAAACAGTACACTGAAGGCGCTCTATCCATCAAGTGCGCACTCTCAAAATTGTAAATGTGATGAACAGAACGGAAGTTGTAACTATGCCACAGTTGCAATGCCAGAAAATAAAAACAAGATCATTTATCAAACATGCAGGGAATTCTGCCACAATGCTACTGTCTCTCATTTGTCAGTTGTTCCAGTAAAATAACAGCTTAAACACCGGTGATGTTGATGGGTTAGCTTACCTTCAGTGTACTGAAAGTTGTACACAACCTGCTTTAAAAGAGGAGACCATCCCTGCGGGCAGGCTCAAGAAGGAACAGACCCCCTTCGGCACTGACTACACCAAGGGCATGCTGCTGTGGCCTGCACACACACACCTAGGAAAATGTGAATATAAACAGCATTTATGCTGGCCATTTTTTAAAGACAAAAATGAAGCCAAGTCTGCTAAAAACAAATCAACCACCCAGTATTACTGCTCTTTTTTTTTTTTTAAACAGATGCTTTTTTTCTTTTTTATAATATATACGAACTGCAACCATATACATTAGCATTGTACTTCTGTGCAGTCTTGGCAATTAAAACAGTTCTACAGTGAAAATTTTCACATAAGACACAAAACAGAATTACTCTAACATTTCTAAAAGAAATATCAGCCTTGACGTTAATTCAAATGTATCTTTTCTTCCTCAACTTTGCAGGGCAAATATTTATGTTTATATACATTAATAACTGCTGTGAAATTTCTTCAGTCTTTGTATCTTAATTACTCAAACCCTTTGAACTTCTTCATCTGGTTTAAATTTTTTCCTGGATGAAGGCATGCTGCAGAGCCTGGTTGATGCTAATCCGTTTAGCTGGATCTAACATTAGAATCTGGTCCAACAAGTCCTTCAGCTGGTGTACTTTTTTACGCTGGTCTTCTGGGAGTCGCTGGCACCCAATCAAGTCTGCTAACAGGTCCTTAGTTGGATTAATGGTGCTCATTACAGTAACTTTCTCCTACAAACACAAAAATGGCAACCGTGTACAACAGTGGAAATACACAAAACCGCCGTAATTCTTACACCGCCGCTTAAGCAGCAATTTTTTTTGCAGGGTTTTCTTATCTCTCATCAGCAATGCATTTCTTCATCACATGACCTCATAAATACTCATGGCAGGCAAAGGAAAAGAGCGGATATAAAGCCACTGGGGCAGGCCACACTGCATCTTTTGCCAGCAGCTAATTGTATCTCATGTCCCAGTCCATGCCAACTGCCTTTTTTCCTAGTATTGCGTACCACTGAGGAAACTGGCCTCATTTTCACTGCACCCTCTATTCAGGTATTTATATCTATTAGTAAGATTTCTCGCCCCTGCCATTCTGTCTTCCAGGCTGTTATTCTCTCAGCCTTTCCTCACAGGAGAGATACTTTAGTCCTCTGACCATCTGGGCCCTATGCAGAGCTCTTTCTAATATGTACAAGTACCTCTTGTACAGAGGAGCCCAGAACTAGACACAGTACTTCAGATGTAGCCTCACCAATTCTGAGAACAGAAAGATCAAGCGATCCTTCTTGCCCTGCTGGCAAAACTTTGCCTAATGCAGCTGAGAATAACACTAACCTTCTTAGTGGCAAGGGCACACTGCTGGCTTATATACAACTTGGTGCCTACTAAGACCCCAGGCCCCTTCCTGCAGAGCTGCTTTCTGGCTGGGTGTATTGGTGCCCAGGGCTGCTCCTTCCCTAGTACAGGACTTTGTACTGCCCTTGCTGAACATCATGAGATTCAGGCCAGCCCACATCTCCAACCTGCTGAGGTCCCTCTGGATGGCTGTGTGGCCCTCTGGTGAATTAGTCACCCCCACCACTTCTGTGTCATTGTGCATTTACTCAAGGTGTGACCTACCCCACCATCCAGTCCGTAACTATGTAACTTGCACACGCCTCTGCAAAAGGACATTCTGATAGTTTACAAAGTTTTGTTTGTAATTAAAATGTTAAGGTATGTTTGAAAGACTGAAAGTAACAATAGGCATATTAAGGACTTACCCTTTCTGTCACTTTATCTACTTCTATATACATAAAGTTGAGATTTTGATCAAAGTGCTGATCTTTGAACACACCTTTTCGAATCATCTGGAAAATCAGGGAAAGACAAGAATTTTAGCTCAGCTCTCTTTGTTAATGAATTTCACAATTAGCATCGACATCTACTAACTTGTAAAACATGAATAACTTACTGTTTCTGAATTACATATCAAATAACTATGCTGAATAAAAAAAAAAATAACATTCAAACCAGTTGAAGGAGGACATAATACCTTCCACTGACTGACTTTTTTTTTTCAGGTCAGTGCCTTAGAAGGTTTCTGCTTTCACTTTACAATTAGTCTAAGAAAAAGAAGCTGTATACTTGCACTTCATATAATTTTAAATTAATATAAATTGTACATTCAGAAAATATCTGATATATACTTGCTGTTAAGAGATGCGTGTGATAAGAAAGAATTTCAGGGAGAAAACAAAGTATGTTTTACTGTTCATAATGGCAGTTTCAGATATTAAGTAAAAATCATATACTTATTTTTCTTACCTTGTTTGGCATCTTTCCTTTGAGATCCATGGCTAGTTTCAACATATGGTTATTGGTTTTGCCAGGAAAGAGTATTTTTCCTGTATAAAGTTCATATAACGTGCAGCCTACAGACCACATATCTATACCATAGTCATAGATTTTTCCTATAACTGAAACAGAGCAATTCAAGTTAATTCCATAAAGGCAGCTTTGAAGATAATACCACAAAACCAGACAAATAAAAAGAGTCTGATTTAGAAACTGTATCAGCACTCCTCCTCTTTCTTAAGAGCATGACAACTGAAAGACTTTTCACTTTTACAGTATCCCAATTACAGAAAGGGAGGTTTTTACCTAACACCCAAACTAATCATCACAGCTTAAGTAAGACAAAGTCAGAACAGTACCACTACATTAAAACAAAGCTGTAACCAATCAGAATGACTTCACATTTGCAATGAGCTGACCGCCAGCACGCATGAAGAATCATAAAACACGCGTTCAGTTGGCTAAACTTTTTGACCGCCATCATATTTTCATAGTGATGGTTTGCTGAGACCAAACAAAGAGTAATCTCAAATCAAAATTTTCATTTGCTATACTGATACAATCTGCTTAATTGTACTCAATCCAAATGTACTTACTGATTTCAGGAGCTCGGTAAAATCTACTAACTAGATACGGTGTGATGTCATTATCTGCAACATGTGAAGCTGATCCAAAATCACAAAGCTTTAATATCGTTTTAGATTCATTCACCTGAAAGTTAAACATAAGTGAATATTAGCACTATTTGTACATAGAATTGGCAATAGCACTGTAAGACCAACAATGCATTTAAATTGGAGGTAAGAAAAACATTCAGCCTTTAAGTTAGTTTTCTTCCCATACTTCAGTCTGCCTTCTCTGTATTCTAAGAAAATTGTCAAACCTTAAACTGAAAGTGACAGTTAATAACTACACATCCTAAGAAATACAAAGAAGTCAGTTTCACATACTTATTCTCCTACAGATTTCACTAGGTTTTTTTTCAGTATTAATTCTTTATTGCTGCATCAACAGTGTATATTTTAAAAGCAGGGGGGAAAAAATAAACTCTCAGCATAACTTAGCAGCTTCCATTGGTGGAAGTATTAAAAGCTAAACAGAAAATATGCCCAGAATTAGCTTTCAGATTGTTTTTTTTTTTTTGTCTGCAAAGACACTAATAGAGACATCTCCCGTTGCTTTGGAGATTTGTGGCAAGACACTAATTGAAAGGCACAGAAAGGGTTACATATGCATTAATATACATTAGCATCTATTTAGAAAATAACACAAACAACAAAATGATCCCACACACATACATCAAAGTACTTTCTAAATGGGTAATAAATACAGTACATAATTTGACATAGTGTCCATATGACTCCTCCAAGGCAATATGGCATCAGCTTTGCTTTGCCTCATGTGACTTGGTACCAGTTAGCCGGAAAGGTAATCCCTCAAGCAGCCACTAAACACTACCTATACCCCAGATAAGTCAAGTTAGAAACTTAAGAGAGAATGGAGAATACCTAGCTCAAGATCAGTCCAGAACGTGACCAAAGACATTGTCAAACATCAGTAAGGAACAAGTGAGTCACTTCTGTGTCGTGATCTGAGACCAAACATGTCAGGCGAAGGGGAGCCCTAAGAACAGAACTAATGCACTCAGCTTCATAAACTGGATAGTTATTTAATGTGAACCAACAGCTTTATTACCAACATGAATGCAAGTGTCAAATTTAGTTTGAGAAGAAAATTTATAAACCACCTTGTCAGATTCCTAATTTTTAAGCCGTAAGAAAGTAACGTTAGAACTTCTAATATAAATAATTACAAGAAAGTGAAAGTATGCTGCACTCCAGAACACAATGCAGAAATTTCTAAGAGATGGAGGGAACTCTGTATAAATTCAACATGTAATAGTAAGAAACATAATTTTTAAATATTAAATATCCAGACCAACACGTATGCAGTATGTACTACTATTTTCAGTAAATCATGGCTATGTTAAAGACTTCCCATTGTGAAAACAAATCCATTCATATTCCTTCCTGCCTTATCATCACCTTCCAGTACCTACCTACATAGTGCTAAATGCTACCACTACATATTAGTTACTAAAGCTGTTAGTTTATTTCTGTTGGTGAACTCAAAAAAAAAAAGCCCTCTGGAATTGACTACAATGATTCAGTAGGAGGACTGGAGGTCACCAGTAATGTACAATGTTCACAGTCTCTTATAAGTATGGAAAAATATACTTGCTGGGCCTGGATTTCATTCTAGATAACCAAATTTTAATCAGTTTAGACTTCCACTTCTAGTATCCAGAGTGCCACTCATAAACAGAATACTATTCACATATCTCATGCTTAGCTAGTAAATTTTACAGCAGCGATGGCAAGAAATCATAGAATGGCCTGGGTTGAAAAGGACCACAGTGATCATCTAGTTTCAACCCCCCTGGTATGTGCAGGGTCACCAACCACCAGACCAGACTGCCCAGAGCCACAAAATGATCATTTTTAAACATTAAATTTTGTCCATAGGCGAACACCAAGAAAACCAAAGTCAAAACATTTGATTCCTTCGATGCAGCTCTCTCACTCCGCTAAGCACAATGTTTCATGGGAAAAAAAGAAAAGGACAGTAAGGACTTCTTCGGTTATCTTATTCAAATGAACAAAATCTCCTTTCAAACTTAACCAAACTATTTTCATTTTTTCATTCTGTAGAAACAAGAACATTCTTCAGGTACTGGTGAAAAAAGTCCTAAGACTTCTCCTAATAAAGAATACTGTCCTTGGAAGACATACTCTCTAAAACGGTACAGATGAATGAAGGTTTGTTTCAGAAAGGTTGTAGTAAATGAAATATTTTATTTAAATGCTGTATATAAAATACTTATTTATTTATACCATTATGGCTTCCCCCTCCCCCCAAAAAAACATTAGTTTTTTTAACATTTGGAGGTAAAGTGAACTTTGACTTAATTTCACATACTTGATTTTACGATATAGAATGTCCATGCAAAATATTTTTCCATTAGTTATTACTTACCAAAATATTATCTGGTTTAATATCTGCATGTAGGATATTGCATCTTTTAAGAAGTTTTAAAGCCAGGAACAACTGTTGGCTGTAGGAACGCACAGCTTTAATATGGAGACCAACATCTTTCCCATACTTTTTCAACACCTCTCGTAAATTCATGCTATTGTAAGAAAGAGAGAAAACAAAAGAGCTCTGTAGGGGGAAATATACTTGCCTTCTAAACTGTCAGAAAAACATTAAGTTAGTTAACTTCAGAAATTCTGGAGGAAAAGTGACGTTCAGCTTAAGATACATACCTCACTATTTCTACAGCGATGAAACAAAAATGCTGGTCGATCAGATCTATGCTATACCATATAATTACTTACTAGGCTGGACATAACACTTCAGAACACGTTTTTAATCTGGATTAATTGGAAATAATTGATTTATACATGAACAGCGTTTTCTTAACAGCTGTCCTGCCTTTGTGCTCCGTTTCTTGAGAAGCGATTAAAAAGAAAATATGCAAAAGATGGAAGTTGGTGAGGCAATATTTCAATAACTAGGAACAGCAGATGGAGATGAATCCACAAAAAAATCATAACTGGATATAAACAACGCACAAATGAGTTATGAAGGGACAGCACAAAAAAGTTATTTGTTACAAGGCTTATTACTGACAACATATTAGGCACTTCATAAAACTTGCACTGTTTCACCAAATAATTTATCTTCAACTCAAACACCTATGGCAAAAATTAAAATATACAGTGAACACTTAGGATACAAGCAATTGATACAAACAACACTTAAGCAGGAATAGGAACTAAGACAACCAAAGTGTCTAGATCCATGATAAAACAGTGTCTACAATTAGCCTGTCAAAGAGTCCTTATCATTTAAAGGCAACTTTACAAAGCACTGCAGTCATCTTCTTCTGTAGGTTGTTGCTATATATCTATTTGTCACAGAATATATAGTATTTACTCAACCTCTCTGGTTACACATTCTTAATCCACACCCACAAGGTAAAGAGTTCTGTAAATCTAGCAAAAATATTTTCACTAAAAAAAAAATCATTAGGAGGAGCACTAGTGAGATGAGTAATTTATGATTAATTTAATGTGATTAAATTAATTAATAATTTATTATTAATAAATTACTTGTTTCAAATATTGACCGGGCATGGAGTTTACAACACAATTGACTATGAAAAATCTGAACAATCACCAGATTTTGGATTTATGCCTCTAGATTTGTTTTCTTCAGAATTCCTTAACTTGCATCTTGGCAATGGAACAAAGTACCAAACTTAAAACAATAGTCGAGAACAGCAAGGTTTTTACTTAGTTGTTTACTTAGTTGTAGTTTACTTTTCCCAAAGGACACCATACACTTATCATCTTACCTCAGTGGTTCGAATACCAGACAGAGATGTTGTTTGTGGTAGAAATGCCTGAACAATCTTAGACAGTGAAACTTGTCATCGGGATCTGCATCATTGAGCTTCTTCAAAAATTCCAGTTCTTTTAGACCAGTTTTTTGCCTGCAAACAAAGAAATACAATTAGAAAACAAAACAAGTGAGATTCCAGTGCCTTGTTTAAACCTTGAGATTTACTTCTGCAGTTTTAGGTGTCAGTTTTATTAGTACTACATAATGTAGCTCTGCTTGAAAAAGCCGCAGTAGTGGTTCACTGTTGGTTATCTGTCTTTGATCACCTGTGATTTTGTAACCTACTTATTCTTCTCCCTCCTTTTTGTTTTGAAGTTGTTTAACCACTTATACCATTTAAAAAAATTTAAACCATACTGACTGCAGTCAAGTACACACCCAAACCAAATCATCTTAACATGCTAAACTAAACTAGCTTACCTTTTTTTTCCCCTAAATATTTCTTGGTAATATTCATATAGCTCAAAATAACTCAGTTACACACACACAAACCAAAACAACTTTTAATACTTCCATGTAGAATGCATGGAGATTTCCATATAAGCTATCTGTAATGGATAAGTACATAACACATGGCTGTAACTATTATGGCAGCAGATGTTGGAAATGAGTATTAGAGATTCTGAGTCCTCAGATAACACAGTTTAATACAACAAGTTGTATTAACAACAAGTTAAGGGTCATTCAGTCAGGAAGACCTCCAGTGATTTTCTTTCCAACAGGCAGAGCACCATCACTTTCTCATATCTTTTACACATGCACATATGGAGAATGTGCAAAAATAATTAACTTAAATATCTTTGTCTAAGTTAGAGATGACTGACTAGCATCCAACCCCCAGCTTCCCAAATGGATTCGGTTCATCAAGCCAGAATTTTACAGTCCTCGATTCCCATCTCAAAAATCTTAGGGCTCGGCAGACAACGTCATCAATGTTAAGCTTATTTTTTGCCACCACTGTTCCCTGCAGTTTTGCAAATGAGAAAGTGCCTGATGAAAATGCAAGTACCCTTCTCCCGTGAGTGCAGATACATAGTCCTCAAGCGCTTCCAATTATATGGCTCATATTAGCAGAAAAGGCAGGAACCACAGCTGTAATCTGTTACTTCTCTTGAAACAAAGGAAGATTCAAATCACAACACGAAAAACTTCCAAAAATCTCACATGCTTTATTATAGTATTAAACGAAAACATTACTTACATAAGTTCATTGTTCCTGATGATTTTAACCGCTACTTCTTGGTTTGCTCTTGCCATATCCCTGGCTCGTACTACATTACTGAAGACTCCCTGACCAGTGTAACCATAGACATTGTAACGTTTATCTAGAACTTCACCTATATTAACACCTGGAGAATAAAAATCAAGCAATTCAAGTAAGAGTTACGTGTCGTATGCACAATGAAACGTTTTGTGAAAGATAAATGGTTCTAAATAATGTCAACAGTATAATCACTTAATTTCATAGCATGCTAGCACCAATCTTTGTGGAAATGATGGGAAACATCAACAATTCTAAGTTTGGAATTCTTCCCTTCTTGAGGTTAAAACCTGCATGCTCATTTCGTCCATTACAGGTATATTTATTTTGGCCCTTACACACACAAATAAGCTTTTAACACTGACCAGTAAGTAAAACATGCTCACTCACTCACTATCTCCATTCTGAATCCAAGATAACAGCTAACACAAGGGCCACTATATTCTCTCAGATGCTAGATTTGTTGGTTTCAGATCCAGGCAAGCATTCCTTCATTCCTCCCCTCCCTTGTGAGAGTGATCTCATGGCTGTAACTATGGACAGGTTTTAGTTTTACCCTAACCAAAATTTTATGTCTAGGAGCAACTTGATGCTGCACAAGTGTACAAGAACAGAAAACTGCTGTGGGCACACCATAATCAGCGTGGCACTCACAGCAAAATATTCACATTACAGCATTTCAGTACTTTTACTTTTTTTTAGTTCTTTTCCATTTAGCATCCTCCTCCTTGCTACAGTTGCAAACCAGTAAATGAAACTTACGATAATAGCCTTCTGCATCAGTCCAGTTATCCCTGAGATTGGGGTTTTCTTTGAAGTCTTTTCCAAATCCAGCAGCCCTTAGACGAGCACTCTGAAACAAAAAGAACAAATGGAACAGCTTTGCTTGTGTGCTCTAGCTGTATGTTTTCTTTAATGCTTGCTTACAAAAATCAGAAGTCCACATCACTAGGCACTTTTTTCCCTACTGAAACAATGTTCTTCTCCACACTACAAACACATTTATCTTGTAAGAGAAAAATACTACTGAACACAGAATGCTACTTAAATACCAGCATTTGAAGACTGTTGCAAGGGAATAGGATAGGGACAGAAATATTAAATATGACAAATGGGACGTGTTTCAACTATTATCTGCAATGAATTTCTACAAGTCAAATTAGAATACACAGTTTGGATCATATTAAGACTTACTACTTATAGTATATTTGTAGTAATGAAAGTTTAGCAATTTGGGGGGTAAATATAACTATTTAAGCCTCAAATTTATTTCTGTTCCTTCAGTGTCATCTCACACAATCCATACTGTTACACTTAGAATCATAAAAGCATTACAGCCGCTGCTGACATCACTTAACTGAGTTGACAGCATCATCTCAAATTCAAATTCATGAGTAGTAAAAAATATCTTTGGCTGAACATCAGTTTTTGTAGAGCAGAAAGTGATAACTTACAAGCTGTTTAAATCCCTACTTGTTATCCTGAAGTTTTTAAAAGCACCTAAACCACCACTATTCCTGAACTATTTATCATTTTCCTTTGGTGTGTGCATGTGTGTGTTAGCTTTATTATAGTGACACCTTCTGTCAACAATCTCCTGTGAAAACTAAAACATTTCATCTGCCACAAAGGAAGATTAACTGCAGAATTTCCATCTTAATAAGGAATTTGTCGCCTTGACTTTCTCAGTGACTTCGCATCAGTAGCAACAAGCATTTAAGGAACTGCCAAGATTAGTGAGCAGCTTCAGCACATTTTGAGAAAAGCTGCTGAAATGGTGCAAGAAGTAGAAATGGGAAATGCGTCTCTTCATCTAAAAAGCCTCCACAGCATTACAACACATCATCAACAAATTAAATTACATTACACAGACTTTTTAATTAACCTTACTTGAACCTGTGAAGAAAGTACACATCTCTGAAGAAAGAACAGTGCAACACAGCAACTTTAACATAAAAAGTTAATATAAAGTTTGTTACTGTGTGCCATGACAGCTCTCATTTGAACAGCAGGTGAAGTACCTAGTTCTTTGTTTACTCTGGCCAAAATCCTACTCATTGCAGGTTTTCTTTCCCTGAAATATTAAAAGCTACTTTGTCTGCTTCAACCGATCAAAATGTTAACATTATCAATTCAGTTACTTTGCTTTTACTAATCAATGTTCCCACAAACCTCAAGCGAGAGCAACCCTTCAATAAAAAAAATAAGCAAAAAAAGAATCATACATTTCATTTCCAAGAATTACCTACATCAAAGTATGCAGCAAACATATCGTCTGATTCTGTGAACATATCAGGAGCCAGGAGTTTCTTCTGAGCTGAACCTTGAAAGGAAATTCACATTATTCAAGGTAAGGAAGATGGCAAGCAGACAACAGTTAGCAATGTAGTCTGTGACTTTATATTGGTACAACACAATCTCAGAATCAACATGGTGGCAAACTGAAGATTTGCAAGGAAAGTTAGAGCTAATTTACATTATACAAATACAAAAATGAGAAGGTTAAGTTCTTAAAAAAAAAAAAAATTGTACCTCCTTGAAAAATTGAGTACAGCAACTTTCAAGCAATCCACATACCAAGAATAAAAGGTTGGTACTTTACACGATCCTTACAAGTGACCGCACAAAAATATACATTTATACATATTAAAAGATGCAGACTTGATTTCAATATACAAGTGTGGAGTTTTCTGATAATCATGAAGTATTTTACTAAAAAACAATGTTGTACAGCCCAGAAACTGTTCCTTTGGAAAATGTGTTCTTCAGCTCCATCAAAAAGAATCTCATGTAGGTTACAATGAAAGATGAAGCTAATTATGTTTAAAAGACGAACAATCCTAATGTTGAGATGATTATCCCTCTGTCACCTTTTTAATCATCTTTAAAGTCCCAAAGTCATTTTATTTGGTTGACAAGATCAAAGGAAAGAAATATAAATTAAGAATGCTAACAAACTTCAAACTATTTCATAACACACAGTATGGTAGCAGCATTCCTTCATGACCATGGTCAGACACAGGTACTGTTACAGTATTAAGCAAAGGAGAAAAATAAGTGGTTAACCGTAGAATTCTCCAGTCTCCTGAGGTAACCACTTTCACACAAAATATCAATCTTCTGAAAGCATCAAAAAGTGTCATCCATCATACTGACACTGTTGTTTCAAAGTAGAGATCCTTCTAGGAACTACCTTGATTTTTCCTTTTAATTTCAATTACTCACATTTTAACTGGGCTACAATGAGCTACTAACTACTGCTTTAGTAACTTACTGTTGTGCCTTTATAGAAGGTCAAGTTATACATTGCTCTGACAAAACAGATGATCCTGTTTCCTTCTGTTGTTATAGCCACCTCCAATCCAGACACCTACCAATATATCAAAGTTCCTGCAGTGCATTAGTGCAACTGATCTTTTTGTTTGTTTGTTTTAAAATCGTCTCTAATGTCATTAAAAAGCCCATGTAGTTAACAGTTTTATTTCCATTATTTTTAAGTGGACAAAATTAGAAAGCAAAAAATATATGAGTGAGCGTTTCATATAAAAAGGACTGTTTCACCTTGTGCTATGCTAACAGAGAAAAGGTGCACAAGGGTGTTCTTTTCACCTTCATCACAAGAGAACAATCTCAAAACGCAATCTGCACAAGGGAACACCAGGACAAACTGCTCTGTACCAGTCCCAGAGATGTGCAGCTTTACTGTTTCAAGGAAGGATGCACTAGAACGCAGCCAAGGATATAGCTAGTAGGTGATAGGAAATACAAGCTACCCAACCATCTCCTGAAGGGCTCGTCAGGTTAAACAGCCACTTCAAGTATGTCTGCATGGCAACTAGAGACACACCTTTGGCTGACTGGAAGACTTAGGGTATACCAGCCTCAAAAGAGGGTCCAAAAAAAAAAAAAAAAACTAAATTAAAAAATTCCAAACAAACAAACATGATCTATGGTGTGTTCTTTTTGCCACAGCAGGACCAAGCCAGGCAGGAAGAGGAGGACAACAGCTATTCCTTTGGCAACAAGTTACACATGGGCATGCTAGCAATGACTTTCAAAAGCTCCGTCATTCTAAACAACTTCAGATACACGTGAATTCTTCAAATAGTTGCTCTAACCAATAAATGAATGAATGAAGTCATGGCTTGCAACTCACTCCAAAATGAAGAGAAATAAATTAAACTTGTGAGAAAAAAGTATGCATAAGTGAAAAATTTTCATTTAAAAAGAAGCGATTCTTAATTATCAAATCAGACATCACTATCTGCTCTTCCATATTTATAGAATGAACTGTATTAAGAGTTACTATAAATACAGAGAACACTTCATTCATGTCAACCTCCTTAACAAACAAGCTTTATTATTTTAATATTATGTTTGAAATATCCTAATATTCAAGGAAATACTGCAAGCTCTGTCCAAAAAGTCAATATGCTCCCAAGTCTAGAGGTATATACAGAAACAAAGGAATACATCTCTTTTGCACTGTTTTAAGACACCGCATTATTAGTGAGCTTTCAGATTCTTACCGTTGTTCTGTTCCACTGTCATGAGGTTGTGCTTGGCTTTTACTGATGCCTCAAAGGTGTCCACGTTTTCCCGTTCATACTCTTTCACATCAGCAGCTACCCTTTCCAGGATGTCATCTGGTGAATTTGAGCGACTGCGCGTACTGCTCTGAGGGCTGCTTGGTTCGGACGGCACAGATATATTACTGTCTTCTGTCTGGCCCTTGTATTTCTAAACAGAAACACAATTATTAACCTCAGCATTACAGTTTATCACAGTTTAATTATTTTGATTTTCATTCCTAATGGCTTGTGCTGAACATTAAATCTTTGCTTTCATAATTACCTACATTTCTAATGGCAAATTCTACAAATATGTAGAATTGGTATCTTAGAATCACAGAACTGATTGGGTTTGGGTAGGAAGGGACCTTTAAGATCACCTAGTTCCAACCCCCTGCTATAGGAGGGACACTTCTCTCTAGACTAGGTTGTTCAAAACCTGACCTTGAATGCTTCCAGGGAGGGGACATCCATAACCTCACTGGGTAACCTGACAATAAAGAATTTCTTCTTAATATCTAGTTTAAATCCACCCTCTTCCAGTTTAAAATCTCTGTTTATCCCGTCACTATGCCTTTATAATTCCCTCCCCAGTTTTTCTGTAGGCCCTTCCAGGTACTGGAAGGCTGCTATGAGGTCTCCTTGGAGTTCTCCTCCAGGCTGAAGAGCCCCAGCTCTCTCAGCCTGTCCTTGTAGGGGAGGTGGTGCTCCAGCCCTCTGATCATCTTCACGGCCCTCCTCTCAACCCACCCCAACAGCTCTGTGTTCTGCTTGTGTTGGGGGCCCCAGAACTGGATGCTACCGGATACAGGTTATGAAAATTCATTCTCTACTACAACTCAATAAAACTGAAAAGGTGCACGACATTTCAGGCACCTCTGTATTTCTGTATTTCCTTCCTTGTGCCTGCCATAATGTTAGTACTGACAGATTCATTATGACAACATTTTGGCAAACAAGGAGTAAAATAAAGTTCTTAAGAAATAATTCAGTCATTGTTCTGAAGGGTTTTATAATTAAATTTGTATAAAAATCAAAAGATGACCATTATTTTTAGTGCTGTTGAAATTAAGCACTACATCATAACCAGTGTTTTTGTAATTAAGTAAATATGCCACAGAATTTTGCCTGCTGTGTTCTATGTGCCAAATCCCACCTTTAAGGAAGAGCCCACTTGTGCTTCACAATTACATTCCCTCTGCCTGGACTCTCTTTCACTGGACTCTATTACGCATTACTTATCACTACTGCCACCTTCTTATCAGAAGCAAAACCTTAATGGCAGCAAATGCATACGTCTGACTGTATCAACTTTCATGAAGGAGAAACCAATTCAGTAGCTTTACTAAGTTTTGGAAAGGAACAACTGCTATTTGAAACAAACTAACCACTTTGATTAATTGATACCTAACACTGTTAAACTGATATTATAATATCAACAGTGCAGCCCTAAAGAAAATCTATAGATGACAATAAATTAGAAAATTTTTAACATGTCACATCATAGGACTGTCAGAGAACATTTCACTGTGACACAAAAATGACTCATGGGAGAGTTGCTTCAGTCTCAGAAGTAATGCTGCTGCAGCAGAAGTGTCAGCTTTGACCAAGACTAATCTTTAGAATAATTTAAGTGGAAAAAAATAGTAATAGTGAATACTATTGTAATAGGCTAACACCCTTCTCCTTTATCACTTTACACTAAAAACATCAATTTATTTCCCTAACCCATGTGATAATACAACCATTACCTGAACGATTGCTTGCCGCTGTAACCTTCGCTGTCTTATTTCTGCTTCTTCATCCTCTTCTTCCAAATCAAAATCTTCAAGACTATAAAAATATAATTACTTTTTATATAGCATCATAGACATAAGATTATGTACTGAATCCTTCTAAATGCTGTTTTTTCGTGCAGAAAGCACGCAATAGAATATCGAACAAAAATTGTTAACCTGACTCAGAAAGCAAAATGTATTAAAACCCATTGTGTGTATTCATGTTTCCTTACTGATAAAATGCATCCACTGATAGCTCTTTGTGAGCAAGCACTTCATTCCCAACTGCAGACTTGACTGTTATGAAGGCATTATCTCATGCTGTCAGATTAGATATTTAGGAAGTATAGAGAACGATTTGCTAGTAGCAGTTAATCCTTTCTGTTTTTCAAGCAATACACTAAGATAGACACCAGACCAAATTATTTTCAAACGACATTCATCAAGTTGAAATTAGAAACCAAACCGCACTTGAGCTCCTCAAGGTCTGCCCACCAAACAACAGATCGCAATCATCAATTATCTCAGCAATTTGACAAGATTAAAAGTAATAGAACATGATTACGGTTTTAGATGACAACACAAAAAGTACAGCGTGAAGTTTTGGTTGGTTCCCCACATTACTGAATCTGCATTTTAAGACAGTAAATTAGATCTTAAGACTTACTTTTCATCAGATGAAGACTCCTGTTCAGCTTTCATGCCTTCAGAAAGACTACCTTTAAATTTGTCTTCTTTAACTTTGCTCCTACTCCTACGTCTGTGGCCTCCACGTGACCTGGACCTCCTTCGAAGGCGAGATCTACTTCTTCGACCTCTATCCCTGGTAACAGTAAGAGGGATTTTTTGTTTGTTTTGTTTTGCTTTTTATTTTCTTGTTTTTAAAAGAAAAAGAGGAAAATCTATTCATACAATAAAGATACACAGCAACTCCAAGTAAAACAACAAATGAATTTATGGAGGACAAAATTAATTAAACTATGCCAACTTAGAGATAAGTAGGGACTGAAAGATGCATTATCTTCTTACACGTATGATACCTTGTGACTCTTGTCTTTGTACCCTACAAAACAAACAAACAAACCCATGTGGTGTCTTTACCTCCTCCGAGGGGACCTACTCCTCCTTCGTGGAGACCGGCTGCGTCGAAGGGGTGAGCGAGACCTCCTCCTTATGGGTGAGCGAGACCTTCTTCGGGATGGAGACCATCTGCTGGGTGGGCTGATATCTTTTGATCTTTCACGTCTAGACAAAATATCATCTCTGGTTCGCGTTCTTAAAATGAAGAAAGAACCACATTAAAATAAGGAGCGAGCTGAAAACGAATCCTCCAATTCTTTCTAAAATCTCACTTTTAAACATTTTCCCGCAGGTGAGGATCCATCAGACGGATTTCTGAGTGCAGAAATGGCTATGTGTGCTGCAGAGCTGGCTGCCATCCATGTACTTGTCTCCCCAACCTGGGAAATATGTGCCCACACACAGGTCTAGCTCAAGACAACTCTGGAAGCAGAGCTAGTTAATTACTACGATAAAGCTAAATTTCTAAAACAAAGCTCACATTTATGTCTTATATAAATAGCAGCCTGTTTTCATGTTTTTCAGAAGTAGTATTCAATAAATAAAACCTAAAAACAAATTCTTGAATGTTTCTCAGCAACTCAACAACATGGAGTTTAAATTTAGGACAAAACTATTCCATGACAACTTCCATGTGTTTTCCAATCTGGCTACTAGAAGTGAACAGCTTCTGCATTCCACATAGTGTAGTACTGCAGCTAAAAGCAATTCTCAATAAACACTTCTCAAATTAAAATAACTATATATACACACACACACACACGTATCATATATATATGTATACACACAATGTTCATTCTTATCTATATAGATGAACAATTATTTAAGACAAAATTCTTCATGAACCAACCACACTAAAAAGCTTAATGATACCCCAAGACAGCAAGACTTCAATGCAAAACAGAAGTTAAAAATATTTGACAGCGATTCTGATGAGGCTGTAATAGAAATTCTTGGAAAATATTTCCGCTATTGTTCAAATAAGATGTTGCTACTCCATTTTTTTTTCTTGTTTTTTCTTCTTTTAAATTGAATCAGGACAAGTTATTTCAGGTCAGTATCTCATCAATGAACAGTCTCTCAGGTCTGAAAGATCAACTCTCCCCATTCTGAAATAATGTTTTTGTTTTTTTTTAGTGATTGCTGTTAACAGCTTCAGTTACCCTAGCTGCATATAATGAACACACATGCAGAACTGATGGATAATAGTAAACAGAAAGAAAAACAAAGCACACAGAAGCAGTGCTGGTTTCTGCAAGAATCCCCTTTTCGCTTTTAATTTATGTTACATTCTTGTGAACAGTGTTACTGAAAAAAAAAGCCACACAGGATGCACTGACAAGCCTTCTAGTTTACAACGTGGTTGTGCTGCCAAAAGCCAATCAAAATAGCTGCAAAAAGAATCCCAATCAGTTCAGGGATCACATAGGAAGTAGAAGGCGATTAGAAACTTGTAAGTAACGCTGTACAGTAACACTTCAGTCAGAGAATTACACGAGTGGAACACTGGAAGCAAATATGAAAAATCAAATTCCTGGGAATCTGTGGTTGAAACTGCTCACTGGAGCTCCTGAAGTTACCTGGCAGCCTGGGCAGTTACAGGCAGTTAAAACTTGAACATGGGAACATTGATTCAAGATGTCCCACAAAGAAAGACTGTTCACTTCCAGTACAAAATATTTCTCAGCAGTCCCCCACACAAGAGTGTAGGAAAAAAAGTATTACTAAAGTTACTCTTCTATGAACTTGAAAGCAAAATTCTAGACGTGTGCGTATCCTGCAGCAGCGTTTAGACAACTGATTCAAACTGGCTGCAAAGCAACAGCCTGCACTGACATGCAACTTCACTAGAAATGAAAACTGAAACTAAGACAGATCAGTACTATGGAAAAGAAACATAATGGAGAGCTCATTCACCAGGAACTGGTTGGATAAACTGGTGCCATTTACAATACTTGCTTCATCTGGTCAACACCACAGGGGCCATTTTCCAAAGTGCCTGCAGTGTTGCTTGTCAACAGTATATAGACAAAGCAAGCTGGTAATTGCGCCTGTGGAAGATACCCCACGTTTAAAATTATCCATCACCAAGATGCTGAACTCTTGCCTGCTGAATTGTTTTGTTTAATGCAGCCACATCCAACCCAACTGCGGCCGCCCCTTCCCCGCACCACCATGGTGGTGGCTCTGTCCCTCTGACAATCCTGTGGGCACTCACCCACTGCTATAACAACCACACAGCCGTGCGTCATCGGAACTGCCTGGGTGGAACCAGGAGGTTGTGCACTGTAGGGCTGACTCCAGCTCTGCTGCTCATCTCACTCACTCAATGGAAGTGAGACCTGCGGGTATTGCATGTTCCATGTGCTTAAGCACCTTGGAAAATAGCACTGTGCTTAATTTGTAAGGAAATTGTGTCAGCTTCCAAAGTTGACAATTTAAAGACACTATATGCAAAAACATGCAGCCACATTCAATGTATATCAAGGAGTGCTTTACAAGTAAACTAGTGGAACTGAAAAAAAATCTGCCATCTCAACAAATTTTTTCTTTAAAAAGCCCTCCATTACCAGAGAGAAACATCCCTCACTTCACAATCATGCCTTATTCATGGCATCACTTTTGGCTGTACGCACATTTGTAAACAACTGTTTTCAAGGATGAAGTACAGGAGGAGAAAAACTTCAATACAAATCACTGGAGAACACCTTGAGAGCTCACTAGGAATTGCAACCACTGCCACTGAACCAGTCTGGTGCATTTGTATCACAAAAACAGGGTCAAGTATCCCACTAGTTCTAATTTTTTTTTTTTTGCTTTGTTTTAATAAAAAATATTTTAAAAGTCTTTACTTATATACCTTAAATATACTATATATTTTATATGCAGCCCAAGACAATTCCTTCTTGCTCAGTGAGGCCCAGGGAAGCCTAAAGTTTGGACACCTATGGCTTAATGGGTTAACTTCCAAAATTATACAATTTGATTGTTCTCTGCTAAGGAGCTTGCTTATCCAGGCCTTACCAGATTCAAAGATGCTACTGTCTGATGTTTTATATTAAATCTCAAAGTAACTGATTTCAGAGCCTAAATTGCCTTTTAAAACAAATGACAAAAATATGTTAAAAAGATTAAATCCTTCCTCCCTCATTTATGCATATGCAAAATATGGTAATAATATACAAGCCTGGGCCCACTATCAAAACAGACCAGTAACACTACCCTAACTTCAGCAAATTAAAGAGACAAAACATTTCTAAGAAAAAAAAATGACTAAGAAGCATATCTTAAAGTCTAGTTTACACCATTCACACATGCTGTCATTTTTCAGTAGGTGTGTGGGGAGATGCCAACACCGACATTTAAGAGGAAGGGGAAGAAAGTTCTCCCTTCATAGGAATTCCTGAAAACATTACTATTAACTTAAGAACCAAAACAGAAGCTGAAATCTGAATTCAACACAGCAACAAAAAGCAGAACCTGAGCTACAAAACTTGTTCCCAGTACTGGCGAGATCAACAAACAGCAAAGCTGGCTTTGTGTGTCTGACAGCTGGGATTAGTATTTTTGAAAGATGACTGCATGTAATGGAAACTCATAACACGATACACAACCTGGTTCTCTTTTTAACAGCTCTTTTCAGAATGAAAGAGAAACACCAAACTAGAAGACGGTTTATCCCCTAGCACATTTTTGCAATGGTTCGTGACATTTTTAAGTTACCTGGGAGATGAAAGACGCCTCCTTTCTGATTCTCTTCTTTTCCTTTCTGCAGATCTACTCCTCAACCTTCTAGCTGGAGATCGGGTTCGAGAGGGGGATTTACTCTGTTTAGATCTGCGATCATTAAAGAGAGGGGATCTGCTTCTTCTTGACTTTTCACGTGGCTTAGGAGACAAGCTTCTTCCTTTTGGGCTTCGGCCAGGTCTTCTGGGGGACCTGTTTTCTTTCCCTGAAGAAGCGTCTTTAGAAGGAGATTTAATTGGCTTTTTATCTTTGTCAGTCTCTGATCGCCTAGATTTTCTATCTTTGGACCGCGATCGTCTATCTTTGGATTTGCTTCTGAGTTCTGCTGGAGATTTGGATTTTCTGCCGCGATCTCGACTTTTGCTTTCATTTACAACTGGAGACTTCCTGCGATCCCTTGATTTACTCTTATCGTCAGCCTTGTTTCTGTCTTCTGGGGGAGATTTAGACTTCCTATTTTTCTCCTGAGATCTTCTTTTAAGCATTGGAGATCTTGATTTCCTCGTCTGATCTTGAGACTTACTTCTTTTACAGGGGCTTTTGGATTTTCTCCTCTCTTTTGACTTGCTTCTAGTTGTTTTCTCTTTGATTCCATCAACTGCTACCTTGCTTTTCTTTTTGTCAGATCTGTGCCTAGTCCTTTCTTTTGATTCACTCTTATTTCCTTTTTTGGAACTAGCTTTATTTTCCACAGGTTCTAATTTCCCCTTAGTGTTTGACTTAGTTGCAGGTCTAGTTCCATTTCGCGCCTTTTCGTTAATTTCCCCCTCCTCTTCAGATCCCGACTCATAACCTTGTAATATTAATCCCATACCAGACTGGACTTTGCCTTCCATTAACTCATTTTCAAGTTCAGCTTTCAATAAAGCTCTTTGTTTCTCCAAGTCTTCCAGAGGAGCTAAAAAATCAATTTTAGTTCTTTTAGCTGGTCCATCTTCCTTGTCAGAGGCATCTGCTACCTCTTTCCGTTTATGTTTCTTATGTTTGTGTCTGTGTTTATGTTTTTTGTCCTTATCTTCTTCTGATGAATGTTTATGTTTCTTGTGTTTACTTCGGTGTTTGTGTTTCTTTTTTTTGTGTCGGCTGTGCTTGTTCTGAGGTTGATCTGCTTCTGACACTTCCCCATTTTCTTCATTTGTACTTTTCTCAGATGCGTTAGCATCCTCAGCCCTGCAAGAAAAGAAAAACTACCCATCAGTGCCAGCAATTCACAGCAGCCCTCAAACTCAAGTAAGTTTGATAGCCTCTTTTATGACAGAAGCTAACTGGTATTTAATTATCTGCTTTTGGAGAATTAAAAATGTACGAGCAGTGTAATGAAGTTGTAAGAGCAGGCGTTGTCACAAACAGACAGCTATGACTGCAAAAAGAAATACTAGCTTAGAAGGACGGAGCAAATGCACTAACAAAACAAACCACATAGGTGAAATCAACGTTATTGGTTCAACACTGCCAATATTTGGTAATAGTATACAACAGTGCTGTGCATTTCTGCCTCCTGTTAGTCCAGTATCTGTCTTATTCACTGCTCCATTCCTATGCCAAACCCAAGCTATGTCCTCTAAAAGTACTTTCAAAAGAGACAGAGCGCAGCTGTCCTCCAAAGATCAAAACTTATTTCAAGGGATGATTCTGATCCCCTAAGTAAACCATCCCACAGTCTCAAGCGCAGCAGGCTGATTCTCTTAATTACCATTCCTACCTGTATGTGCATACACTTGTTAGACAACACAGAACTGTTCTTATCCTGCAATTATATACGCGATACAGGGAACAGTATCAAAGAAAAGGATCAATTAAGAGCACCTGATTTCAGAAAAGCTTTCCAATAGAATACAGAAGCCTATTAGCTTCCTGAGGAAAAAAAATAAAAGTTCTCTTTAGACCTGTCAAATGGCATTGGACAGAAACAAAAAAACAAACAGAAAGGTTATTAAAATAATAATGGCGGTCTCTTTAAAAAAAAAAACTGATTTCAATTAGCTAGTCACAGCAACAGACACTTTAATTAGACAAGAACTTCAAAAATTACATAAGTCAGCCCGCACACTTCACACATTCACTTTTATTGTTTTCCCTAGAAGCTGAAATTGGCTTATCAATAGACATAAACAGCTCTCAGCAAATACCTTCAGAACATCCATTACCAGCTACAGCAAGATGGATATTTGCCTTTTAAAATCTGCCAAATCACCTCCTGGGTGCCAGCATCGCCTTTCTGCAAACTCACCCCACCCGCACTAGTTTTTGCACTCGCTAACGCTCCGGTATTTTAAATACTGCCCTATCCCCAGCCTCGTTCATTGAAGGGAAGCTCTTGGGGTGTGATGGTCGCAGTGGTGGTGAGATGCACACGGAAATGTAGAGCTACCCTCAGAACTCTGCTAGATTCATCCTACAGAGGTCTCTGAAGGATACGACGAATGATCCATTGGCATAATCATATCAGAATTATTCTAAAGAATTCTAAAGAATTATTCAACTAAAGGATGGCACCGCACTACAAATTCAATTTATATCCTCCTCATTAAAGGCAGGATCTTCAAACAGCACGGTTAATGATTATCTCCTACGTGAGTTAATGCAGATTCATATATTAGAAAGCAATCCAGACTTATTGTCAGTGGACTCTGAAATAATTTGCTGAGGCCGCTGACACTTCATTGCTCCAAAATATCCTCATTCCCTTTCCAAGGGAGCAGCTTATTTGAGTTAAAAATATGCAAGCTTCTAACAGAAGCGTTAATGCTGCACGTTTCTTCTTTCACATCTCTACCACTCTGCTGCTTACTCAACCAGAGCATATAGGAAGAAGGGCTTTTTTCTTAACTGCCCCCTCCTGCCACCCAGCATCACCACACAACAGAATATGCAAAACAAGGCAAACTACCTCCAGAGGAGTTTGTTTAATGGTACGTTTAGCACAAAAGACGCACACACAAACACACACACACACAAAAAGTAGCAGAGTTTAAACTTTCTCAATTTGGATCTGCAATCCCGAGCAATGAGTTAGCAAAAGGGCAGAGAAACGTGGCAAGGAGCACATTGAGGTGAGCGTGCATCGTTCAGGACTTCTCAGCAGGCTACCGAGAGCTGTGAGGGTCCCCTGTTGACACATTCATGTTTCTTCAATACATTATAAGAACACTGCAGGTCCATTCGAACTGCTCCCGGGAAGCCTCCTACTGCTGCCAGCATCAAACCACAGAACGGTTTGGGCTGGAAGGGACCTTAAAGCCCAGCCATCCCCCTGCTGTGGGCAGGGCTGCCATTCACAGCAGATGAGGCTGCCCAGGGAAACGGTTCAGAGCTACGCCATGCGCGGGCACTGATTTATTTCACGTAACGCCATCAAAACGCAGGCAAACTTTTAATTCGTTCAACTGCTTCAGAGCTGTAATTACATGGAGGAGAAACCTCTGAAGAAGATTTCAGGAGGTGATGAGGCCACGAGGTACCTGCACGCTTCCACGGGAGTTGTGACATCTGTGTTACAGCCTCACTTTCCCTTTATTTGGGATTCAAGGAAAAGAACTACGGGAAGCCTATGAGGACCTGCAGAGATTTCACCCGTCTCTTCCCCACCTTCGGGCTCACTGTCTCAGCCGTTACTTCCCGGCTCGGGGAGCCGGGCTGAGCGCCGAGCTGAGCGCAGCGGGCCGGGCCCGGCGGGGCGGGAGGCGCACGCGGCCGGAACGCACGCGCCGCTCCCGGCGCCGCTTCCCCTCCCCCGCCCCGCCGGCCATCCGCCCAGCGGCCTCCACCTCCTCCCCGCAGCGGGCCGGGCCGCGAGCGGCTCCCGCCAACCGCGCTCGCACCCTTCCTCGCGGAGCGGCCGCCCGCCGCCCTTTCCCTCCTCCTCCTCCTTCTCCTTCTCCTTCCCCCCGCCGCCTCCGGCCCGGCCGCCCCGCCGCCCTTCCCCGCGTCGGAGCCGCTCGCCGCCTCCTCGCAGCCCGGAGCGCCGCGGCGAGCGGTCGCCCCCCCCGCCCGTCCGTCCCGCCCGTCCCTTACTCAGGCGCTCGCTGCTCGGGCTCCGCCGCGGCGGCCATTTTGAACTTCCAAACTCCTTCGCTGCCGCTGGGGAGACGCGGGGCCGCGGCGCACGCGCAGCCGGGCCGCCGGGAGGGGTTGGGGACGGCGGGGTGGCGGCCGCCGGAAGCGAACCCTGCGCGCGGGGCGGGCCGCGAACCGCCGGCACCGCCCTCAGCCTCGGGAAGCGCGGGCGGCGGCGGGGAACGCGATGGCAGCGGCGCTGCTGATCCGTCGGCTGCGGTTATAGGCGGCCCGGAGAGGACTCTCGTCGTTCTTGTGCTGGTTTGCCCACCGGCACCGCCTGAAAATGAATGAATTTCATTGCGAACGTGCTGTGCTCCGCCGGCGAAGCCGAGGAAGTCAAACCTCCGGGCGCTTCCCCGCCAGCGCGCCTGGCTCCACGCTCAAGGTCAGGCTGGATGGGGCTCTGAGCGACCTGATGCGCTGCAGGTGTCCCTGTTCGCTGTGGGGGAGTTGGACTGGATCACCTGCAAGGATCCCTTCCGACTCAAACGGCTCTTTGATTCCGTGTCAGGTGTCAGTCAGTCCTAGCGTTGGACCGAGATGGAAGTGTGTCATACAGCACAAGAGATTGACCAAGAAAATAAAGAAAACCTTGCAAAAACATCTGTCTCGTTGCCACTGTTGATGTCAGATGCTGTGACGTGAGCCTGGGGAGTCAGAGCAGTAGTTCACCTGGCCCTCGCTCCTGTGAAGTCGTGAACATCTTGTTTGGAGAAGAAACGGTTTCAGCCTAAGGAGCCCCAGCCCGCAGTGTCTGCTTCTCTTTCACATTCTGTGGCCTCTGGCAAAAGAGCAAAAGTGAAGAAGCAGCCCAAGCTATTGCACCTTTAGACCTGTATCGTGTTTCCAGTGTTAGAGCTCAGACTATGGTTTGGATCCTAAAGCTAAACCGAAGGCTGAAAATTGCAAAAACTAGAAGAATGCTAGATGTATTGATAGATGGTTAGCTCGTCCCATGGAAGAGGTCTGCACCTTAAAGCTGGGTTCTGAAAGAGCACACTATTCCTCTGGTTAGGTATACAGTGTGGTGCTGAAGTCAAAAGATGTTCAGAAAATCCAAGAGAAGTGCCTTGATGTGGATTGAAGTTGTCACATGACTCAGTGGGTCCTAATGGAAGATCTGTTAAACTTACCCCAGCAGATACAAGTAACTTAGCAAGGCTTCCTCCATGGAGGTGTTTTCTGTCATCAAGTGCCCAGGGAATAGCACAAGAATTCCTCCAAGGGAAACTTATCTCTTTTGGTGCAAGAAGTGTTCATTGCCACTTGAAAATGAGCAGGTGAGAAATCTCCATGTAGCTTGCCATTGACGGGATCCATCCAAATGTCTCTGCTTTGATTTTGCCAGTAAGTCAAATATATTTCATATTGTAGTACAACTGCCTCAGCTGTATACTTGCCATTGCATGTAACTTCTCATGGCCAAGGGTAATTAGTAGAGACTTTCAGAATAGTATATGCTATTGTAAGAAGGTACAGCAAATCAACTGTTTGAAAAAGAAGATCTAAGAATTACAACTGTGTTGTAAAACTTCACTTTTTGGCGCTGTTCTTTCAATTTGCAAAAGCCTAGCTCATTTTATGGTGTGGATTCTGAATAGTCAACCATCCAGTAATTTCAGAATTGTTTCTAAGGGTCAGTAACTTTGCTATGACTACCAAGAGGCATGGTACTGAGGAACATGGCAAATGAGCATGGTGGGGATGGCTTGCTAGTTGAACTAGCTGATCTTAGAGGTCTTTTCCAACCTTAATGGTTCTGTGAAGGTTTCTGGGTTTTTTTGTTTTACCTCTTAAGTTATGTGAAATAGCTAATGGCTAAATATTGTCTCTGTACGTAAGGGTAAGACTGACAAAGTAACTTAATCTGTATCTTCTGAGTCAGAAAAGGACAAGGTTCCAGTGTTCCAGGGCTGATCTTCGTTACACTGACTGCAGGTGTTGCCTTTGTACTAAGTGATTAAGGAGGCAGGGAATTACTTTTTTTTTTTTTTTTTGGCTTACCAAAGCAAGCTATTGGCAAAGAAGCTTGGGAAGACGCTCTCTTTGGGTAGGCAGCTCATCCCACTGTAGCTTTATCTCTTTCCCCAGTTTCTGAGAAACTACTGCTCCAGTCTGATTTGGCAATTGCTACATTCCCAGAAACGTAGACGTGGTTGTTCAATATGTTGATCGTACTGATATGCACCAGCAAAAGAGGTGTAATTGTTACTAACTGCAGAGGGGAACTGTTGTATCACAGCTTGAAGTGGTGATTGAGCACCTGGTGAAAGAGTGTGGCTGACCTGGGGAACACAGGCAAATTGTTTGCATCTGTGCTCCCTGTGTGCACCCACCAGAAGGGGTGGAGCTGCCCTGGGCTCTTATAAGGGCCAGCCACTGAAAGGAGAGCATCACTTTGGGCCTAGGCTGCTTCTATAAAAGGAGTACAGTATAGCCAGAGATACTTTTTGCCAATTAGTTGAGTTTGATTTTTCATTCTGTATATGACTGCTGTCCTATATGTGAATCTTTTACCTGGTATTGTGAAGAAACTGTTAGGAATGATTTTACTGTTCTGTGAGCAGAAGAAGGTATTTTGCCTGTGTGAAACCATGAGTTTAGTGCTCGCCTTGAAGTTGCTAGTTAATCTTTTGAAAAAGCTGCTTACAGAGGTTACTGAATGTTTTTCTGCTTACATGGTTGATGTTACAGAGACCATAGAGTCATCAAGGCTGGAAAAGACCACTAAGATCATCTATTGCATCCACTGTGCCTGCTAACCTTTATTCCTTAGTGTTAAATCTATGTGTTTCTTAGTCACCTCCAGGGGTAGTGACTCTATGTCCTCCCTGGGCTGCCCGTGCCAGTACCTTTTTAGGTTTTTCCTAATATTTGGCTTGAGCCTCCCTTGGCACAACTGAAGGCCATTATCTCTTGTTCTATTGCTAGTTAACTGGAAGAAGAGGCCAGCCACCCAAAATTCTTGGTCGAGGTGCTGGTTCAGTTCTAATTGCCTCGGTGAGGCCAGTGCATAATGTCTGTAGAATGGGGTGATGGATTACGGGAGTGCTTTGGAAATGGGCAGTAGTCAGATAAGAAAACAGTCAGTGTTAGTTAACTGCAAGTATGTGGTGTAGCAGGGTTTCTGTGATTGTGGCTGGGCCTGGCTTTGCATCTGTATTGTGGTATTGGTTTTATGGACTTTAGATTCTGTTCTGCTGCCCGGGTTTGAAGTCTACTTCTTTACCTTTGGGATAGGTGTTTTTTTTCTGAAATACAACTCTTCAGTTATTGGCTGGAGATAGACTTTCTGTAGAAAGCAGTAGCAGAATTTTTGAAGGGAAAGTAACTAAAAAAGAAAAAAGTCACTTATAGAGCTGGCAGCAGAGAGTATTTTTCGCGTTTCACAACTGCGGTCTCTCCACTTATTTGCATGTAACTGAAAGTAGAGAGCAGTGCGGCAGTCCACGCTAACTTTTGGTAGGAAAATGCAAAGAGAGATCTGAAGTTGTGACAGCTCCTGCTACTTATGTAACATAATTTCGCAACAAACGCTTATTATGTTGAAGGGACTTACAAGTACCTATCCAAGTATTTCCCGAAGTGAAAGGAGATCTGTTTTGTACTGACAATTTCATTTTCCTACTTAATGGTTTAATTTCCTTCCTGTCCCTTCCTTTCCTTCTTTTGAAAGAAGATCACGATCCACCTTTCTTGCTACTGTAGTGAGAGGCCATCCTGGGACTATGTTTTCTGAGATGTTTGCTTTACAATTTCCATCGCATTCAAGGGGCAATGAATTTTGAAGATAACTATTCACTGTTAACACATGCAGAAAGTTTTTCTAATTTTAGCTTTCTATCTGAGGTAATGGTTAAAATTGCATAGGCTGTATAGTGGCAGTTTACCATCTCTATCAGGTAGAGTCAAAAGAACTGAAAGACTAATTGTGTTGCTTGTTATCTTTTTATTCTTTAGAACTTATGAGACAAACTAGAAGCTGCACCAGAATGCAGTGATTTTATATTAAAACCTTTACAGAAAAGGGTTAGTGGTTTTGATTACGTTTATGATAAAACTTTTCTTAACGCAAAGCCCACAACCTCCAGTGAGAACTTTCTCCAGACTAAATGTAGACTGTCAGAAGTTGTGCTTGGAAGATACCTAAAGTGTATTGCATCCCACTATGAAAGTTCTTTGATACTTGGATGTTTTGCTTGTTTCTTAAGTATTTCTTCTTTCACAGTTTTTCATGTGCATTCACATCATAATCACTGCTGCAGCTATGTATTTTTGTGAACACACCTCAATTTCTGGTTAAAATTTGAGAACTGCTTGCTATCCTTTGCAATTGTTGCCTGTTGTTGCTGTTTGATGAAGGTATTGAGCACGTTCAGTGCTGAGCTCTCCTTGCTTTTGCCACCAAATTGTGTAATCGTGATCAAGAACTGTGCTTTCTTCTGAAGTACTATCTATCAGAACTGAATTCAACCTCATAGGGCACTGAAAAAAGAGCAGTCTACAAGGCGCTTTTTAACTGTGTGAAGTTTGAGTATAACAAATAAATAACAATATAATAACTAACAATCTGCTCCAGCTGGATCATGTAAGTCTATAGGGCCCAGTGGGATTCATCCCAGGGTGCTCCAGTTTGTCTGATGTCATTGCAAGACCTCTATCTATTTTCAATGGTCTTGGGAATCTGAAGTAGTCCCAGCTGAATGGAAGCTGGCAAATATTGTCCCAGTTTTCACAAAGGGCAAGAAATAGGACCTTGATAATTACAGGCCTGTCAGTCTCATTTCAGTGCCTGGCAAAATTAGAGATTATTCTGGGAGTTAGTGGAAAAACACCTGAAAGACAATGCAGTCATTGGTCAGAGTGAGCATAGGTTAACAAGGGGGAAGAAAATGCTCTTTAATAAACTTTGACCAGGTTGCCCAGCTGGTTGACCATGGGAGGTCGTTGATGTAATATTTTTGCATTCCAGTCAAACTTTCAATACTGTTTCTCACAGTATCCTTCTTGACAAAATGTCCAGCATACAGCTCAAAGGGCGGCATTAAGTAGGGTTACATCAGGCTGGTGGCCAGTCGCTGGTGGAGTTCTACAAGGCTCCCCTTTTAGGGATGGCTTTCTATAACGTTTTCTTGGATATAGGACTTGAAAGTATGTTAAGTTTGGATAAAAGTGAACTGTGAGGAGCTGTGAAGTGCCTCAAAGGTAGAGATGCCAAGCAAAGAGATCAAGACAAATGAGGGAGCTGGACAATCACCAACCACATGAAGTTTAGCAAGAGCACGTGCCGGATTCTGCACATGGAATGAGGCAACAGGCTGGGGAATGAGAGGCTGGGAGCAGCTCCATGGAAAGAGGTCTGGGGGTTCTGGCTGACAACACGTTGAATGGCAGCCAAAAGGGCCAGCCTGTTGCTGTTAAGAAACAAAATGAAGACAGTGCAGTGACATACAGGGAATGGATATTTCATGTTGCTCGCGTCTTCGTCTTTTTGTACTTCGTGTGTTGAGAAGAGTTTCTGATTGGCTTCGTTTCACCACTTTCAGAATATATCCTTTTTAACAGTTCATAATAACTTGATTAGGTAATTAGCTGTTAGTTTAAAAAGATATTCTTTTTTTTTTTTGAGTTAGCAGCAAATTTATCTTCAGTCATCAGTGTTTCATCTTATTCTATGAGAACTTTCTATCTGCAGCAGGTAAAGATTCTTTCATATGATGAAGGCTCTGTGTTATCTCAAAATTTCACTGCTTTTTGTTAATGAACAGAATCCTTCAATTGTGGGGAGAGAATACTGTAATGCTTAATATGTCCAATCTAAAGGGTGCTTCAGGCATGAAGCTTTTCTGTCTTTGTAACAACTTGACTGGAATTTCAGTCAGAATTGTGATACCTCTAAGTGAAGGCCAGCTGTGCTCCAGCTAGTGAATTTAGATCGTTTTGACAAAGAGCTTGGTCTCTTTCTGGTTAGTCTTCAGCCTTCAATGATGTGCACACTGCAGTTCATACTTGTAGCAGCTCTAGTTCCTTAGAACTCAACCTGCAGTTCCCTTGACTTGTGATGCTTAGAATGTTGTTGTTTGGAGTGACCTGACTGTGCTTCTCTGACTTCTAATAGATGTTTTTATTTAATGAGATTAACTAAAGCAGGATGAATCTGTCAAGAAAATATATAATATTTGATAGGTTGCAATCCATTTCATCTACTTCCATTCAATATGGCTAATTTAAAGATTTCTTAAGAGCAACTTTTTAAGGACTGTCTGTTGTTTTGTTTCTTTCAGGGGGAATCGGGCATTCTTGTGGAATCGTGACATCACCAAATTTGCCTTTAATTTCACTTTTTTTTTTAAGAGCAATAAAGGCAGTATGCATGTAGCAGCAGTTCCTCTTCACGCTGATAAATTCTACCTGAAGTCACGCTAAGAATCGCTTCCTCTGAAAACAGGAATGAGATGAATTAATCACATGCCTGCATTTCTCACAATTACTTTGCATTTTAATTGCTAACTTCTAGTTTTAATATAAAACCACAAAGTATTTTTTCACTGCTCTGGATAGACTACTTTGTTGCTGTAGTTATTTAGAAGATACTCTTCTCCCTTGACTCCTATCTTGCCTGATCTGGTGAGTGGCAACCCTGCCTGCAGCAGGGGGTTGGAACGGGATGGATTTTAACGTCCCTTCCAACCCAAGCTCTTCTGTCATTACTTCTATGAAACTGTAATTGGCTGATGTTTTTTTCTTTCCATACTGGTTCTTTGCTTTCAGCTGACACTTTTCTTTTAAAAGATCAAGCAAAGTGGTTCAACCAACTTTGTGTTGCATGTGGAAAAAAACAGTGTTCACAGCGTTCAGTGCAAACAGCAAGAGTGTGCCTTTTATTTAAAGAGTCCTGCTAACACATGGCTTGCAGGAAGGACCCACGTGTTTTTCAGATGGTGTCTTCCTTCAGAAGACTTGAAAGGTGTTCTCCTTATGCGGAAATCTGTTGAGATTTGACCTCTCCACAGCCCCTGAAAAATTCATTGGGTATTGAGGACACCTTACTGTAGAGCTACTATTGTTTTGTGCTTTAGGGAGACAGGGATGAGAACTAAGAAAGCTGGGATGTTTTCCATTGGTTCTAGAGGTTTTGAATTTATATTGCTTTTTAAGTTGCTCTCTATAATAAAAAAATATATCTGAATACCGAAGTGCAGTGGAACTGGAAAAACCTGTGAGAAGTTGCTAGAGCTCAGGATGAGATTAGGAAATGAACTAAAGTGAAATTTCATGCAAGGGCAACTACTGTTGGAGGTTTGGCATGTGAGCAAAGAATAAAACAGTATAGTATGTCCTGGAGAATGAAAGTAACTTAGGTGACACAATGGCTTAAAGTCGAGGGAAGGGATTTTGTGTCTCAAGTGAGCAATCTAGCATTAATATAACAGCATATGTGACTGCTTCTTTTTCACTCTTGCTGATATTACTGAAACAGGAATTAGTTCAAGCATCAGAAGTTTCTGATGTATCTAATAGTTTCAGTCGTGCCAGGGAGTTCAAGTGTAGTTCTCCACTGTGAAATCTCAACTTTTGACTTCTTAAATGTCTTGTTTCCAAAAGTAAGCATCTTTGGTAAGTCAAGAAAGCTCACTGTAGAAGTGGAGTAGCTGTCTGTGTGAGTATATAGATACACTTGCAAAATGTTCAGTTGCTTGACTGTGTACAAGCACAATCTTTTTTTCCTTGTGATCCGTCCCAGATTCAGTGCATAGAATGATAGTGCTTTGTTAGACTTGTCTATACACTCAGTACTCATTAAACAACAAGCCAAAAGCAATGAAATTAAGGTTGCCGAGGTAACTAATTTTGGCAGATCCTAATTTTTTATTTCTAGTCTTAGCAAACTTAATGAGCAGCCAGTTTGATTGCTTTCTAGTATAAGATATATTTTGTGTTTAGGGAGCAATGTTGAGAATCTATCTGAACACAGTGAAAAAAGTTACCAAAAAATCCATCAGCTTTACCAGGATACGCTGTGTGTTCTTAGTTCTCAGGCTGTGCAGCTATGCACACTGTTACATGTGCATATTTCTTCCTTAGGTCCTGACACATTTAGACCCTCCAGCCAGCTTCACCTCTGTAACTGAGTTCAGGTACACGTGCTGTGTTGGCAGTGTTGTATTGGTGACCCAACTCCCCTGGAGCATGGAGCTGGCACAGGCTGTGTGCAAGGCCAGGTGTTGGTTTATTCGTAATGCTTCCTTGAGTATGCTGTACCAAGGAACACGTATGACATATGCAAGCTTGGTGGGTTTTTTGGTGATTGTTTAGTCTAAAAATGGTCACAAAGTTGATGACTTATCCTCCCCACTGAGCCAAATGATGTGTTCTGTAGTTGAATGTACTCTTAGCCAGCAGTACAGTGCTTCTGTCTTTACAGGGGCTTAAGTACATCAGTTTCCCATTGCTCTGAAACAAACACTGTCTTTTCAATCATGTAGCAGGCTTTTTTTTCCATGTTATACAAAATGTGCTGAACGCGCAGCACTGTGTATCTCAAACTTGGCTTTTTTTTTTTGCACTGGAAGTATCTGTTGCCTCACTGATAGTAGTTTTAACAATGTAATTATAATGTTGTTATTTTTAACAGGGGTATAAGGAGGAATGCTTACTAGTCGGATATTCCTAATGTAATAAAAAGTAACTAATCAAAATCAGTTCCTTACAGCGTAATAGTTATATTTTGTAAATATAATAGAATCACAGAATTGTTTGAGTTGGAAGGGACCCTTACAGGCTGTCTGGTCCAACCCTCCTGCAATGTACAGGGACACCTGCAGCTACATCAGGTTGCTCAGAGCCCCATCCAGCCTTTTCTTGAGTGTCTCCAGGGATGGGGCTTATACCACCTCTCTGAGTTTGTCTTTTATCTACACTTACAATGGAGTTGGAAAATCTACTGAAGAAACTTAGAAAACAATTTGATAAAATGTACATTTTTAGGTACAGCTTGTGTACAATGAAAGCATTTCATGTAGTAAAGCCAACAGGTTCAAAACAAATGAGACTATTGAAAATCACGAATCTCTGCTTTCTGATTATTTAAAAAAAGCAGGCTGTTTTTTTAATGGCAACAAGTATATCAAAGGTGGAAGTGACTTCCCAAGTGCTACTGTTGTCATTATCACTTGTGCTTATTTCACCTTCTCTTTGTGCTGAGTAGCACTGTAGTAATTTTGTGATGAAAGTGTGCATCCAAAATGATAATTTCTTCTCTTATAAAGTGTTTGTAAATGGCAGTTCAATATTGCTGTAAGTCATCTGCCTATTTACTGTGTTCATAATACATGTGGAAGTAAAAAAGAGCAGCTATTTCCTCAGTGTTAACTGTATTCAACAGAATTAGATCTAATTCTGCACTACTGCTAAAATCAAATATCTTGTCTAGCTCTTCTGAGAAGTTTTTTTTCCCCCATGTGAGTTTTTCACAAGCATAATGCAGAATGATCTGCAAGGTTTTTTCTTATTGGACTGATTAATGAAGATTATGCTATTTCAAATGTTCCTTTAAAACCATCCTTTACCGAGAAGTGTCCTAAGGCTTTTTCTGCCACTGAGGGTAATATTGGTTGATACCATACTTCTAGGTTTCTTTTTGAATTAGTTTACTTAATATATTTCTTAATTTCTAGTGTGGAGTTTGGAGGAAAAAAAAAAAAAAGAGAGAAATCACAAAACTTCTCCATCTCTTTTGTGTTCTCTTTGTGGCTAAGTACTCAAGACCAGACATTAGGTTAATGGACGTTGCAATCAAATTCATTAGAAGGAAGCAAATGAAAGAGAAATAGATGAAAGCTGAAGATTATCCCTTGTGGTCCAACAAAAAACAAAAAAAAAACTAGAAAGAGGAATTGAAGTGGATTTTCACACAGTACCTGTAATAGGTGTGGCCCATATTATAGCAAAACTCCCTCTTCTGTTTGTTTTGGTAGATCCCTATTGCAGAGCAATTAATTCTGGCACATTTGTTTATTTACTGCTTGCAAGCTTGCTTGCTTTAACAAGAAAGCTTTCCACAGGTAGCAGCTTTGCTGTTAGCCGCAGAGTAGATGGAGGTGCTAATGATGTACCTTTCACATAAACGTCTTTTCTTTTCTCTACTAAATAGTTAACAAGCCCTGTCAGAGTCAAAGCACCTTCTGGTTATTGTAACAAACTCAGGTCGCCAAGCTGCTCTTACGTTTGCATTGATGTTTTTTGAAATAACTTGCCTCATTTTTCAGGTGTTTGTGAAGTATGATTGTACAAGGTTAGGCATTTTACATTGTTCTATGACTACAGCTGTTTTTGAACAAGCGGATTATGACAACTGAGGCTTGGTGTAGGATTATATATGAGGCACGTTACCTGGTAAATGCTGAACACCTCTGTTTCAGAAGCAAAAGGTGCTTCTATGGAACAGGTCCCTTGAGCTGCCCCTGGAACAATGCTTCTGGTCACAGTAAAGGTGAAGAACTTACATTTTTAATATCTAGTTCTGATGTGAGTTTTGCTGTGCTATCTTTCTGGTAAAGCAAGTTTCAGGTTAACTCTGTTTTCTTCTAAAAACAACTTTGGAAGGCCAAATTAACAACCCGTTGTTGTGTTCCTTGGCATAAAGGCCCCAGCTCTGCTGCAGCACTGGCACAACAAAGGCTGTTGTGACCCGCAGCCAGCTCAGTGCGGTGCCAGGAGCTTAGGCTAAATTGCTGGTGGCACAATGGCGTACAGATAACCTGCTGTGCTGGCTGTGATTCTGGAAGCACTGGCTGTGCTGCTGTGTACAGTTCCAGAGTGCCAAAGCAAGCAGCCTCTCTTTCTCTTGTTCCCCAGTAGTATCTCATTATGCCCAGGTTATTGCTTGCTTGCTTTAAGAGTTCAGGAAATATTTCAGAGTTCATTGATATTTTAAAATCAGAACTTAAAAACAAAGCAAAGCCTTTAAACTAAAAGGAGTATGTTGTCACGAGGCTGAGCTGTCTGAGAAAGTGAGCTAACACCCGAAGGCAGACCAGCTGTTTGCATGGCAGTCTTTGTTTCTTTTTTTCCCCAGAAGATGGCAGCAAAGGAGCAGCACTGTGATGGCTTTTACTTTTCAGATGCTTCTCAGTGTTCCTGTAGCTGTAAACCTCAGTGAAGTCCGCCTACTCCTGCAGGCATCCAGTTGAAAATGATGATTTTTACATATACAAAACGTATGACTTAAGAGTTTTCATTCTTTTCAGTTTTAAAAAGTAGTGTTTGAGTAAAATCTATTTCAAATTTATATTGAAATGGTAGTTTGCAGGTTTAGTGTTTTTGACTGTGGCGTTAAGGGTGTGTCTACTTCAAAGGATGAAGTAGCAGAACTGAGCTGCATGATGATATATATATATATATATATATATATGTATGTATATGTTAGTCTCTGAAGTTGTGCTCAGTTTTTTTTCAAATATTTGGCATTTTCTGTCTTTCCTCCCGTGGCCATTCTTTTCCTGGCAGAAAATAAAGCTGCAAGCGTACTAAGTGCAGTGAAGCTTTTAATTCCTGTATTAATTCAAATGCAAGAATGGCTCATGCTTTCTGCTGACAGTGCTTGTGAGTTTATGGCCTCGTTTCACAGGGAATACTAGTAATACTGAGCAGTGTAGCCAAATGTTATTGCTTTCTTTCAGCAGTGATGTATAACTTTATCGTTTAAGAATGTATGAAGGTGTACTGTGCTACCAGTTCTTGCAAAGAAGGGAACATTGCAGTGGCATGTGTGATAATCAGCTACTGATATTCACTGTTCAGAAGCTAGCTATGAAGAATGAAACTGATTCTCGACAGGGCTGATTTATTGGCAGACTTGACTGACTGTTTCATTAGGATCATAAATGTTGTAGCATGGGAGACCTCTATGGAGCCCAAAGTTGAAGAATACCCATTATAATCCATTCTGATCCAAAAACAAAGAAAAAAATTTGCCATTGATGGGTCTGAATCCCGCTGTTACAAACATGACTTATTTACATGTGAAAGATGAAAGGTTAAACCGTCCATATTATAACTTCAGGTTCCTTTGGATTCTTGTTCCTTAGCCTTTGAAGATCTCTTAGTCACATTGTCCTTTTTTTCACTTTAAAGAAAAAGAGAAACTACGGGTAGTTTGCACTACAGACATGGCATGTGGTAGGTGTTGCCTGCAATGTCTGTAGTGCAAACCACAAACCTTTGTCAGAATTCTGAAACTTGTATTTAAAGCTGATACTTGTGCTAGAAACAGGCAGCTGGGCTTAAACTTCATAAAGATTAATTGAAATAGCTAGAAAGTCCAAATAGCTCTACTCTTGTACAAAGTATTTAATCTACCAACAGAAGAAGGTACAGTTTTAATTCTGATTTCAATGAATAGAAGTGTTAACAAAGAATGTTTTCCCAGTCTGTTAATCAGCACATAATATATGTTTCAACTACTGTGCCTGTATTGGACTTGCAAAAATATTACAGAAATCAACTTCTGCGTTTTTTGGTCTGTTTCGTAGCTCTCCAAAATTGTCCATCTTGTAAGAGTTGGGCATCTAGGTCTCAGTGTTTTTCTGTGATAGTCTTTTCCCTTGAGAGAACACAAATATTTAGGGAAGAAGGAGAAAAATTAATACAAAGAGGTATTCAGAGTGGTACTGCTTGCCTTTCAGAGTTGGCTTTCATCTTGAAGCCCACTGCTTAAATCCCAGTTTTTTTCCCCGTAGACCCTTGGTTCTACTGAGATCATTGTTTTAGCTCTCATGTCTTGTATGCATCAAACACTTCAGCAGCTCCTCTAAGTTCTTTAGTTCCCTCATGCAAATTAAGGGCTTTTATTCTTTAAGCAATGTAAGCTTTACTTCTCTGGTGCAAGAAAGTATTAAGCTACATGCATAATTGAGGATTAACCCCACTTTTTGCATCTTTCTTGTTTTGAGTCCTTTTACAATAAAATAACAGCCATATGATTCGGTCTTTCTTTGGAATTAGCAGGGATGCCTCTACCAGTAGACGAGTTGAGTATAGTATAAGCTAATTTCATTGCTTTCTAAAGTACTTTGTTTTCAAGATGGCAGGACTTTATCTTCACAAATGTGTCCTGAAAATAGCTGTGTTAAAATGTTTAAAGAATGACTAACCTGGTTTATTACCATATAAAATGTGAATGCAGTGCTTGTATTTAGAGTTAGCATTTACTTAGTAGTTAATTTTTTACAGGTATTATTTGAGAGGGCATTGTTTCCTTCTGTGGAGCATTGATCAATAATCTGGGTAGAGATGTAAGCAGCTTTCAATTCTTCTGTAGTTGACTTCCACAGGACGTGGGTTGTTCCCTAGTTATTTCTCCCTGTAAAATTACTGTGTGCTGAAGATGTGATGTGTCCATGATAGGTGAATTTGTGAACAACCAGCACTTCCTGTATTTCTGAGCTTTGAGGAGTTCTAAATGCTAGGGGTGTAGACTCGCATATTTCTGAGGTATTATAAGCACGGTGTGGGGAGCAATCTGGCAAATGAAGGAATTTGGAACAGCATCTCTGTGATCTGTAAGCATTTTACATTTTTGTTTCCTAGAAATCCTTTCCTTGTTGCACACATGTAATTCTGACACCATTTTTCTCTTTAATTCCTCTTGTGGGCTTGAAAGAGTAACAAGTCATGTCATGGAGAGGGTAGAATCTGTCTTTCATGCAGACAGACCATTTCTAGAAAACATAAGTAGACAAATCCAATCAACAAAATACTGCAATCCAATATGGTTGTGTTGCATTATGCAGTATTGACCGCTAGTAAATTATTTCAGTACAGGAAGCTCTCATTCTGGGAACATAAATAAGTAGTTGGAAGGCAGCAAAATAACTGAATTACTTGCTAGGCAGATCTGATAGGAAACATTACGCTCTCATACCTCCTTTAATGATAGATTTCCTAGTTAACTAATAACCCCAAATACTCATGATTAAAAACCATCAAAAACCTTAAATAATACAGTTGCTGAGATACTTCATTCCTTCAGACCGCTTAGACAGGAAAATAGATGCTGATTTTCCAGCTATGACAAGGTTCATTTCCTTTCTGTCAGGAAGTTTCTTTAAGATAGCTGGGCAGAGATCTGTGGGAATACACATGGACATCAATGCCTTCCACTGCCATTACTGCAAGTACAAAACAAGGCTCAAGGCTTCTCTCTGATATAGTGTATATGGATTGAAACTGGTGGATTATATGTCCTGTTTTTGTTGTCACTTAGTTGAACTGCTGAAGGAAATAAAATAACTGCACAGTTAAATATTGAATGCTTTTTTTCCACATTCTGAACTTCGTGTTTGTGGATGTTGGTCTTTAAGGATGTGTTTGAGTTGCTTACACAAGAAAATCCTGGTTTAAGATGTGTGTTCAGAAGACACCTATGACAAGCTATAGGTATTACAAAGACAAGGACAGCTTGCATCCCTAGTGCATTAACCGAGGAAGATGTCTTTGCTAGTTTGGAGGGCCGTGGACTTCAACCAGTTCACTATTTCTAATTCTGTCCTGGCACATAATTGCCTAAAAAGAATGAGAATGCCATTACAAAACTTCTTAAATCAACCTGCATGTTCTTGCATGTTTCAAGAATTTTTTTTCTTGTAGTAGATTGTTTGTCCATTTTGGCTATATTCCATTTCATTTCCTGGTAAGCTCCTACTTCAGTGTTTTGTTTTAAAGTTTATTGTTGGAATATTGAAAGGCACAGCCTCTCTCTGAGTAATGCTCTGGGTACTCTTCTGTCTTAGTCAAGTTTATGTAGACTTTATATTAGTATGGTTATGTTAAGTCCATCGTTATGCCAAAATGAAGGCACTTGTATTAGCAGTCATGAATTTAAACACAACATACTTTCAGCACTGTCTGCTTGGAACGTTTGAGTCTGCTCTGTCTTGTAGGCGCTTGCATAATGAAGCTTTCTTTTTTGAACTGAGCATTTTACAGGATTAGAAAACAAATTTGACTGAATGAATTGAATAGGAATGTGCTACGTTGCTTTAATAGCGTTCTGAAATCTGCTGCTTAATGTATATTGTAAGTGGGTTGACAGGACAGTGGGAAGATGCTTTGCAGCTTGTAGAAGTGTTGAAGTAAATCATGCAAAGAACTCATCCTATAGCATAATGAATAGGATATAACCACTATCACCTACACTGGGAAAATTAACTTTTATAGAAGTTTAAGGAATGAAATGCTTTTGCAGTGGTTTGTCAGGAATACGGTGCGCTGACACTTGGATGATGTGGGTGGCGCTCCATCTTGCGGTGCTGGAACCCCAGGTGTAGCACATGGCAGGAGAGAAGGGTGGGCAGATGTCTGGCAGGAAACGTAAGTGTGAAGGGGCTGATAGACATTTTGTGCTGCTGGCACAGATGGCTTTCGATCGATGTGGTAGCAAGTGTGCCATGTGTACCCTGTTCAGTGTTCTTAGCTTAGGGAGAGAGCATCTGACAGGCTTTGAGAGTTAAAAAAGCAGTGGTATCTAAAGAAGAGATAACTGATGACATCTGGGACGTTCACTGGACACTGGCCAAGCACCACTGATGATGTTGAGTTGCAAAAGTAGAACAAGTGACCAGAACTATGCTCAATAAATTAAACTGTTGCCAAAAATGAATAAAGCAAGTTCATTTTTCTTATTTTTAACCTTCATTATCCAGAAGGATTGCAGTTCAGAGCAATTTCCTTCTGCTATTGTTCTGCCACTGACTTGCTATGTTATCTTCAGCAAATGCATGTGATGAATTCTGGGAAGCTGCTTATTACCTGTGAAAATGTAGTTTGTTATCTAGATGTCAAGCTTTTGACAACTGCTGCTGGAGTTGTCGACAGCCTCTTCCTTTCTGCTTCTCCATTGACAACTGGGACTAACCATTAGAAATGAAAGAGCAAAATCAAAACCTTGCTTTACATCATGCTGACAAATTACACACGTGTATAATTAGTACAGTGTTGTATCCCCTGCATTAGTTCCTAGAAGATAACATTAATAAAACTGGAGTTTGAGAGTTACTTGTGATAATGTTGTCTTAAAATGCTGTCTTGAGAATTATTGCTATACCACAATTGGTGTCAGTACTTCAGTTCTTAAAATCTCTTTACTTTTGTTTATCTTAAAATTATTTGTTTTGTGTGATTTTCTGTTTAAAAAAAAAAAATAGATTTTTTTTTTTCTGAGGGGGGTGGGGGGGTGAGTTGGGCCACATGTCTTCCACAGGTCCCTTCCAACCTCAGCCATTCAGTGATTCTGCAGTTGTGTTTTATTTTCTCAGTTCATGGTTTCTGTCTATTTAGGCGCATTTCAGGATTGTGGTACATGGAAAAAAATATGAAGATAAATATCTCAAATTAGAAATTGCAGGTGGGAATGCAGATGAAAGAAGAGGGTAGTTATTAAATAATACAACTCCCAATGTCTTTATGATTGAAAGTCACTGTTTATCTTTGTATCTGTGACCTAGATGTTGTGTCTTTTCAGAAAATTCCTTGTATGCTTTCTCCATTAAGTTACAATGACATTCCCTTTGTGTTATTTCCTTTTGCTTTTTGAAAATTTCCTGTTCTGCTGCATTTTCCTGTTCTGAGGAAAGGTTTTGTGTTTCTTATTATTTATCTGTTTCATTGAGAATGCTGAAAGTCAGCACACTGAACTTGGATTCAGGGGGGAAAAAATATCAAAGTGAGAATTGGAAATGATTCTGGCCAGTTTGTATTGATGAATCTTATGGTGGAAGCAGGTCTTTGACTCATAACAGACCTTTAACTGCCTGGACTGTTTTGTAAGATCATGCTTCATTAGCATCAAGATCATGTGAAAGATGAGCTGCAAATTTGAGGATGCATTGTAAATGTTAATCCACTGGTTTTTCTTTTGAATTTCACTCCTCCCCTCTCAACCTTGTGTTCCCATAGAAGATACTACATATTTCATGTTTGCTTTCTCTTTGTTGGTAGGTGAGAAACCCATGGAATGTGTTCTTATTACTCCATTAATTTAAGTGGCAGCACTTGTGGAAGCGTGCTAGTGAGAGGCCTTGCAGTTGTCCACTCTGATCATGAGGTTGGTAAGTAAATAATTCTGTCAGACAAATTCTGTACGTTTACTGGCTTTAAGAAAAAACAGTGCACTTTGAGATATGTACTTCTTCCCATTAATAAAAGCAAATAAGCAAATATGATACCTGTAGGGAGCTTGGCTCTCTGAAGGGTTTTTTATTTAAAGGAATTGCTTTCTGTCCCCTCTTTACAGTTCAGTTCCCCCTCTGTACAGTTAGCAATACATACTTTCTGCACTGATTATTCTAAAAAATGTTTGGAACGGAAAATGTGACAAATAGAAAAAGGTGACGATATCTGTAAATACGAAGGAACCAGGACAAATGATAGTGACGTGTGTGTTTGTGTATTCATTCAGCGATTGCGTTTCCTAACTTCCTGTAGTAGTTGTGTATAATACTGCTGCTTCACACTGTTTTGTTTGCTTGTAGTTTTGGTTCCAACCTCCCACCTCTGCTGGTTGAGGAAATGAACACATTTCTGTTGCTGCTAACTCATTTCATTTTGCAGTGTTGTCAGAGAGTGTCATGTGATGAGAAGGAGCATTAGCTAGTCTTAGTAAAGCTGAAGTACATGTTGAAAGCATACACTTAGCAGCCCTAGAGACTGTCTAAATGTTAAATTATTGTGTATTTAAACTCTGTGTGATAAGTGATGTACTATTTGCTTTGCTTTTTTTTTTTAAACTCCAAAGGTAAAAACTAGGATAAGCTAATGTCTGCAAGTCACTTCTTGGAGTATGCTGTGGTTGGTGAGAAGAGGACTTGATGGTGATGATTCTGATTGCAAAACTAGAGCTATTTATGGAGAATCTTTTGATGCCACATGTAAAGTCTGGAAATGCATCTATCAAAGGACTAGACTGGATATTACAAATGCTTCACTGTGAAGGTAGTGAGGCAGTGGAACGGTTTGCCCAGTGAGGCTGTGGATGCTCCCTCCCTGGAGGCTTTCCAGGCCAGGCTGGATGGGGCTTTGAGCAACCTGATCTAGAGGGACGCGTCCCTACCTATACCAGGGGGTTGGAACTACATCATCTTACAGGACCCTTCCAACCCAAACCATTCTATGAGTCTTGAAGTAAATTCCTTCCTCACTCTGAGCTTTTCAGAAACTAAGTAATGTAATAACAGGAAAAAAGACCTTTTTCTAATGTTCTCAGCAGCTAGGTAGAAATACAGAATTGTAAACATTACCATCTTTGATTATTCAAATCGCCTTTTTTTAAATTACAAACGGTTGCCTACTGTTCCGCTCGCAGAAGTAAGTACTTGCTTGCATTTGTTTATTTTCTAGGAGGTATTATGTATGTCCTGTTATAGGAAAAGGAACAAGCAGTAGTTGGAGAACTCGAGAGAAATGGTAGTGGTGGACACCACAGAAAATAGAACAGAACACGAGTAACCAATTTCTTTGTGTTATTATAGTAGGCACAAGACATTTCTTCCTTCTCTACCACTTAAGCTTTAGTTCTAGGACAGAACCAAGCATAACAGAAGACTCATATTGAAAATGATCCACTACTGAAAAGTTACTTCTTAAACAGTTATGTAATACGTCATAGTATTTTTGTCTCTTTTGCAATATGCTTTTTCATTTATTTGTGCTCTGAGTTTAGCACAGACACTGGCACCTACATCGTTACTGAAAGAGTGTAGTGAAGTCTGAAGCTATTCATCATAACTCAGAATTGCCATGAAATTTAATTTAAATTGCATCTCTGCACATATCAGTATCTGTATATATGCATAATCAACTCCAGAATTCAAATGTGTATCAGTCTGGTCCATTTACAATGTTTTTACTGTAAGGATTCTGTCATATAGAAAGCTCAAAGTGATCTGGAAGGAGAGAGGTAAATTTACATGAGATATCTGCATTACTTAGTGACTGCAAAGTCAGATAACTGCCTTTGATGGCACAGAGTCCAATAGGTTCACATTTTCGATAGCTTTGCTGCCAAAGCCTGCAAGAGGATTTTCTGAAAAGTGTTCCTGATGATAATACAGATGGGGAGTAAAGAATTCTGTGCTGCCTTAATAAGAATGTATGGGAAAACGTTTACTCTTCTGTCAATCATAACTTGAAAGCCCAAGCTTTTCTTCATTTCTGCAGTAAAAAATTTTCTCATATACCAAATTGCTCAATTACATTTCTTGTTAGGTCTGAGAGGAAAAAGAAAAGTTGTTTGTCTGTGTAAGCATGCTCTGAGAAAGTGAACAGTCTCTTGTTTGTTCTGTTCACGTAACGCCACTGCCTGAGAACCACAACCCTGTATATAGAAAACCCATATTTACTGCACCACATTTTTAAACTGGCATGGTATATTTACTACACCTAAGAGTTATATTTAGTCGTCTTTGTTTCTTGTTTAATCTGACATCTCTGTAGTTCCACTTCTGTGGTGGAAAACGATGGGCATTTCTGCAAGGAATCTTAATTTCATTTAAGACACTTAAATGCATGGGCAATTTCACCCGCACAGGGTTGCTTTCTGCCTGCCTGTAGTTAACTTTACAGAGGAAACATAGTTGGCTAACATAATTCAGGATGAATCCTACTGTAGATGATTTGATTTTGATTCTGATCTCATAACACTGTTAGTTGCTTTTGCTGAAGTAGACGTCTTCATTATTGGCTTGGGAGGTGGGGGGACGAGTATGGAGGACACTTAAATACAAAGCATCTTACATTACAAATTCATGAATGGTGATATCTGGTTGATGTTAGATAACAAATGCTGAAACTAACGCCCATGTCTCAGTCTGGATTCTCTTACAGTCTGTATATAGTGGTGTTCTAGTTAGACTTAGTACAGGGGGAACCCAAGGTTTAGATCCTAGATTTGGTATTTGCCTGGTCTGAAAGATCAAAGGTTTTGCTTAGGACCAAGCAATAGTTGTACTGACTCTGGGCAGAATTTAAACTCATAGAGAAGTATGTCGCAGGCCTCATATTTCAGTGTAGAGTGAGTTCATAACGCTATGTATGTTATGATTAAATTCTTTATTTTGAGAATTGCCCCTTTTTTGTTAGGCAAAATTGATGGAATGAGATAACTTCTCCTGTATAACTAGCAATGGCACTAGAGAGAATGGCCTCAAGTTGTGCAAAGGGGGGGGGGGGGGGTAAAGTCATATATTAGGAAAAAATTTACTGTCTGGAAGGGTGATTAGGTGCTGGAATGGGCTGCTCAGGGAGTGGTGGAGTCACCGTCCTTGGAGGTGTTGAAGAAACATTTACGTGTTGTACTGAAGGACATGGGTTAGTGGGAAAATACTACTGGTAGGTGGACAGTTTGGCTAGGTAATCTTGAAGGTCTTTTCCAACCTTGATGATTGTTACAACTGTGAAATCAGAACTATATATTCTGACTGGTCTGCAGTGTTCACTTTGTTGAGCTGGAATTATGTGCAGATACACAAGCATGTGCTCAAGTGTGCATCTGTGCTGTGTGTAGTTGTGTACTGCAGCAGTTTATTTTAACCACGTAAATGCGTGCATGTCTGGTAAAGACAAAAAAGCAAATTGGCAGACTTGTGCTTGTAGGAGGTTGTATTTTTAATGTCTGTTGAGAGGTTTTAATTTCAAGGAATGGATATACCTACGGGTAACCAACTGAAACTAAAACAGAAGCCTTGCTGAGAAAGTGGAGCAAACTCCGCTTGCTTATTCCAGTGGTAGACAAAAGATCTGGTGAAAGGTATTGTCTTATTTTACATGAAAGTATTTTAAGTCTAGAAACTCTCAGTTGGGAAGAGCATGTGATAATTGAGATTACTGAGCTAGGAGTCAGGAGAGCTATGTACTGGTCCAGCTGTGTCACCAAACAGAGCGTTGCAGTCTTGTTAGTGATTACTCGTCCCACTGACCTGCTGTTTGGCAGTTCTAGAAGCTGGAGACTGGCTGCTTCTGTTTGTGCAGTGCTTACTGCTGGTACTAATGACTGATATACACTTTCAATTTCTTACAGAATTCAGAAGACAAGTTTGTATCTTCTCACATACACTAACATTGTACTAGTGAGGCATTTGGCTGTAGTTTTTGCTACTGTTCTTCCCTTGACAAACAACTTATCTGAAAACTCATTAAGAAATATCACCTGTGTTCAAGAACCTTCCCAGCCCACCTGTACACTCCTATCACTTCTTATGGAACATTAGGCTAACTAAACTTCCAACACAGCATCCTGGCAAATAAAGAAGCTGCTGGCGTTTTCAGATTTGTGTGCTGAAAGTCAGGGGTGGTCTGGAAGAAGAGAAGAGAATGATCCTTATGTGGCAATTAGAAGCACATACTCAAATCGGTTAAGATGGTTGTCCCAACAATCTGTGTGCATGTAGTGGTAGAGGTTGTAGCTCCAACTTGATGTAAGGAGCGTGGGGATTTGTGTTGCACAAAGGGTAAACATCGGTTGGTTTTTCATTCTGTTTACATCTTCGTCAAATATTCTGCTTAATTACAAATGATTAGTTTGCTTGAAGGCAAAATGTATCTGCTGTAATCTGGCCCAAGTCGAAGCTGTATTTAGTCGCTGAAGTCAAGCTTAACCAAATTGAGACAGATGAAAATTGCTGAAGGAGGATCAGCTTAGAGGACAGAAATATTTTCTAACTTTAGGCTGCTAGAGGTCTGATTTTATTCTGACGCTCTTTGACTGTTGTGGTTTTGTGGAGTCTGTCATTAGTTATGAATGCTGCTCAGGAAATGTAACTTGCTAAGCATAATGAAATGAACATTGCAACTTCCCACTAGGTAGAAGCAAACAGTGACTGAACTGTGCTTACCCTGTTCTCTTAAACATACTTATAAAGAATCCACTGGTTCAACAAGATAAATTTCTCTTTGCAAAAACTTCATTTTCCTTAGTTTGAAGGAAAATAAGTAGAAGGAGATATGTGGGGAGTAGCTTTTGGGAAGTAGCTGAAGGCATCTTAAAGATTAAAGAGATTGTTTAAATTTCTTTTTAAATTTCTATTTTTTGGGGGGAAAGGATAATGCTTCTTTTTTCTGCTAGAAACTGGTACGGATCACAGACCTTCCTGTTGTACAGCCAGAGCAGGAAAGGTTGGAAATATGCACCAGCCACAAATGCTTGGTCCCTTTTCGTATGGGTGTGTAACAGTTGAACATTGCAGCTGAGGCCGTGTATAATTACTAAGAAGAAATAATTTTTTACACTTTATATGCCAGTCAAAATGCTGCAATATTCTAATGGTTCTTTAAATTGCTTGAATGGTAAGTACTCATTTTAACAACAGCTGTGCTTTACTCAAATATTCCAGCAGCTTTTCACTAACTTTGCTTTGGGGAAATATTTTGATCCTTGCTGATGTTAAACCCAGAGGACATTGATTTTTGCATGTTCATTGTTTAATAGCATTTAGTAGCAGCAAAAGATATGAACTGCAGAAAGGATGTAGATGTGTGGAATTTAATTAACTGAACTGGAATTCAGCCAAAATTCAGATCAACAGTCCCAATCTTGCAAAAAGCACGAGGGGACTTCTAATAGTTGTTAAGTGGACTGAGCTTTAGTTTTAATGTCACCTTGACAATTGTGGTGTAAGCAATTTAATGCCTACGTTATTTAGGGAATTTTTTTAGTAATGTTGTGAAGAATGGCCTATGCCACTTAGCAAATTACCAGAGATTACTTTTGACAGTATTCTGTCTGTTTTTTGTTTCATTCTTATAAGCATTAAGCTCAGCACTAGCATTCAAGAGCAGGCAGAAGTACAGCTTGGAGCAGCAGAGCTGCAGGCAAAGCATGGTGCAGTTGCATGCTCACTAGAATTTTTAATGTGCTGATTTTTTTTTTCCCCACTGTTGTTTGTGCAGGTTGTACAACCTGCTACTGTACAAGTAAGAATTGATTGTGAATATAAAATAAGTGCTTTATTTCTAATTTTCTAATATATTTGTTAGCCCATCGAAAGTTTGTGTATTGAAAAGAGTACCTGCTGATAGCAGTTTTTGTACATGCTAGGTATGATTTATAGAGCCAAATCTGTTCTTTACAGTATCTTCAGGCACTGCAGTAATTCTGTTGTGAAGTATTTTAGTATGCCTGTTTTTTAATAAGAGTGTGACGTGGTCCATCAGAAATGCTTCTTTGCACTGTAGAAAGGGAACAAAATACAGGTGCAGAAAGTGGCAGTCCTAACGTTTCTCATTTGTAATATAAGGCATCTTGGGATCCTAGCCACGTCCACACACCCTGATCTTTCAGGAATAGCTATTATGGAAGACTGATGTGTCTATCATATAAAACTATCATTTACTAATATTAAATATTTTTAATCAGTTAACTGTTGCTAGCTCAATTTTCACATACATTACAAGTTTTCTTAGTCATATTCTGGTTTCAAGCACAATTTTTCTAGGAATATCAAAATATGCCTTGGTTTTTTTGTATGTGTGTAAACTGGTAAATGTAAGCAATTTGTCCTCTCTTGAGTGTGAATGTATGCGATTACAAGGAGAAACTGAGGAATGTTTTCTGTGCAACTGCTATAAAGCTGTTAAATATTTTTTCTTTTTAGCAAACTGTCCTTTGCGTTCCTTTTCCTTCTATTTCCCTTGTCTGTCAGGAAAGACTTTCCATAGAGCACTTGTTCCACAGAGTGCAGCCTCAGCATAGGATAGGGATTCTAATAGAGTTGACAAAGGACTCTTTGTCTTGTTACGTTGAGCTGAAAGTTCTGCTGCTATAAATAATGCATATTTTAATTGGAAACTGCACAGGGAAATATCTATCTCTACAGACTTGCTGGTATCAGTGTAATCTTTTAGGGGCAGATTCTGTTTATGTGCTGAACATTCAACTAATTCCCCAAATTTGTGGTGGATTGTTGTTTGGTTTTTTTTAGTACTACCTGTGGTAGAGTTCTTTTATATAAATCAGGACAAATGTCCTATTTAGCTAACCATCTGGGAGTTTCTGCTGTCGTATATTATGAAAGTTGCCTAAAACACTTTGCTAAGCAATTGCAAGACTGGATTCCTGCTGATATCAGAAATTCCATTTTCCTTGATCAAGTATTAATAGGATCATGCACTGTACCTAACGAAAGTACGTATAACTATTAGTAGGGGATAAGTTATACAACAGGTAATAAACATATTCATTTCTTGCCAGATTTCCCTGGGATTAATCACACTGTCTGATGTTGGCCACAGGTTTAGTCTTGCATGCACAATTACTCACACATGGCTAGAACATGAATCTGAAACACTAATGGCATCTCAGAGGATTAACACAACTTTCTATACGATTTTAATTAAACTGATTTAAAATCACACCTTAGGGCCTATTTTTAAACAACATTCTACCAACATTGGTGAAGATGTTTTACCACTTAATTGGTGCATAAATGTCTGAATGCAAGTCCATGTGAAGGCTATTAGATGACTTTGGGATAGAATGATGTTTGTCTTGATTTGGATCATTTCTATGTCCATCTTTTTGCCAATCTTATCACAGAATCCTTAGAGTCGGAAGGGACCTCTGAAGGTCATGTAGTCCAACTCCCCTGCAATGAACAGGAACATCCACAAATAGATCAGGTTGTCCAGGGTCTGTCCAGCCTTGCCTTGAAAGCCTACAGAGACAGGGCATCAACCACATCACTGGGCAGCCTGTTCAAGAGTCTCACCTCTTTCACTAGAATAGATTTTTTTCCTTGTATATAACTTAAATCTACCCTCCCCTAAGTTTGAAGCTGCTACCCTTTGTTTTATTGCCACAGACCCTGCTGAAGTGTCTGTCTCCCTTTTTTTTTTTTTTTACATGCTTCCTTATGGACAGAATTCACTTCTCATAGAATCATTTGAGTTGGAAGGGACCTTTAAAGGCCTCGTAGTCCAACTTCCCTGCAATGAACGGGAACACTTGCAGCTACATCATGTTGCTCAGAGCCCTGTCCAGCCTGACCATGAGTGTTTCCACGAGTGGAGTATCCACCACCTCTCTGGGCAACTTGTCCCAGTCTACCCCTTTGTTTGATGGCTAGAGTTTGCTCTGACTGGAAAAAGTAATAACTTACAGATACTAATGTTTAGATATTGTATGGCAGTTTGAATCGCTTTTCTTGCATGGAAGGGCAGAGTTTCATATTGTGTTTCCTATGAGAATACGAAAGATGAAAGCCTTTTGGAAATGGGTCTAATTAAGTGCTCCTGTGAAAGCGTTATTTATGCATGAAACACGAGGGTTTTAATTTCTATTCCAGAGGATATTTAGATCTTTTATATTGAATGGAATGGGAATTAGTCCTCATAATTATGTTGTGTAGATATTTTCTTCTTTTCCTACTGACTAACAGATACTGAGTTTGTTTGAAGCAGTGGTTTCAGATGTTGCTCTAGCTTTATATGGTCAGGGCCCTTTCTTTAGGACTGATGAGGATATCTGGCAGAACAGATTTTTTTACTGAAGACTACAAAGCAAGTCAAGGGCAGAAGTTAGAGAGGGGATCACAGAATGAGTCTGGTTGAGGTTGAAAGGGACTTCTGGAGGTTATCTCATCTGGTTCCTCTGCTTAGGTAAGCCCACCTAGAGCCAGTTGCCTAGGCCTTGTTCAGGCAGCTTGGAAATATTTCTAATGGAGACTCTACAACTTCTCTGGGCAATCTGTAAAAATAGTTTACGTCATCTATCAGCACTTGAAAATATACCTGTCCTATTTTAGAACAGAAGTAACAATAGAGAAGAAAGCTAACTTCCCTCCCCGAGATGATCTTTCTTGAAGAAAAAAAAAAATCAAGGTAGCTAATAAAAACAAAAAAGGAGGGAGAAACCTGACTTTTATAGAATTACTAAAGCCTTATTTTTGTTATTATTGGAAGACCAGTGGTTAAAACATTAGTTCTGCTCTGCAAGGTAATGCATTATTTTGGTATGTTATTCTTTTCATGATTGTACCTAAGGAGGAGTTAGAGATACGTACAATATACGTTCGTGGATTGCATTGCTCAAAAGCATCTTAGATAACTTTTCAAATTTATGGAAAATCTAAACTCTGTTTTTATCTTTAAATTCTTTTGAATGATCATTCTGTGTATGACAGTATAAGGCCAACAGAAGTAAATTGGTTTCCTACATACACTGCTGCTGTATTTGTAGTATCCCCCAAACCATGCATGGATTACTGTTCTCCATGTACGGTGCATTGTTCATTTTCACAATAAGTGGCTGCCTGTAGAGCCTCGGGTACAGAAGGTATGCAGTGAGGTGACACACAAAGATGCACCAACAGATGAGGGGTAGGCAAAAGCTCCATGCTGTTAACTGATGTTCAGCATTGCTTTGGGCCATTGCCTTGGAAGCTCCACACCACTGAGTAACACCAGTGAGCGGTGACAAGGAACCACAGCCCAGGAAAGCTCTCTGTGTTCCTATCCGGGGATATTCACAGGTATGCCCGTAGCCTCTTGCTGGAAGTGCTGACTTGCATCTAATCCTTGTTAACTTGCTCTGTTCTGAACTGAACTGGTTGGCTGCTGTTAGGAGCTGAGGAATTTTGTTCTTTATAGGTGGGGCTCAGAGCCTTGTCTATTCAAGCCTTGCAGGAGAACAAAATGTGTTGTTGTAATTATTAGTAATTTTTATCCTCAGGGAAAGAAATGTGTATCTCTCCTCTTCTGTGTCATGGGGAATACTTTGACAAGAATTTTATTGCTTCCTGCCAGTGTGGGCCAACAAGAAACTGGGGCTTCTTGTCCCGTGTGTGCTCCCACTAGCCCTGCCTCCGGAGTTACGTGTGTGAGCAGCTGTCCAGAATGAGTTTGCTCAGGGCACTGACACTGACTCACTTGCTTTGAGACAATCAATCTCTTTGGCTCTCCTTGTATTCTAGGAGAGGGTGTGTCCAATGTTAGTGTTACAGGATCAGAAAATGCCATGCATGGTGAATAGCTGCATTACCGTTGTTGCTATTCTTTGTTCATACACAAATACAAGGAAATGGCAACCTAGTGTAAGCATTTCACATTCTCAGACCATCACTTCCTCAGCAGTAGTATGACTGTGTCAAGGCATCTGTTTCTGAGTTTTGGAAATGATGACTTGATGATTGGAATGCCTTTTCTTCATGAGCCAGCCGCTGAATGGATGCAGCATCTCTATTCTTACATGACAGTTTTAATTCCTGTTTCCTTAACAGCAAGTAAGCAATGCAGCACACCTTTCACAGGATGCTATTAAAGCTGTCTTAGTCACAGCTTAAGGAACAGCCAGATACAGGTTGTTTAATAGAATATCTGCTAATGAAGTAGACAAATATGTCCTGTTGACTTGGGACATTTTTTTCCCCAGTCAAATACTTGCCTCTTAATGGATGGGCATTGCACTGTCTTCATTCTGTTGTGTTTTCCTTCCTGTAGATAACAGATATGTTTAAATGTTGATATCAGACGTTACTAACATTGAATCTGTGCACTTTTCTCCTGGCATTTTACTTCCCACTCTTCTTAAAGAGACTGCGCTGGTCAGCACTGAAGTCTTCCTGACCTAATCTGGTGTCAAATCCCTTGGAGCCAGGTGTGTAATCCGTCTTTACAAACTTTAGTAGCTGGAGAAGTTGTTTTGTCTAAAACTAGGCACTTGGATTTGTTCCAAGTGGAGGTAGTAGTTAATTCCTGGGTGTAATTAATCCTCCTTGATGGGAGCAGGAGGGGGGAGAGGTGGTGGCTTCTTAGATGTGGCCACAGATAGGGTCTCTGCTCCCCGCAAATCTTATGTTGTGAAAGAATCTACCAAGGGACTTCTTTACCAGCTTAGATTTTCTGTTAAATGTTACCAGTGATCAGACTACTTATTAAAACTTTTCCTTCTTGGAGTTTCTGTTAATTGCAGTCCATGCAGCCTAATGGTGAATGTGGAATTCAGATGAGTAAGAAAAGCAATATTGTCTATCTTGGTTTTTTTCTGCTATACCTTATGGAGTTCCTCAGACTAAGATTCATGCAAGATGCCTACCGTAGAACAGATTTGAAGAAAAAGTAAAGTACTCTTGTTTAGTTTTTAAGGTCGTATCAACACCAGGATGCAGGCTGCATTTTAGATCAGTAGTCATAGCATGATGTTGCTTTCATTGTATTCTCACACAGAACTAAAGCAGCCCCATTTCAAAGTTTGTACATGCATCTTGCCTCCTCAGTTGTGGATTCTTTGGTGTATAATGCTGTAGCCGTTTCCTCTATGGGGAATGTGAGATCTCTTCTGTCTTCAAAACCATTCAATGATTTAGTATTTCAGAACCCCTTTACCTTTCTGTTGAAGTTGCTTAAAACTGGCATTGATTTTCAGAATTACTTACCAAGAGGCAGTGGGACAGACCCATGTCTGTGCTGAGCACTAAGACGTGTTTTGTTTTCATAGGAAACTTGGCAAAATTGTAGAGTTGAGGGAGTTGGCAGTGTGCTAGAGTATTGAGAATCAGCTGATTTCAAAGCAGGATTGGCTCCAAAAGCATGTGTCACATCTTCTACCTTGCCTGTTCTTTGCAGTCCGTTCCACAGAACTTCTCTGTGCCAACTCACAGGAGGTGGATTGTGTTTAATGAAAACATTACCTAAAACCAAAAAAGAAATGTGCTACTTCTATTCATAATCTGTTTCAGTAATTTGTCAGAGCCAAATTATTGCTTATTTCTCAATTTGTTGCTATTTTTAGCTTTAATGTCTTACTTTGATTCCTGCAGTGAATTTCTGTTGTAGGTTAGGCAGCCCTTGGACACCAGCTGTCTCTCACCATGAAGGTGTGCATGTACACCATAATCAGATCTTTCTTTATTTTCTTTTTGATAAGCCAGGTATGCTAGGCCTCTGTGCAGAAGCATTTTCTCTAGCCTTCCTGCTACAATTATTCTTTATTCTGTAATTGCAATCAATGTGGTCAAAAAGCAATTTATAAGTTGTCAGTCTATGGTACGTTTTTTGGATGGCACACAGCTCCCAGGAGTGATATCCTGTTTCCTCCCTGCTTTGCACAATAAAAATGTATGATAATCTAAGAATGGCAACGCCAACAGTTTTTTTTACACTGTGGCTGTGAAGATGCTAGTACAGCACAAGCTGTAAAACAGCCAATGTACCACCATACATTTTTTATAATCTTAAGTTTTCCTTTTACAACTCTTGCATTCATTAGCAAGCATTTGTGGAATCGTGCTGTTCCTTTGAGTTTCTCAAATGCTGTACTTGAAGTCAAGCAGTGTGTGCATTCATTAAGATATTGGCCTATCACAACACATTTCCACTTTTCTTACTAGGGAGATCAATTTGAATTCATTACTGCCAGCTGTTTCTACAGTGCTGTGATTAGTGATCCTTATTCAGTCAACTCATTGCCCTGCATAGGAGAAATAACAGGGTTGTTCAGTTATGTTAATTTTTCTGGCAAACTTACCATCACAAAAGATCAGCATTTGTTTGACCTAATTTTGCTCTTTTAAAATGCTTTCTGAAATAATATTTTAGAAAGTAATACAATTACAATAATAAACAAACATGGTTAAGCTTACCATTTTTGTCAGACTTTTATCCAGCACGGTTATTCCCTTACGCTTCTCCTGTGTTAATAGTCATATCAGTTTTGTTTGTCCCCCTGTGACTCAAGATGATCAGCTCTTTCATTTCCTTACCCTCTTGCTCATGAAGCTGCCACTGTTCCATGCAGGCAGTGTCACTCAGTCCTTGATCTCTGAAGCTGATCAATAGATTTATGTTTACCATTTCACTTCATGGCTAAACATTTATTATATAAAGTGTGCTCTGTATAATATCTTTTGAAATATTTTAGCCATGTGCTTTGAATGGTTAAATGCTGGCAGGTCATCTTTTTCTGCACTGCTACAGAGTCAAGTTTAGTTGTTTGAAACTGTGCCTGTAGGTGGGTGATGAGTTGCATGGGTTGTAAGAGGTGCTACTAGTGAAATAAATGGATTTTAAATCATTTTCTACTGCTGTTATGAAACAGCCAGGCTAGAATGAAATGGCAGTGGTTCAAGTGCATGCTAGACAGACCATATGCTCCTTAAAATGGAATGAAGTTGGTGTTGTGTATCTATATTGCTAAGCATAAGGACAACAGATCCAGCTTCCAGAACTGCTGGCAGGAGTCCTACATAGAAGAACTATTTTCTTCTTCTACCCTTTAAAAGTTGTTTAGGAGTGAAGCCACGTCTGTTCCTGCCCGTCTCATGCTGGAGCAAAATGTAACTTGGAAAACATGCCTGTTGTAAAGGAGTGGACATCATTGCTATACTTTAGCTATAAGTGTAGCTAAGTTCTGGAACTGTTTGCTAACATCACAATGCAGTTCCTTCTGAAATATGGGTCTGCAAAGGAGCTCTTGGGTGACTGAGTCTCACCCTTTCTATCCCAAGAATTAAATTTAAATTAAATTCATCAATTCCCACTCAGATAGTTTTCTGTCTTATTGGAAACCTGCTCTAGAGCTTTGGTTCTCTGTGGCCATGAAGTCATTCTTATTTCCACTATAAACTCTAGAGCTATTTTTCTGAATTTTTGTCTGTTTTCATTTGCTCTTACAACTGTTCTTCCAGTGAGCATGCTCTCTTCTGCAGAGCTTTTTGGGGTATGTTGCTCCACTTCCCACACTGGGTAGTGAAGTGCATGTGTTCTATTTGGCGTTGCCTTCTGACTTGCGTGCTCCTGCATTTGATTACAGTGTCATTTAAAAAGCAAAGAGGGATCAAGCCACTAGCAAAGTCATTTCATTCTTTTTTTCTTTTCATTTTGTGAATGCTTTCACACTGTTAGGCAGAATATTGGCTCTGCATCAAACCTGCCTGAAATTGTATGTTGTGCTGGCTGTCATCCAGCAGGAGAGAGAACAATTTAAACATCTCTCCATGCAGTGATACCTGAAAAGAAATGGGAGCTGCTAAGCAACTCAGAAGCGTGAAGGGCATGTGGCTTGGTGCTGACACCAAATTTGGGGGCTGTGTTCATCACAGCACTGTGTGTATGTAGCAGAAGTAGCAAGAAGCTCACTGATTTAGAAGAAACTAATACCTCAAACTGTGTCACTGCTGTGTCCTCCGAGAGAGTATTAGAAACACAGTGTTGCTAGAAGAAGGCTTGAAACTGTGAGAAATAGCTTTATGTCATGGTGTTTGGCTTGGACTGCATGCATCAGCATGGATTTTTGAGATCAGGTCAAGAGCTGGTATAAATCATGATGGTAAAAAATGTTGGTGCAAGTTTTCTTCATGATCTCTACATCATTTTTCTAAGTCATATTGCAACTGCAAAGCAATTTGTCTTCGTTCTCCTGAGGCAAAAATCCGAGGTGCTTTGATAATTTAAGAATTCAGCGTCACTAGCACCAAACAGCATTGATTTTAGGGCCAAGTTAGAAACACAGAATTATAGAATATCTCAAGTTTGAAGGTACTCATAAGGATCAATGAGTCCAACTACAAAACAAGAACTTATCTTCTCTCCTACTGGTATAAAGCTGGGTCACATCTGAAGAAATGTGTAGGCTTGTAGTGATTCTGTGCTGGTAGAAATGAGGAGGCTATGGTCTCTCCACTGGAATGTCTTCTACAGAATCTGACATCCCCTTTCTAAGAAGGAGTGATATCAGTTTAGTATGGTAGTTTAGAAATCCCCTTATGTTCTGTAAATACAGCTATGTTGTTTGGCATGAATCAAATCTCTCTGGAGAACCACGCTGCAGGCAGATCTATGGCCAGTTCTATATTTGCAGGCTTCTCTTGGCACAGCAGTAGCAACCAGGGGTATGAAAAAGTGTGATTTCTAGCTAGTGGAGCTGGGCCAGGAAAATCTCTTCATGCAAATACGCTGATACCAGTATAGCTATTACATAGTTATAGGTTGACTTCAAGAAGGGTTGGCAAATACTGTGGTTCTGCTGTTGTAAATTACATCCACGCGGGGGATGCACTGCTGGCTGCATAGACCTGAATTAGTTAATCCAGCAACAGATCCTGTTAATATAAATCCGATATATGTCTTTTAAGACTGAGCTGCTTTGTCACAGCAGTGACTAATAGCACACTTTAGGCCTGTGGAAGATGGGTTAAAGGTGCCGAAACCAGCCTGTGCATCATGACTCTCATGAAGCAGTAATTACAGTTCCCCCTTGCAAGTACAATGTGGAAGAAAAGTAGATTTTAAGTGTTTTCTTCATAAGCCAATAAGGTTCTTATTTAGCTATTGTTGTTGCTAGGAGTTAACAAAATATGTGATGTGTCCTACTGTGAGAAGTAGAAATATTTTGCAATGATTTAAAAGCGTAACATAGTGGTTACGTTTGAGTGATGCTGTAAAATAGAAGGAAAATCAATACTGCATCTCATCTGGATATCTAGATGATTGCCTTAAATCTAACTCAGTGCTTTTGGAGCCCATCCATGAACCCAATCCCAAAAACACATCTCCCTGGGAACAGCAGGCGCTCCACATCCCACAAAGCTCTTTTCTCCTTTCCCTTCCTTATATGTGGAGCCTTTCCTATGGCCAGGAAAAAACTTTGGTGATCTTTTGCCTTATTAAAAATACAGGAAAGTTCCAGAAATAAGTAATAAACAGGTCTAATAAGAATATTAAATAATGAAGCTGCTGTCACAGAAATGAGAAAATCTTTTTCCAGCTATTGTTTTATTTCAGCAATATGATTTGATTGCTTACAGTGCAAACACAGGAGATGAACAGGCAGACCTCTAGAAAACAAGGAAGCCCTCTATGCTTTAGAAGTACAAAATTTGACTGTTAGTTGGGCTTTGTAGAAAACATTGCAACTTCACAGGCTGTTTGTGGAAGAGGCTTTAGCATTTGAAAATGCTATACTTTCACTTGAATTACTTTCACTTGAATGTTACCATTGGAGTAGTGTGGTTGTCACAATACTTCCAGTAAGTTCTGCGGAAATAAGTGTTATCTTGACAATATTATGTGATTTGGCCCACATAGCAATTATGAGTAGCTTGGAGTTTACTCATAAGCAACTGAAAATGTCTAAACATACAAGCAAGGTTCAGTTTGCATCCTTCCTGGCAAGAGAAGCTAATCAACCAGGTCCTTGTTCCTAGGGGCTTGCTGATTTGAGAAGAGTGAGCCTGGGAACTTAACTCTCTAAAAGAGAAGTGCTTTTGGTATTCAAGTGAGTTCTCTTAATTCAAATAGCTATGCAAGTAGCAGGCTTCTTTCTTTATTGCTGCTATCTCTAAAATCTGATTTCCAGATGTCAGCCTGGTAAGTCTTCATGTTACCCAACTTAATTCTCTCTGTTGTTATTGATGGAGAGACTTATAAATGGCTTCACTCTGCAAATGTACAGGATGGGGCAGGAGTAAGTCGCTACTTAGAACAGGAAAGGGAGTTTTATGTGAAGATGGAAAAATTTATTATGCAAAGCAAAAGAAAACAAGGGATTTAAAACTAGTGGCTGGAAATGCTTCTTGAAAGACTTACCGTGCTGACGTGGTTAAAAAATACCTGATGTGTTCTCCTGGAAATTGAAAGTACCCCTAAAAAAGGCTGAGGTGGGTCACTCCAGTTTACTGGCTTTCCAGGCTCAAAATCTGTCCAGATGTTTGAGCTATTCTTGCGGCATTTGGAAATGCGTATTTTTTTAGAGGCACAATGTACTACTTTAGTTGGAAGAACTCTGTCATTCTCATCATCCTTAGAAATGGCTGGTGCAAGCTGGAGATAGACAATACAGCCAGCTCTCTGAAAGGTCCCGATATCTCATTCAAACCTTCAGTAGCCTTGTTATGATTGTTCTTCTGTGTTTCTCAGAGGACTGCCTTGTCATAACTCGCCGAAGCTGCTGCAGTAATTTGAGAATACTCAGACTGGCTGTGCAGGCTGAGTGGAAGAAGTATCTTGGAAATTCTTGCTAGGTTTTGTAAAACTTCGTCAGTACATGCTACAACAGAGCAGTCCAATATGCACGCTGTATGCAGGTGAGATATTTAGTCTGGTGCTGCTGATGATGGATGGAAACCCAGGGTAGATGCAATTATGAGATCTTGCTGACCTGCATCTGTTGTTATGTAAGGAAGATAATGTTCTACCAAGGTAAAGCAGTGCAGGAGAAGACTGCAGCACAGGGCAACAGCAGTCTGGTCTTAACTGTCATTGGTTTTCCCAATTCTCACTTTTCATTAAGCAGAATTAACTGACACTTCAGTGCCTCTTCTCCTGGACTTAAAAAGAAATCTTAAGAAGCATGCCACAACCAGCTTACCTCCTGACCTGAAATGCCCTATGAATTATCACTCTGGAACAGCAGCGTTTAAAGTACTTGTGATTCAAGCTGGGGTTTTCTGGACTAAAGCTTTTGGGAGTGAGACACGTTTGTCTCTACAGTAAGCAAAGGCTGGAGGGACCTGAAGATGAGGAGCTGTTGTAGCGTAACTCCTGTACTCTCTCAGCTCAATTTCCCTGCCTTCATTGAGGTGATAAGTAGAGTTGCAGGGAGATGCAGCAAGGATAGTTTTGAGTATTTGGGATTTTGTTTCCAGTCAATCTTTCTATTTGTTTTGTTTGTGTTGGTTTGGTTCTGGTTTTTGTTGTTCTTATTTGAGCTGAACCTGAAACAATCTGTCTGGATATGCAACAGTTTCAAAGTAAACTGTGAGCAGCTGCTGAATGAGGTACATCAGTGGTAGAGTGGTGAAAGCGCCTCTTCTGCCAGACTATTTACCACTTAGAAAGGATCTGTGTCCCTTCTACGCTCCGTGCATCACCCTAGCGAACCCATTGCAGGTCATATGTTTTCTAAAAAGAAAGTTAATTGACAACCTACTGTGGTTGAAACTGAGGCATACAATTTTAAATCCCAGCCTGTAAAGTCACAAGCATCTCCTGAAAATATGTGAGCCTCCTGCTTCTCTTCAGAGCTCTTCCTGCCTTGCGGAAATACACCCAATACTTAACACTGCTGAGGAAGGTGCCAGAACTGTGCAAAAAGATTAAATTCTTCAAGGCCATTAGCACTGTGCAGCATAAGCTATTTTACTTTTTTTCTAGTCTAGTGTAAATTTTCTGCAATAATTTTATTCTTTGATATTGCTTATTTAAAAATATGCAGTTTTCCATTTGGAAACTAGAAATGCCTCAAGTATTAATAGGTGAAATAAGGGAAAAGAGCATTCTGTTCTGGGCCAGTTTGTTTTGGTATCTGGGATGATGCAAGTCCTTAGCTGGTTGCTAAGCATCAATTCATGCTCTTCAGATAGTCTGATCCAGCATTTCCTTCTCTGACTTGTACTTGTCCCACTTGTTCTTGGTACATCAACCTTTTTTTCTCTTCTTTTTCCACGGGAGTTCAGCAGTTTTTCAAGATGGAAGAAAAAATGCTTGACTTTCATTTCCAGAAAAGAAAAATCAAACACCTCTGCAGCTTCTTCTTGTATTGTTTATGACTTCAGCAAGAGACTGTGGAAAAACATTTAACAGAATACAATGCACTAAGTAAGGAAAGCATTCTCAAACACCACCTGTATTTTTAGCTTCTGATTGTAACTGGGTTTGCAGCATATTGGTATAAACCTGGAATTAAGCATGGGCTTGAATTTTTACACAAATTGTATCTCTGGATAGTTGATATGTCTTCTGATATTGGGAAGAAACAGGTTATTAGATGATTGAATTAACAGTCTCTTAAAAATCCCTTTCTGTGCATATGCTGTTATTGGTCATAGAATAAATCCAGTGGTCTCTGCTCTTCATTAGCTTTGCCCATGCATGCGTGCATAAATAGTATGGCAGTGCCCATTGAATAGACAGTCTCTCAGTGCTCCATTGTGTTTGCACATGCATGCATAAGAATGTAACATTTTAATATATTAAAGGCCCTTGTTATGTGGGCTGTGATGATGCTTCTGGAAGAAAGCTAGGTTCCAGGAGGGTTCTGTCTTGTGTTGCTGAAGACCATCTCACTGTTTACCTGCTTTGGGCAAAAGTGTTTGGTTTTCCAGCCCCAATACTCATGTCTCACATGACTGGATTTCTGTATTAAAAACAACCTGCTCTCCTTCCTGGAGTTTGCTTCTTTAAAAAAAAAAAAGTCACTGAAGTCACTGGAAAGACAGAAAAGTTGCAGAGTCCTTAAATGGCTATAAATACTTCAAAGCATTTCACCTGTGCAAGTTTAATTCTGCTCCCTTTGGGATATGAGATACAACTTGGTGTTTTCCACATTATAAATCATTTTAGTTCTACAGACAGAATTGTTCAGGCTGGATAAAATGATGTAGAACTGTGCAGCAAACAGTGCTGAAGAAGAAGACTGTAAAACAGCTGTCACCTTGAGCATAACAACCAGAGCCACAATGGTATTACGTTGTCTTACAGTGTTGCTGTGTTTCCGTGCATTTCCAGTCTTTACTGTGGGGGGAAAAAAGATGAGGCTCCTATAGATTAAACAGCATATGATCAAATGGTTGAGAAGTTTGCCATAGTGTATAATGCACTGAAAGCATGATTGAATATCCTGTTGGAACTCTCAGTGTGGATTTCTGTATAGGAAATCAGACAGGTAGTACTTAATTACTCAGTAATTTAAAACTATGTAATGTATATGTTTGCACGTATATATATACAGTGTAGTGGAAAAGATAAGTGATGTAGATAACCAGCTGTGTAAGGTGATGCTGAATAAAAGGCATACAGCTTGCCATGAACCGAATGTGGTTTGGCTGTGAGCTAAATAGTATTTTTCTCCCATTATAGTATTGGAATGGCTGTGGAGAAGTGGTGATCTTGTTTGCGTGCTAGTGTGAGCTAGTGTCAGAGGAGAATTAGATCAGTGCTGCCTCATTCGGGTAAGAATTTATTGAAATCCCATTTTAAATATTAATCGTAGCAGAGTGAAGCGTTTGGCAGAACTATTCAACCTGAGGTCTCTTCCTTGACATCCTTGCAGACTGGCAGTGCCACTTCCTATGGTATCCTTCGATATCTCCCTTCCCTATGGTGCGTGTCTGTTTTTCTTCCAGGCACTGGTGATGCTAACTCCACCATAGCAACATGTGTTGATGCCTTCTAAAGTCCGTGGGCATCTGCTTAGTTAAGCAAATGGTTATGAAAGCAAACCCTCACCTCAGGCAATTGTAATTCATCCTGTAGCCATTGGGGAAGCATGAATTTCTGCTCTGGCAGTTTTTGGGTACCATCTGCCCAGCCAGGCTGTCAGTAAGCCCAGCCCAGTAACTCCATCAGTCGCAGTGTTTGGGGACATAGTATAGTTAAATGCTTTTCCACCCTCAGCTGCTGCCCTAAAGCTGCCTTCCAGAAGATTCCTGCTGGACATGGAAAATCTTAGAAGTAATATGGCAGAAAGTGGTGACTACACATTTCTTCCTTATGAAGACCTGTCTGGGGAGGAAAAGCAGGTAAAAGCAGCTAAATCCTGGCCTTTGCTGAGGATGGCCAAGTAGAACTCCAGGCAGTGACACAAGTAGATGCATAAGACAATGCAATGGTTGACTGACCAGATCTGAATGGTTAATCAAAGAATAGAAGCCGCCATGAGCATTCATCTGTTTTCTCAGTCAGAAACAATTCCTGAAACCGTTTGGGTGCTAAGAAGTGCTTTGGAAATTAGAATTTATAAAGCTGTAGAGAGCAGAGGAGAGAGAGGAAAAAAAAGAAAAAGAAAAAGATCCATGGTTTTGATTATTTCTCTACTTACAGCTCTACAGTTCTGTGTTATGCATTATTCATGCCCTCAGCGTATGCTACTGCTGACATTTGTCATTGCTGGTTTCATTCTCTGCAAATCTGCAAGCCTCTTTTGTAGACACTTCATGAGACTTTTTTCATTATGTGGAAGACTGAATGTGTAATTAACAGTGTGCTGGTGAAACCAGCACTTACTTGGCCTATCATAACAGGAATCTGTTCTCCTTTAATAGCATTTTGAGTTCATCACACATCCCCTATCTCCTTGGGATATGAGTAATAACCTTGCCTTTCTTGAGTCAGATTCAAATGGATTATTTTTTTCTTACTGCTGTAAAAGGAATCTGAGCACTGTTGTACGCGGTAATTTAAGATACCCCAGTTCAGATATTGCTGGCCTCCACTGGTACATAAACCTTGGCAACATAAGGCTTTCATTAGCCATAAGCATGAGACTTAAGCTCTAAATGTGGTTATCCCGCTACATCTCTGGAATATGTCTTTCGAGAGCCATGGCCTGATACCAGATGTTGGTTGTACCTGGAGTGATGGAGACAGCATGCTTTGGCAAGCAAGTCAAAGGCAACTGCTACCCTGCAAATAAGGCCCCTAGATTTATGTGTAAATAAGAGAGGATTTTGGCTCCAGAGTAACAAACGATACTCAAGGGAGGATGCTTTCATTGCATTTATTTTAAGAAAAATCTTCTATTGTACCAGGAACAATTTAACTCTTATTATGTTCATTTCCATGAGGTTCTCTGAAATACTCCCTGATGGAATATTATTTGAAGGCTTATTATCCCCATATAAAGCCCTTCATTTATTTAAACTTTCTTAGGTTAAAATTTCACATGCTAAATAAATTGGTATAACAAGGGCTTTCTATCTTTCTATATTTCAGAGTTCACCAGACTTTTCAAACAACACAAAAACATCGCCCTTTTCCCCTTCTGTGAAGTCTGTATTCACCCTTCAAAACACAGTGTTCAGGTGAAAAGGTTCTGGTTTTAGCTCTTTATGGGAGCTATGGGATAGTAGAGAAATAATAGTTTGATACACTTCATTGTGGAGAGAAAAATACCATGTGTGAAATACAATGTGTGAAAATCTCTCTGGAGTTCATGTCAGGGCCTCAATGGGGAGATCCAGAGTAAGTCAGGAGAACAGCAATGCTTCTCAAGGCTTTCTTCCCTTCTTGTCCCTACAGGCTTTGCAGTGAAAGAAATAGGAACAGGGAAATTTACATGTATGTTTATAAAAGCATTCAGTGTTTGTAGTTTTCTAGCCTTCCATGGCTGAACCTGAAGGCAAAGCTGTACCTCAGAATATTTGTAGAAATTGTTCAAAACACTTTTTCTCTTTTCTTAGTTTGATTTTTGATTTTGACCAAAAAGGGATTTTTCTCTAACAAGGAAAATGTTTCATTCAAAAGTATTTATGACAGTAAAACCCTTTGTTTGTTAAATTAAAAACAGAAACCGTTTTACTTCGGAAACCCCTATCTCCTCTTTTTTGAGGTCTCCATGGAATTTTTTTTTAATCGCCATCACAAATCATAATGTACATTGGACTCTTAGAAACTTATTCTACTGTTAAAATAGCGTAGCAAATTAAGCCTTCCCTAGTCAGTGATTTCATTTCCAGACCGCTACAGGCACGTTAATGTCTATAGAACTTAAAAGCTGTGTGCTGCAGTGAAACTAAGCTGAACCCCACCATGCTTCCTGCAACTCAGTGGATGAGTTTGACCTCTGAAATCTCCAAAGCAATTAAGCAAACCTCATTTTCATGATGGATCAGGTGAGAAATTGTTGCTGTTCTATCTAATCTCATTCAATTTTCTGGATGAAAAAGACTGTGCTGATCCTCCTGCTCTGCAGCAGGATTTGTGGGGCATTGTGAAGGTCAGACCTGAAGGTCACACACTTACCACTTCGGCTGGGTGGTTTTTTGTTTTCTTTTTTTAACTCTGGAAACAAGAACTTCTCAGAAAAGGCGCAATTGTTATTGCTACTTACATTTATCCCTTGAAAGAGCCGCCATTATGTAGTAAATTACAGTGTTTATGTATGGATTTGGGGCCTTGAACAAAAATAGAGAGTTTTCTTAATCCTGTTTGTCAGAGGCTAAGATTAAGCGTAGATGATCCACTAAAAGAAAAATTGAACGAGTGTCTGGATTTGATCCTAGCCTGACAGAAGTGCTAAACTAAGGATGAAGCTATTCACTCTCAAAGCTGAGCCAGCAAATCTCCTGGAAACCATTACAGTTAATGATAAATTCTATAGGAATCCTTAATGTATGAAAATACGGCATGTACAACATCCAGAGAGATATAAACGAAGTCAAGCAGAATTCCTAGACATTTTTGGCACTATTGCACAGAGAAGTCTTTGTGGTGTGTGAATAGAATGTATTTAACCGCTGGCAAAAGCAGTCTGCAAGTACCGAACATTTCAGAGTAGACGATGACTTTACAGTGTGGCAGAGGAAGAAACAGAACTAGAATAGATTCCCAGTGATTCACCAGGGCTTGGGTGGTACATCCCAGACTCCTGAAGCATCTTTTGCATGGTTGCTGGGAACGTCCTCCTCCCAGAGGTGGAGCTCTTGGTTGCAAGGTGCAGCCAGAAGAATGGATGCAGTTGCATTGGGCTATGACTTTCAGAGACGAAATAGAGGATGATTATTAGGTTTCATAAGTTCAGAAGCGATCAGGCTAAAGATCACAGAATAGTAGAATAGCTTGGGTTGGAAGGGACATTAAAGCCCACCCAGTTCTAACCTCCAAATGTGGGCAGAGCTGCTCCCCATTGGTTCAGGCTGCCCAGGGCCCCATCCAACCTGGCCTTGACCCTCCAGGGGTGGGGCACCACAGCTTCTCTGGGCAGCTGTGCCACTGCCTCACTGCCCTCTGAGTCCTAGGTCAGATCTCTGAAGAAATCTGGAACTGCTGCTTTGTGTGTGCAAAGTAACGTGGATATTTTGAAAGATGAAGAATTCCAAGGAAAATATGATGATATGCACTGGTTTGGTTCTTTTTGGCTAATGTGAACAGGAGCTCTACCAGTTGCCATCCCTGTAGCATAGCACATCAGAAGGCAGCCATGTGCTGGTGAGTTCATTAAAAGGAGGAAAATGGGAGATGGAAAAGAGGTGAGATTTTTTTTTAAAGTTCTTCAGTGTAGAAATTAAAAAAAAAAAAAAGCACTGTTTAGAAGAGTCTAAACTATGACAGGCTTCTCAGACAGATGTTCATAAGCCTAGTTCTAGTCCAGTCTAGTCCAGAGTGCTTTCTGACATATCTGGCTGTAGTGGAAATAGATCTCCAAAATTATACAGTTTCTGTCAGAGGATTCAAATCCATTCTTGACATTTTAAAAGGCTTCAGTGGTTAGATGAGACTTGAGAGGTTACAAGTGTGCTTGTGTACGTTCAGATCTTTAAAGCCATTTGGGTCAGCCATAAAAGCGAAGAAGTAAGACTTCTGCTCAAAGCATTTGAGAAATATAACAGGAAGAGGTAGATGAATAACTGTTTATTAAGGGTTTGCAACTGAAATTTACACATCTGTGAGAGTGAATGTGCTGCTTGTTTGTGGCTGGGACTTCTAAAGCCTTATGGTCAGCAAATGCTGATGGTTTATCTTATTCTCTCTGGAAGTGATCACTGAGAAGTCACTGTGATCAGCAGAATGTAGCTTTGCTCCCAGCAGGAGAGGGAAGCACTTTTTCAACTTTGAAAAATTCAAAAGTTGACTTCAATACACGGTGTTGTACATCTATCACTGTGCAAGAATCAGAGTTTGGCCACAGTGTGCTTTGTAAAAACAAACAAAAAAAGAAACCACTGAAAAACAGATCAATTTCCTTGTACACTCTAAAAATCTCTTCCTTTCCAAGAAAAGCCAGGAGTGAGCAAAAGTGGAACAGTATGGGCAGGCTGTTGGTACATAGTGGTGCTGCCATAATATTTCCCCTTTCTGCCTGAGAGAGAGCAGGAGGGAGTTGAAGTCCTTACAAACAAAACAGCCAGGCCTGGATCATTACTGTTCCATACAGCACAGTGTTCTCCCCACCATTCCTCCTGCAGTTTGTTGTTTCTTTTTGCTGAGTGTGGAAACAGACCTTTACTTCGAGGTATTGGAGAATTCACACAGTAAGGAAAGTGTAGTGATAACATGCCTGCTTTGGTATGTACTGCTTTTGGGCAGAGAGTTTCTTACAGAAAATGGGGATGTTGTGTCTGATGCCCTGAATTTCCCTATCCTAAAAGTCCAATTTAAACTTTTCAAACAAAATCAAATTCATTAATATATCTCCTCCTCTTGAAATGCTATTCCAAGCACAGTTCTTGTCCCCCAGAGGAGGCCGTTGCTGTCATTCTGTAGTGGACACTGACAGGATTTGAATGTCTCTTAAGTTCCGCTTTTCTATTTAACTTTTCTTCTGCTGCTTTGCTTTTTCTTTGTCTGTGGCTCCAATTTGCTTATCTGTATTTAATTTATTTGGTAGTTTTGGGAACGGCCGTAGTTAATGCTGAAAGCCATGAAGGCTGATAACAAATTATGAGTCCTTTCAGTAAATCCATTTCAGGTGAGTGCAATGCTTGAGAAAGGTCTTGAGCAGACAGGAGCAGAACCCAATGTTCCTGATGAGCAGGAAGCCCTACCAAGGCAACATTCCCCTTATTTTAGCAAGATGCTCCCTGTGTATGTGACTGACTCAGCTGGACATGGCCCCATAGCTTAAGGGACCAGGCTGCTGTTCTCAGTTCTGCAGGTGAGCTGCCAGCCAGCTGCTATATGACCCAGACCTCATTTTCCTCTGCAGAAAGGACCCTGCTGCTGCCATAACAGCACTCCTGCAGAAGGCATGCTGAAGGAAAAGGGAGTGCAGCTCAACAGCTATTCTAGATTCACAAATGAGTTTGTGACTCATTAGCATTGCTCTGCCATCATCTTGGCCATTTATAGCTCTGAGAAAGTTTATCTCTGCCTGTGCTGTATAATTCATTCTATACTCTTATGTCACTGGGCTCGTAAATACATTAATGTACTGTAGAATGGGTATACCTGGCCAGTGCTGGACTCCACGAATGGAGTTGTTGTCTTTTGGTTACCCTAGAAATATGCAGTAAAATATCACTTAAATAATAGGATGATGTTAAAATTCATCTTCGAGTGTGTTTCAATGTAAAGCTTGGTTAACCAGTAGCCAGAGCAGTACAAGGCAGAATTGCTTCTGAGTGTTACTATTAATTATGTATTATCATGTATTAATAATTGATACTGCTTTTTTAGATAGGCATAGGAGCTTGGAGCTAGTTAAACATGCCTAAGAATGTCATCTGTACAATGAAAGGTCAAAATTAGCAAGAATTGCACTTAGGGATCAGCACAAATGTAGTCCTGCACCCTGTTGTTTCTGACAACGAGGATGGGAGGGAAAGGAAGATACAAGCAGAGCTGCAATTTGCTCATGAACAATTCTGATGACCTCACTGTGCCTTACACCAAACTTGCAAAGCTCTTTTGAACCAACAAGTTACTTTAGAAGTAGTGGGTGCAGTGGCACAGGTGAATGTTGTTCCATGAGGGTGAATTTCACGATGTGCACAGCACCAGCTGGGCTGAGATGTGTCAGCAACAGGGACCATGAGCTGCAGTGTGCTAAGAAAAGGCATTGACATGTAGGAATGTGGAAATATAAAGCAAGAATAAAGCAAAGTGCTCTAGTTAATTTCAAATTATGATCTCAGCTTTTTCACTTACACTTCTGTCTGTGTTAATCTCTTTATCCGTGATATTTCAGACTGGAGAGCCCTAGCCAAAATCCCACTTACAAGCACTGCCCACTCTTATTCTGTTGGGGTCTGGATGGAAGGAGCCCACATCTCATCTGCCATTAAAGTGATGTCTTTAGAGTTGATTCCATTTTCAGTGCATTTCTGCACTATTTCTAGTAGCCAACAGATTTGCTGAGGGGCTGAGCTGGTGGATAACCAAGGTTTTTATAATCTTGAAATTTTGCATCTAGAGGTGTTTCTTTTGCTTTTTTTTTTTTTCCTTCTCTTCTGGCAAATATTTCTTCTAAAATAGTACCCAGAGAGTCTCAGACAGACTTCAGACCCCCAAACAGTTTCTTGTGACCCTTTGCTTTGGTCGATGACATTTACCCATGTTTTAGTTAACTTTTTTTATCATTTTGAGTTACCTATTTTTTTCAGGAAACTTAATTTATTTGTGAAACTATCTTAAATGTATGGCAACCCTTAAGCCCCTTGTTCCTCTTCCTCTGTAAGGTTCAGTGATTTTTAACAATACAAAATATACTAGAATAGGTCACTGCAGACTTCACTAATCATGTATATCAGATATTCAACGTCCTTTCTTCCTGGAAGGAAGTGAATTGAGCATCCTTTGACTTTGGCTATATAAATAATGAAAGTATTGCTTCTGTTTTTTAGGAGTCAACATAACAAAGTGTCAAAAAACAAGTACAGTTTATAAAAAAGACATTACTGTTTGTTCTAAGGGAATGTATTACTTCACTAATAGTAATATTATCAGATGCATGCACTATTTTATAGTTGCACTAAGTGAATAAATTGACAGTGCAAAGAAGACAGTGTTTTCCAGGGCTACAAGACAACTGCACCATGGAAAGTTTGATGCATATACCAGTACCAGGGAGTGGATTGGAAGTAGGAAATGTGTATTATTAAAAACAAACAAACAAAAACCTATTAAGACTTATTTCAGTCTAAGTTTTGTGCAGAACCTGAAGAATGTAACCTACAGTAGAATCATAGAATCAAGGTTGGAAAAGACCTCCCAGATCATCCAGACCTACCATCCACCTACCACCAATATTTCCCACTAAATCATGTCCCTCCGTATACAATCTAAACATTTATTGAATGCCTCCAGGGACTCTACCACCTCCCTGGGCAGCCCATTCCAGCACCTACCCACTCTTCTGAGAAAGGTTTCCTAACATCCAACCTGGCACAACTTTAGGGTGTTCCTTCTCATCCTATTGCTAGTTACACAGAAGAGGCTGACCTCCCCTCACCACAACCTCCCCTCAGGTAGCTGTAGAGAACAAGGTCTCCCCTGAGCCCCCTCTTCCCCAGACTGAACAATCCCACTTGCCTCAGCTGCTCCCCTTAAGATTCATGCTCCAGATCCTTCACAGTTTTCTTGCCCTTTACTGGGCACTCTCCAGGACCTCAGTGTCTTTCTTGTAGTGATGGGCCCAACACTGAACGCAGTGCTTAAGGTGTGACCTCACCAGAGCTGAGTACAATGGGATGAACAGTTCCTTGCTCCTGCTGGCAGCACTATTTCTGGTGTTAATACAGATGTTAATTCTGGTTATATCTTTTCGTGGAACTATGAAATATTTTCATGAGTTATAGCAGGGCTTTGTTGTTTCAGTAAAAATTCCCACTCTATATAAAAGCACTTTATAATGTAAAAAAGGTGGTCATACTGTCTTTTTGGTCTGTATTGTAATGATGTTAGCGTGTCTGTGACACTAGTAGTTCCTAGAAGGACTACTTCAGTGTTTCTCTTAAAGAAAAGCATTGTGTGTGTGTATATATATATATATATGGTGGTTCACAATCTGAAGCTGAGAATTACTGCTATAGGATATGGTATTTTTCTTGTGTTCGCCTGTCATAGGTAAAGATTTTGGAAACTCTCAGGGCAAAGGAAGAAAAAAAAGATAGGATGTATTCTGATATATTTTTGGCTTTCTGAATTTGGCCTCACCACTGATACAGATTTTTTACTTATTTTTAATAAGTGCCCTGCAGACATTTTGTGCTAATTGGGAGCTATAAATAGCTGAGCAAGAAAAGAACTTAAACTGCGCAGTGAGCTGCAATAGGGAGCCAAAACTATGAGTGAGCCTACTGCAGAGCTCAAGAATTTAGAAAGCTGAGTTGATTATCTCTCAGGAATTTTCCTCCAAGAAGCTTCTGTTTAAGCTACCAGAAGTTGAGGAGGCAATAATCTGTATGACAAACATACTGGAGAAAATCTGTGGCTCTACTGGCATTGCACTTTTTATGTTAGCTGCTCCAGAGCTTGATTTCTGTGAGTTGTTGGGTTTTTTTCTTTGTCATCTGGTGTCCCCAAATTTGCAGCTTATTCTGGATCAGTGACATTTATCCTGATGCCAGGCTGTGCACTGGCTGCTATATTAGCCTCAGTTCTCAGTGCAGTTGATCCACCGATGATGCTAATAAAATCAAACTAACAGAAAGTTTATTTGTAGTACAGCCCATTGAAAGAAACCTTTCAGAGATATTCTTGATTCCTGTATTACTGGATTATGGTTGCCTCAGTTACTATGCTTTACTCTACTGTTTTCTTATGATAGTTGTGCTTTTGAAAACAGGTAAAAACTGCAGTAGCATATAAATGTGTTGTATCTAAGGAGCCTGGGCACATCCTCCAGCATTTCTGCTGAATATTTGGACTGGTATTAGGAGTTTCCAAATGCTGGAATAGCTTCTTAGGGTGTAATATTTGTATCTCTAAGTCTTTGATAGACGCCTAGCTTAAGTTTACTCTTTCTTGCTGTAGCTGCCCTTTTAAAATAAGAATTTCAAAGATGATGAGTTGCTTAGAGGGCTTCCTGTACTTAGTATGGACTGGTGGAGATCAGCTCAACTGATAGCATTAGGTAAATTTTGAAAGTGTGTCTGTGTGCTCCCCTAGTACTGATCTTTTTTAATGCATCCAGGTTTTATGATCTTGATTCATACTTATTTTCTGATCTCCAGTAGTTAACTGCTCTCTTGTGGAAATTCTAGGACAAGATGTGTTCCCAGCACTGTCCTTGGAGAAAGGCAGAATACATTTCTTGAAGCCATTTCCTTTTCTAAGGCTTTTTATTCCTGATGGTGTTGCTTGATTTATTTTCTTCAGTTGTCAGTGACAGAGATGAATGAGGAAGCGGTAATGATTCTTCTTCAAATTTGCTGTAGAAAATCTGACTGCTTAGTACACCTATGAACAGGCAATCAGAAGACTCGGTAAGTAGACTGTGTCTGGGATCAGATGGCTGTCATGTGGGACAGTCCACCTTTGTCCACAGGGGCTATTGTCACCTCCAAAATAGGCCTCTTGTGGTTGGAACCACCTCTCGGGAAAGGTCCCTAAACATCCCAGGTTTCAGGCTTTGTATGATGGTAATTTGAAGAGGGTGGCTGAAGTGGTAAACTTGTAATGGAGAGGACATTTGGGAATTCAGTGGATGGACAGGAGCATGGTGAATTGCTTTGGAATGCTGTTGAACATGGCTTATTGGTGTAGCCTGGTGAGTATGGTGTACTGCTTTTACCTGGAAACTATATCACATATTGCAAAAGTACTGAAACAGGAGTTGTGAAAGCTTGTTTCTTATTTTGCCTCTAAAGCAAATTTGTTGCTTCATGGAGATACCTGTCACTGTGACTCTGGCTGAAAGCATGGCAAAAATTCCATTTCTTAAGTGGCTTCCAAACACATTACTACTATTGCTACTAGTTAGGAGAAGTTTGTGGATCTATACAATCTGGCCCTAACCACTACTGCAGTTCTGGACAAGGAGTATTGCAATTTCAGTGTCACCGGATGAGCAGAAAGCCAGTTTGACAATGTTAATTCTCTAAAGTTTGAGTACTCTTAGCATGATATCAATGCACACAAACATTAGTAGTGGTTGTAAAATTGTGCAGCCTTAAAAAATAATAATAATAATCCAGACACATGTCTGTTCCATTAAAGACTCCATCTGTGCTTCTACTGGTTCAAAATGAAGAAAATCCCTTGCATAGCATGTTGATCAACTAATTATTATAAGCTGTACCTCATAGTAACATCTTGTTTCAGTGTTGTACAGCTGCTTCTGTCTCTCTGTGTTTAATTCTTCTTTTTTGTATCTTTTCCCGTGCTTTTTTCTCAGTGCTTTGTATCCAATGGAGGAATTGATAAAGTTTTTAAAATATTTGAAGTCTGGATCTGAGAAAGTGCACTCCGTAACAGCCCTTCAAATGAATTCAGTGGACTCTAGATTGGTATCTAATCATAAAAGGCAAGGAGCAATGATATACCCTCTGTTCTATTTCCCCGCTAAAGCTATAGATGCTATATCTTCTTTTGAAGACTTGCAGGGATTTGAAGCTGATTCTGAGGCTGCCCTGTGGCGTGGCATGATCTGAGGGGTGCTGCAGCAGCAGCATTGCCTTACAGAGCCCACATCCCTGTGGGGCAGGTCATGATTTAGCAAAGCATCGTGCTTGGTCTGTCTCTGCCTTCTCTTACTTCCCACTCTACTTTCCAGGAGCCCCTCCCAATTGGGCTAACGTAGTGGTTTGTGGGGTCCCACTTTAAATGAGATCAGGGAACCAATTTAGGTTATAACTCCTTATCCCTTCCTCTTCCACAGATGATTATGGTTTGTTTTGTTTGTTTGTTTGTTTTGTTTTTAAACCAGATCCTTACCCCAATTGGTTTTACACTTTGGCCTCACAAAGAGGTGTGTTGGCACAGCTGAAGATGAACCCTCTGGAGTGAGGAGCGGGCACGTTAAGGGAATATCCAGGGAATTGTTTGAAGGGTGTTTTCTCCTGATTATGCGATGCAGGAGCTGAGGGAATGGAGTTAACCCAAAAGACTGAAGTGAGAGGTTCCTGGTCATGGTTTAGCTGTTACTCTGTGAATATTTCCCCTGAAATTGCTGCTTCCAGGAAGAAATCTCAGTCTAAGTGTATCAGCTTTTGGTTTAAAGGAAGGCCTATCTGTTGATGGATCTCTTTCAAACATGAAGTAAATTTAGACCGATCTACACCTTTATGTAAAAGTCATGCAATACTTCAGTTGGTTCTGAATCAGGCAGTGTTATAACTGCATTTATTTTAGTTGTCTGTCATTGCAAATCAGCTCAGACTGAAAGCAGAGAAAGATTTGCATGAATGACTGCAAACAAATACTTGCTGATTTCTCCAGACTCCGGTTAATTGACCATCCACCAACTCTGGGGAAAAAACAAAAGCAAAAACAAAAAACAAACAAACAAAACAGAACAGATGTAAACTGTGACCAGAGAAATAATTTTTAAAAATACCCTTGAAGCACCAACAAAGAACTTAGAGCACAAGGCAATAGAAACTGCTGCCTTTTGGGGTTCTTAGTATTTATTCAGAATAGGCAGCAGAGCAAGGGCACACATGACCTTTGGACCTCACTTCTTGTTGGCGAAAAGCCACCCAATTGTTGCCTGTGATAAACATTACCTCCTCTTCCTTGGCACTGACAGCATTTCCCACAGGGATTGACAGCAGCACTGAAGGATTTCTGAGGGCCTCTTGGATGAAGGTTGTGACTGAAAATCAGAGTCCAAATGGCAAGCCAAGGAAGGGCCTGTGCAACAAGTCATGTAGGAAAGATAGAAGAGCCTTTGTCTGAGGAGGAAGCTGTCTGCCAAGTTTCAAAGAGTATCTCTGAGGAAATGCCTGTGGAGTCTATGAATATACCCAAGGAATGTTTCTCCTGTCTTGTTACATTTTGGATAGTTATTTTACTGCAGAGTATAAACCAAACCCAAGGTTTAAAACTGCTTGGTGTTGGTCTCTTGGCTGTTCATGTAGGAGGGACAAGGAGAGGGTGTACAAATGACCTTACTTGCACTTTTTGTTTGAAGGGTGTATTGTGCAAGTTTAGACAATGGATGAGATTAGTCTGCTTGGAAGAAGTTACATGTTAATCTTTGGGACATGCTTAGTGTTGGGGGAGGGATGAAACATGTCAATGCCCGAGGGAGAAAAGTGCAAGAAGCCAGCCAATGGTGCAAATCTAGATATTTTGTTCTGCTTTTGGAGAGCTGGAACCATTCTTAAAGGTTTCTGAATATACTGATCAGTGTGGAGCCTCCTGCAAGGACTGCTGCAAGATCAATGGGCAGGAGTGTAGCTGGGCTTGCTGACTCGGCCATAGTGATTCCAGCGTTTCCCCACATCCCGCTGGTTTACCTCCTCAGCACCGATGTCACCGATTTCAGTCAAAGGCAGTCACGAACATGTCACCTCTAGCAGTCAGTGAAGGCAGACACAGGGGTGAGCGGCCCCCCACACGCACATATGTGGTAACAGCAGTGAGTGGGTGCTGGCAGCTGCACAGCAGCAGCGCCTTTACGATGCACACAGCTGTTCCACATCCGAGGCAAGGATGTCCCCTGTGCTGCTACAGCAGATGTCAGACATGGCACATTAGGGGACAGGTTGCCACTGCAGCCCAGCCAGGAGGCTGTGAAAGAAAAGGCACAAAGCAAGGCCGCATCTGTTCTGGAACAAAGGACATCTGTCCCTGGCCTGAGAATCTTTTGGCATGATTTCACAAGGACAAAGGCTCAGGTTGGCTGATACAAGGCTGGTACTCCATAAAGCAAGCTACAGGGTCGTAGGCTGTCCAAATGTTTGCTGACAGTGAGGCAGTGATCTGGCAGAAGTGAGGTTTTATTCCGTCTATAGGGAGGGTGTAGCACAGGATGAGGGCCATCCTTTAATCGAGCATCTGTCTGTGTTTTAGAATCTATGCATTACAAAAACTAAACTACTATCAGATTACACACAACAGATGTTCTGTTCAAGTACATTTATGTGTGACATCCTCATATCAGGAAAATGTCTTGCTTTTTTAGAAACTGGGTTTATCTGTTGCTTTCTCTGAGTTGTTGAGTCTTTGTTGGGGGGACAACTTATTTATTGAAAGGCTGCAAACCACAAATGCACATCTGCCTTCTGCATGAATGTGAGTCTTACAAGGGGGGAAATATTTTAGAAAGGACATTTGTACTGTGCCTTCAGTACAGTGTTCTGGAATGAGCTGAACATAACAAATTCTAATTAATAGCTTGCTTAGCATCATTGTTCAAAAATATGCTGTACTTCCTTCCCTGCTCTGCTGGTGCCAGCACTGGTTGTAATACTCTTTAGTTGGTGGGATCACAGCAATTTATCAGAGTGTGTGTGCATGTGTACACACAAGTATAATGCAGAGGAGATTTAGGAGAACAATATCATGAGAAACCAGAACAGACTGTGTTATTCATTACTATGATGGTCCTAACAAGATGAATATGTTTAGCTGTTATGTACTGAAAAACAAAAGAAAATGGCCATTAATATTTTAACACCTTTTAACTTTCCCCTGTGTCTTCCTTTTTATGTTCAGCCCCAGTTGCTACATGCCTGCTTCTGTGAGCATGAGGGACAGCCAAAAAAATCCTCACTGAGAACTGCTACACAAGTGTACAAACACACAAGAACTCTATTACAGAATCATAGAATACTTTGAGTTGGAAGAGACCCTTTAAGGTCATCTAGTCCAACTCCCCTGCAATAAACAGAGACACCTACAGCTACATCATGTTGTGAATTGAAGTATTAAAAAGCTCCAAAATTTGTGGAAGGTTGTTACATGTTACCTCTTAATCACTTGCTGGCTCCATTGTGTTCTGCTCCCATGCTTGACAGTGTAAAGATAGAACAATGAGGAATGATTTTAGCATAGTTTATAAAGCTCTGTTGGGGGTGGTCTCCACTGTCTTGCAGCTACGAACCTTTAACTTTACATTTCATAATAATAGTTACTGAAACCACTGTCCTTATCCTTATGGTGCTGTATAAGAAGCTGATTTTCCTCCTGCATCTTTGAAGAAGAACGGAGTGTATCTATAGGGAACAAAGAACAGAGATACATATCCTCACTCTACTCGGTGAATAGGAAATTTGAAGAAAGAAAGAAAAAGAACTTCAAAATTGTAACGTTCTCCTAGATGGTCTGAAACTTAACTCCTTCTGGTGCATCGGCTGCATTTGCACTCTTAATGGAGAGGTGTAAGGCAAAAAACATGAGATCCAGCTGAACTCTGTGCAGCACCACATATGGAGTGAGAACAAAAAAGGTGGAAATTGTTATTGTGTGTACAAGAGTGTCCAAATAAAATTTCAATGTTTGGCAATTATATGAGAAATTAAGTAAGAGAATACTTAGAAATTATCTAATTTTTGACTGCTAAGTGAGGATTTTCTGCTTCAGAACAATTTGTTACATACTGTTGTTTGAATTGCTTTTGCAAATATGCACTTGTAATAGCTTTTCTGAGATATAAGCAATCTGTAATGCTGGAGATCCTGTTAATTTCCTTTAGCCCACAGAGTGACAAAAGTAAGTACAGAGCTACAGGGAACATTCACCTCAGCTGGTTTTATTCATCTAGTTTGAAAGACTGAAATAAAATTGTAGGCATCATGTGCAGCCAATGGAACCTCTAGAAAGTGACTGAGAGTGCCTACATGAAGGAGGTTTCTTCTCTCTGTTAACTAAAACAAGTATTCTAAACTTGGGCAGTGAGAATCCTTCACTTGAACTGATCAGATCTGCTGCATCCTGAGATAAACCCTGGAGTCCTTCTGCAATGATTTAACCACTTGGAGCCTAATGGAGTTCATCCCAGGGTACTCCCAAGAGCTGGATAACATAATCACAGGACCTCTTTTCCTTATTTTTCAGCAGTCTTGGGAATCTGGAGAGGTCCTAATCAACTGGAAGCTGGCAAATGTCCCTGTTTTCAGAAAGAGCAAGAAAGAAGACCCAATAATTACAAGCCTGTCAGTCTCACGTTAGTTCCTGCTAAAATTATGGAGATTATTGTAGTAGCTATTAAAAACAGCTGAAAAACAATGCTGTTATTGGTCACAGCCAACACAGGCTCACAAGGGGAGGGCCCTGTTTAACAAACTTAAGTTTCATTTTATAACGAGGTACCTAGTTGATGAAGAGAAGTTGGTTGGTGTAATCTTAGATTTCAGCAAAATGTCCAGCATACAGTTTCAAAAAATGCAGTGCAGTGGGTGAGCAACTGACTGATGAGTCGGGTTCAAAGGTTTGATGGTTTCTAATGAATGGAGTTACATCAGGCTGGCAGGCAGTCACTGGTGGACAGGACTCCATTTTAGGGCCAGTTCTCTTTAATTCCTCATCAATTATTCAGGTGAAAGAACTGAAGGTTTACTAAGTTTGCAGATGACAGTAGATTGGGAGGAGCTGTTGACTCCCTTGAGGACAGAGGCGCCTTGCAGAGTGTTCTAGACAAATCAGAGAGCTGGGCGGTCACCAACTGCATGAAGTTGTACAACATCAGGTGCACTTTGCTATATTGAACCTCATTAGGCCCTTATTATTAAAGGCCCACCTTTCAAGTTTGTCTAGGTTCCTCTGGATGGTGTCCCTAACAGCAAAGTGATTCCACCTGAGGTTTATTCAAACATGCATTTCTAATCTACAAGTGTCCTGGCATCAGTAGGAGGGTGCTGGAGTAGTAGAAATGAATAGCTTTGAAGAGAATGGTAGCTGATAGAAGTTCATGAGAGCATTATCATTGAAGGAGATATACAGAATCTGCACCTTAGGTGGGTTGGAGGTGAAATGGCCCAGCAAAATATCCCATTACTTAGGGAATGCGGGGATAGGTCTCATACTTCTACCACAGACCTATTCAAATTAATCTGCAGGAGTTTTTTCATTCTCCAGATTCCTCAAACACTCAGGAAGTTATATATAGCCTAAGTTTTTGGAAGGCAGCCACTTGTGAGAAGGACAGTAGCTGGCATGCATTGCTGCTATGACTGGCACTGAGAGAAAATCTAATGATGCACAAAGTCAAAGAAGTGTTGTGTTGAAAGGTAACAAATTCCTTAAGCAATTATTACTAAAAGGTGTTCAGTAGGAGAACAAAACACCAATATAGCATTTATTTTATTAACAAAATAAGAAAAGCCAGACAATTTTTTTTTTCTGATTTTCCACCCCCTCAAGCTATCTGAAACAGAACAAGAGGCATTGTTTATTTACTGGGTTAAAGCCAATTCTCTTAGTAAAAACTTTTCTAAATCTGATATAGGAAGGATCAGTAATTTGCAATGTCTATTATAGCCTTTTAAAAAGTGTTTTAGGTTGTTGTTTCAAAATTAAATATTTAAAATGTGCAAAGTACTGAGATGAATTAAGAAAGTTAATCTCCTGCAAAAAGGCATTCTCACTCTTCTCAGTTAGCCTTAGCCCTCAGCCAAAATTTATATCCAAGTTCTGTGCCACACCCCAAATAAATGCTAACATTATTATAATAAGAAAAGAATGCTTTGGAATCACCAGAATGAAAGCTTCCAGAATTATCTTGGTGATCGAGTCATAAGCAAAATCACACTGACAAAGATAGATAAAAGTCATAGGGATTAATGCAGAACTTGTGTCTTTGTAACTGTTAATTGTTCTACATCACAGGCTCCATTTCTGTTGGGGAGGTGAACAGACAATCTAGATGAAGAGTGTGGACAGGCTGAGTCCTTAACTTGTGCAGAATTTACCCTGGTTCTGGTCCTTGTTGCTCTACCACACCTCTGCACTTAGCCAAATCCAAGCTCTAGAGCCAAATATCTCTATCTTGAACTTACACTGAGACCTCAGCCACTAAGCTGGCCCTAAAAAAGAGTTAGGATGGAATTGCAAAGAATGGAAAGGGGACAGTTTCTACTAAAGTTGCTGGTGGTAAATGAAACCCATCATTTCTTCACAGGATTTAGCATGTGAGTTTACTTAAATACTCTCTGGGTTATTACTGTCAACAGAGAAAGCTTTCCCAAGGCTCCTTTTGCAGGTCTCTTGCTAACTTCTTTACAGTTTTTGACATTACAAAGAGCCATTGACTTTCTAGGAGAAAGTTAGAAAATGAACAAAGGTTGCTCTTAAATACCAAAATGCAGTTTTAAGAATCTGAGTGCTTTGTCCTGAGCTCCCCATTGCTTCCTGTTGTACATTGGTGCCAGTCAAAGGCATGCTATTGTTGGTTTTGTTGGTTTTGTTTTGAACAGATCTTTCTCCATTTTATTCCAAGACTTTTTTTTGATGAAAAGACCTTTATGACAGAAATCTGAAAGCTTTAGTTTTTATTTATTTACTTACTAACTTTTTTTTTAAGCTCCTGGAATGATCATTTGCTTTACTCTGAGGAGCTGTTAATTATGTAGTGTGAATATGCACGGTTTTAGAGACTGCAAACAGTCTGCTTGCAGGATGGTTCTATGGTAAAAGGTAGAGAAGCCTCATCATGGTACCTGTTAACACTCTTTTAGTTAAGAACCTGTCAGTCTCCACTGAAACTCCCATTATTCAGGATTTTTGAGCAATCTATAAATATTTGCTGCGGTAAAAAGAGCTCAGCTGAAAAGCTCCTATTTTTAGCTGGAGGTTAGGTTTGGTTGTTTTTGTTGTTTTCTTTTTCCATCTCCTTTTAAAAAGATGCTCTCAAGGTTAATGGAACTATAATTTGACCTCCCTTTATAATACTGTGTCTGTTTGCCCTCTGTTTGTATTATTTCTTGTATATATGAGTATTCCCCTGACAAATGTCTCACAACATGAGTCACTACAAAAGATGCAGACCAAATAACAAAGCTCATATTAGCAGTCTGTTCAAGGCTGAATTAAATAGTAGTCAGGTTATGGTATATCATCTGTCTCAAAGTTTTGAATCTTTGTTAGAAAAAAATGTCCTGCAATTAATCCTATTAATGCTTGCTTAGGGAACTAATCATGCGAGAGGGTGTACCGGTGCTGGCCTAAATGCTCAGTGAATGGTACAGTCTCTTGCCCTGACCCAGTAAAGTGTTTTAACAGGGGGAGTAGCCTTTGTGACACATAGGTTTGATGGAATCATGTCTGATTAAATGGTATGTGGGTGCTCAGGGTGGAAGTAGTGGAATTTTTTTTCTTGTTGTTCATCTTACAGCAAGCGTGTTAGTGGGAGCAATCAGAATTATTATCAATCATAGTGAACTGAACTGAGCTCAGCTGTCCTTATTATTAAAGGCCCAGACCAATTGCTTTAAAGGTTATATGTTATAAACTCATTTAAGGACTGTTGCACATTTTGATCATTATTATTATTATTATTATTTTGTGTTCATCTGCCTAGCTGGCATCATATACACAGATATAGACACAAAAGGGAAAATATTTGTTTGGCCCTCACACATCGGTGTTTTTAATTTGAGAGGGTAAGGAGTGGACTTTTAAACATTGAGCTTTCTGTATTCATTCACATAATAAATCATATGTTTAAAATATACTTCCCAAATCTTGACCTTGGAAACTGAGAAAAGCAAGAATTCTGGTTGTTGTGCAATCTGAGTTTGGCCCATTAGGGCATAAAGAGAAGAACAAAAATGTTTACAATTTTGGTTCACTTCACTGACAAGATATATGTTTAAAAGGTACAAAAACCACATGTAATTTCATGCTTAGTGTTTCAACAGAGTCTGTGGCATACAAATGTTACTACTTTCTGTAAATATGTTAGGGATTCTAAACTAGAATCACATACAGAAGTACATGGGACAACAAATAGATGCACCAAGAAGTGAGAATGAAGCCAGCTGATGTAGTAGAGTGGCTGCTCTCCACCTGTTTTAAAAACTTACAGTGATTGAGATGGGTTCCTGATGGCTGGGAAGAGGGAAACATTACACCTGCCTTCCCTCATTTCATGGGAAGGTTGTGGAAGCTTGTGAAACAGCACCTGGAGTATTATGTCTAGTTTTGGCCTTCCCAATACCAGAAACCCGCTGACATAGTGGAGCTGAGGTCAGAGGAGGGCCACCAAAATGTTGGAGCACAAGATGTATAAGAGAATGGGAGAGCTTGGTCTGTCACCCCATGGAAAAGAAAAGGCAGAGGAGAGATCTTACTGCTGTCTACAACTGCTTACTGGGGTGCACCATGGCAGGACAAGAGGCAACAGACACATCTGATTTGGTCTAATTTTTTTTCCCCATTGAAATGGTCAAACACTGGAATGTGTTCTTAGAAGAGCTATAAACTCTCCACCCTTGAAGATGTTCAAAACAGAGCTGAATAAGCTGCTGAACAACCTAAATTAAGTAGGTCTGCTTTGAGGAGGAGGTTGGACTAGAGACCTTTGGAGTTCCCTTACAATTTGAATGCTGTATTTGAAGAAAATAAAATACTGTATTTATTTCAGCAATTGAATGGGACAACCCAAAGTCATGTGGCTGGTGTTAAAAATATTGTACTCTAGAGTTCGTCAGTCCTCCAGTCATTCACGTCTGTGTTTCCGAGTTTGCTCTGTCATAAGAGAGCAATTGGAATTGCTTCAGATTGTGCCTATCTCTGGGGTGTGGGAGGCAATTACAGTGACATAGGAGAAAATTTTCATGAGATTGTCACATGTAGAAAAGATTTAGCAATAGCAACTTAGGTCATGGTGAAACTTGTCCTCAAAAAGTCTTTTTTTAAGCTCATCCAATCCTGTCATTCTAAAGGATTTGGTTCATCGTATAGCCTTTCTGCAGGAGTTCTGTATCACAACAGCTCTACTGTTAACTCTACTGTAAAATTGTAGCAGTGTGTATAACTGGAACACTAATTAGCCCAGAAAATGCGTTATGTACAAAACAGTACACAATTAAAACCATATGTATAACAGCTTTTCAGCAATAATTTGATTTGACTTCGTAATTTTGTAAAAGAACTCAGGCTGGGTTTATACTAACCTTGCTTGTGAATGTTCCCAACCACTGAGGCCAATTGGTGTGGAACAATATCTATACTGCTGAACTGGGTTTGTCTGTGCTAGGTGGCTACAAGCAAGCTGCTGCTTGGGGGTGGTTTCTGGCATGCTCCCACCACCAGCACGGGTGCAGAAGTTGCCTGGGAAAGCAATAGCTGGAGCAGGCTAATTTCATGCCAGTGATCTCTCTCGCAGTTTATTAGCATAGGTAACAGTGTTGGAATTTCATAGGCACATCATGAGCATGCTTGAATTTACTAGGTTTAGCATCTAAGAAGAACTAATAGATCTTTGGGATGAGAATGGAAGATTTAAACTCAGGTTGTGGACCTATTCCTGAGACATCAAATTCTGTCAGATAACCCAGATTCCCTCCCAGTACTAGCCTGCAGAAGACTTCGGGAGGGAAGGGCTCAGCCTTTTGCATTGGCTTCTGTCCCTATACCAGAACTTTTCTAGTTAATGTTACTTTAATGCTTTTCTCTCTAGTGGTAACTGATACGGTGAGCCTTAGGTCAAGAAAATGTTAGTAAGCAAATTTAAAACTCAATTAGATTTCTGCTGTACCTGTTCTCATCCATGAATAAGTATGTGTACAGAGTCTCTTGCAAGAAAATAGAGCAGACGCAAGAGTGATCGCCCTCTTTAAGACAGTGAATTCTCTGTGACTTCAGCTAATAATGGCAAAAGTGTTTTTTGTTGTCCCCATGCGATACCTTGAAAAATCTTCCGTGGTATAAACAAGATTTATGCTTCAAATATCTTCAAATGAACAAACCTAGAAACAATTCTTTCCCATTGCTACAGAAACCCAACTGGGCATGCACTACAAACCCTAGAATGACAGAATATTGGAGAAATTAAAGCCCAAGGGAGTTGTTTACTATATATGAGTAGAAAGCTAGCTTATGCATACATAAATCTAATCTACAAAATATGTGCAGTTTGAATGAACCTGGTCAAATAAGGACAATAACTGTTCTGGAGATGGGAGAATAGTAAGTGTTGAAGTGGGGCGATCGCTTGAGTCAGTTCTGACATTCTTTTTGTCTTTTTTGAGCATTATTATAAGTATAGAAGAAAACCCTCTATTTTCGATGGCTTCAAAAACAGCCTAGAAAGAAGGTCAGTCCAATACTCCGAGGACACTGCTGGCGCTCTGGCTCTAGTGCCTGCATATATTTCTTTTTTGTTGTTCATAATATAATTTTTCAGATGTGAAGGACAGAATGCAAATGGGAGTGAGAATCTCCTGGTTTTCTCCTTTTCCTGCCTGTGGAATGCATTCTGGCAAGATAGTGTGGTACCGGACAGTGACACGTTTTCACTGGAAGGTCTCCTGTTGCGGCAAACTGATGGGATCAGCTGTGATTACATTGTGATTACTTCACAGTTGATGGCAATCCCTCCTGGGACTGCAGGAACAAAGTCACTGAAATAATTACCAAGTAAACCATTCTCTTTTTAGTGTGAGGTCATTTCTGCATCTGGCCTAGCAAAAGAAAATGTCTGCAGTCTTTCCCAAATCTCTGAAAGTTTCTGTGCATGTCCACGGATGCTCCTAGGAAGGCATCCACCAAACTTTGCTCCATGGAACCTACCATGTGCAGGAGGATACAGAAAATAATTTTGACTGGTTGCAAGAGTTGTATCAGGACTTAGATTGGATATGTTGCAGTAAGTGGCAAATGCTGGGGCTACAAGGATGTAAGATGTTTTGCATTACATTCTACTTCTGACTAAAGAAGGAAAATTTTGTGGACTTAAAGAAGTTCACTGGCTCAAACGTTTGGAATCACATGTCTGAAGCTGTTTTTCTGCTGAAATCAGTGAATAGACTTTCACTTAAGTTCTACTCCCTTAAACCTGTATGTAGGGGTAGGAACAATGTTAATGTGACACAGTAGACATATTACAAAGTTTATAATTTATTTTCTATCAGCTACTTTTTTGAATCTAAGATTCAATTATAAAACAATTATACATGGTATTAGCGATGATGGCCAATAAGCCATCTACTTCTTCTTATTAAGAAGTATCATCATCTTCTTCTTAAAGAAGCCACATATTGCAGTTCTTAGAGTCCATCTCTACAAATATAAGGAATGAAAGAGTTTTGTTGTAATTTGAGGCATTTTTTTTACAAGTTTTAAGCTGGTCTTCAAAAGCGCTCCTTTTTCTCCCTATTTTGAGGTTGTGGATTTTAATTCTAATACCACAAATATTTCTGGTCACTCTCCTTGAAGCAAGGAGAATTAGAACTGGTAGATGCAGAAGAGGGCAGTGAGAAAGATCAGCATGACAGTGATACTGCCTTACAGTAGGAAACTGAAGGGAATGATTTGTTTAACTTTACAAAACAAAAGCAGAAATGGGATATGTTTGCTGTCTGGAAATGTATCAAGTGGGTAAATACCAGAGAGGAGAAAAGGAGCCATGGATGCTCCAGAATACAAATGACTATGAATAAATTTAAGCTTGAAATTAGAAAGTAGTTTCTAGGCATTCTAACAGTAGTCCTGCAAATAGGATTCATGAGTGCTTTTAAGAGAAACTTGCTATGATTACAAATAGGAAAGGTAGGAAAGGTTGGTGTGGAGAAATAAAGCTGTTGTCAGGATACCTGTTGCAGAATGCATTGTGAAGAGATACTCCTGCGTATTTTAACTGATACTTCTACCTACTCTAGCACTGATATTTTCCAGCAGTTTTCAGCAAGGATTATTGCTGGAGGGCCCTACAGCAGCATCCTCAGGCAAGCAGTTCTTCTGTGCACCTGAAATATCCTACAGAAGGGACATTTGGTATTGCCCCTTCCCCCACAGATCGAATCATGCTGGTGAATTTCCAGCCACGTGAGGACAAGAAAGATTATTTTGTATGGTGGAAGAAAAACATAAGTAAAAGGCTAAGTTAACATGGACTGAAAGAAATGAAAAGAAAGCAGATCCTGTACACTGGAGACTTAGATTTTCCTAAAAAGTAGACAAATGGGGTCCAGTAAGTGACAGTCTGATTATTATTATAGGTATAGGAAGAAAGGAAGAAATTTCCCTCTTATCGCAGAGTCAAGTCTCATTGAGGTGGGTGAGAAAATTTGGTGAATCACACCAAGAGAGTATCAGTGCCACAGTTTGACTGAAAGACTGGCCTTAGAAGATGAGAAGACTAGTGCCTTTCTGTGGAGAATGGCTCTGACTCATGGGTAATGACCAAGCCATGAGCAGCTGAGACACAGCAGACCTGTATGGCAGATGCTGAACTTTACCTGAGAGCAGAAGAAATGCCCTAAAGCATTAATTGGCAAAATAGTTGAAGAACAGCCTTCTGTGATGAATAAATATGAGTGTTTGAGAATTTTACTATTTTTTTCTTGCTTTATTATTATTTTGATGCGTCTTTTTTTCTTCTTTTGATCACTCCAAGGAGACCTCTTTCTTATCAGAAGTTTACCAGAAATGCTCTGGCATCAATTCCCATTTTGCTCTTGAACTTGTAAAAATGGGCAACAGAGCCCAATCATGGATAAGTTAATAATCACAGGAGTGATTTGGAGATGTCCAACAGAAATGGGCTCCAGCCGCCAACAGGCATAGCCGTTTCACATGTGTTCCCATGGTGATAACTCTGAGGTACAAACACAGTCCTGTCAGTCTTTAAACTGTTTTCATGGCTGTATGTGTCATAAATGTGCTATAGACTGTGGGTCTGCTAATCCATTTGGGCAATACAGAAACTGGTAGAACAGAGGTCAGAACAGGTGATATGGTGCATTCGGACATGAACTGTCCAGTAGCAGCAGTGCCCACACAAGTCAGCAGTGCCTCAAGGAAATGGCGTAGGCCTATTTGGGGTATGGCTGCGATATCAGGCTGCCCCAAATATGCAGTAACCTTCTGTCACCACTAATACCTGCTGTCTAGATCAATGGTGTACATTGGAAAATAGGTCAGCTAAATTCCTCTCACATGTCTAAATTATCCTTGTTGTGGAGCATACCAAATGGTGAGATATTTGGCCCCGAATGCAATTTATTTCTTTGCTTGCTTGCTACCTTGCGATATTACTCCCACATTTTTCCAGTGTGTCAGAACTCTGTGATACTTCTCCTTGCTCCTGCTTAGATAACACTTTTTTATGTGTAGTTCATCCAATCCACTTAACGAAGTATATAACCTTTTTACTTTAATATGCACCGTGTGAGTGATACAAAAACCCAGTCCTGTTATTTTACTCATGTTTTAAAGGAGATTTATTGGCTCTTGGCATAAATAGCTGTTCTTGCCCTTGACTTGTTGCCTTGAGTTCAAAATGGAGATAAGGTAGGTAAAGATTCTTCTTTACTTCACAGAAGTTTTTCAAGGTTAATGTAATTAATATGTCCTAACTATTGTCTGGAAGGTGCTAAGAGGATGGCAGGGTCTTATCTATTATATATCTAGTCTTTACTATTGCAAGTAAAATGTCTGCTGCCCTATAAATACCTACAACAGTGCAACTGGAGCCATCAGAGGAAGTTTTTCCCCTGACTTGCATTCAGCCAAATCAATTTGAGATCCTCTCGTCCCAACTTCAGTATAAAGATTTGAGGAATATATGAAGCTATACTGAAAAATATTAATCAGCCAGCTGCTGGTGGTGACATCAGCTTGGCCTCATACAGGGAACAAAGCATGTACTGCTAACTCTTTCTAAATAAAGCAGATGACTTTTCATTTTTCCTTTTTAAAGAGCAGATTTCCTTATGGAAAGGGAAAAAAATACCACCTCACAACGCCAAGGCAACCAACTCATTCTGGCACTTTCAGGTTCTCTTTTTATTGCTCTGGGCTCCCTCTTCCAATTATTTATGGAACAAACTCTGAGTCACGTGGTGGAGCTGGAATGATTCAGGAGTTTGTTGAGCAAAGAGAAACAAGAAAAGAAGGGCCTAGCGGTCCAGGCAAATGACATCAGTGCTTTGGCGTCCCATCCCAGGCCTTGGAAAATGCGGCCCTTGCTGCAAGAAGGGTTGCAGAGCAATGCTTGGAGTCAAAAGCAGTTTGGCTTTTTGACAAGCCAGCAAAATTATGCTAGTCATAGTCCTGTAAGATGTAACAATAGAGAGTAGTCAAGTGAGAAGTATGGATATGTAAGTTGTAGCAAGGGAGGTAGCTGAAAATACCGAAGAAAAATCCAATCTAGGTGAGCGACTATGCACCTATAAAAAGTACAGAAACTACTAGGTGCATCTAATCTTTTTTAATATTCTTTATTGGATTGCCAGCACAACAATGCATGGCTGGATTTTTTTTTCTTCTTAAAAGTAGGGATTATGCCTAGGTGGCAATTCCTGTGACTTCTGCAAGCGAAAAGCTAGCTAAGAGTTATTTATTTTCCAGGATTATGAAAAGGAAGTTGCCCGGCATTCATGGCACCCATACATCTTTTATCCCTTGATTCTTGAAACTGTGCTTCTGGTGCCTCATAAGAGATTAGCTGGAAAACTGATGAGATGCTAAAGTAGCATGCTTGCAACGACATATTTTCCTTTCAAAGAGGGGCTTTGGCTTAAGGACCACTCAGTGGCATAGCTGATAAGACCTGCTGAAAACCAGCAAGTTGCTGTAGCTCAACAGACAGTGCCTAGGACAGTGGTTGTCTCTGCAGTTCCTACAGTACACAAGCAACACAAAAATCGGCAGCGGTGCCTGGTTCTTCTTACATGCTCTAATGTAAAGGTAACATTGTTATATACTTCAATGAAAAATCAATTGAGTACTGATTTCAACCTTTTATTTTTTTCAATTTGATTTGTGAGGCATTGGCACAGCTATTCCCTTATTTCCTTACTTTTGTCCATTGTATTCCATTTTTAAGGAATGCATATATGTTCACTGCTAGTAATGAAGCTTTACTGACATGGTATCTGAAGACACACCTTGTGACAAGCTGTGGAAAACATCATCTAAAACAACAAGCTCATAATACAGATTTTACAAATCACATTGGGTCTTAGGATCTTTCTGGTGGAATCAGAATCATAGAATGACCTGGGTTGAAAAGGACCACAGTGATCACCTAGTTTCAACCCCCCTGCTATGTGCAGGGTCACCAACCACCAGCCCAGGCTGCCCAGAGCCACATCCAGCCTGGCCTTGAATGCCTCCAGGGATGGGGCATCCACAGCCTCCTTGGGCAACCTGTTCCAGTGCCTCACCACCCTCTGAGTGAAGAACTTCTGAAAGAGCCCAGTTTTAGCTTCTGCAGGTGTTCAACACTGCTTTAGAGCAAACAGAGCTAAAGCATGAGGCACCAAGACAATGTGCCGGAGCGGGCTAGGGACGTGCCACTGCTGCAGCCACTTCTACTGCAATGCCTGTCACTCTTCCAGGCCCTGCATGCTGTCCTTAGGGGAGTGTAGTGTGGGAAAGAATATCGAAGAAGGTGGTATAGGCAGATTGAATGCCCATTGTGTCTGTAATTCCTCCCAAGATTTGCTCACTTGTAGTGGGCACAAGCAGTGCATAAGGTGAAGCAGCCCCACCATGCTGGAAAGGGCTAGGAAAGACCAATAGCAATATGAAGGGCAGAGCCGAGGGACCAGGAGGAAAGAGTAAGAGCAGCACTGATAGTGATGGCAGATCTGAAACTGTAACTCAGCTGCAGGAAGGAGCAAATGTGGGTGCAAGGGGTGATCCTGCAGTGATGTATTTATTTTGGCCAATGCAGCCCTCCGGCCGTACTGGCAAACACATTTCAGGAAGCTGGTTGAAGACCAGCAGACCAGCCATTGCTCATGCAGCCTGTGTGGGGGAAGGATGCTCTTGCAGAAGTAGGCCCCAGTATAGAAGTCACTTTGTGACCCCTCAGCCTCCCCAGTGCCTCACCCACTGGCACAGTGCCTCTCTGCCCCACACCCAGGAGCTGCATTTCCTTTTTATTGCCTTTGGCTGTGGTTCAGCGCAAGGAGGAAAGGTAGTGCAAGGAGAGTAACAAATGTCTTTTTTTGGAGAAGTGACCGTCCCCACAAGACCTTTCCCTGCCAGTAGCTCCAGTGCTGCCACCATGGGCACGGCTGGCTCAGAGTTACAGAAATAAACTAATGACTCAGTGGGAGGAAATCTGAGGAATGACGAGTGTTTAAAACAGCCTTAATTAAAGCCTTATATTTTGTCAGTGTAGGCACGTGTTCAGGTTTACAGCACTCCAAGCATAAGGCTATACAGGGAAATGCTGCGGCAGCAGCGGGTTGGCGTGTAGGAAGAGGAGCTGGATGTTTCCCTGACAGTTCAAAGAGTGCACAGGAGAACGGCGAGCCCTCCCATAGAGCAGGAACCAGTCGGAAACCAGCAGGCCTTGTGGGGTTAGTCATGTTGGATCACAAGATAAGACATTCACCGATGACTCCGGCACACGCTGCAGATTGCTTGCTTTCATGTGTGGGAAGCACAAATAAAATCAATTAATTCCCCTCTTTCCTGGAAAAGTAAACAAAACAGCTGTTTTGATTGGGTAGAATATTTCAGCGGCATCCAAATTTTGTTGACGTCTTTAAATTTCTTTTCAAATCACATTTGGTCAAGTTTTGAAGTAGAAAAAATGTTATATGAAGAAGTCAATTATTTTGGCTATCTGCAGTTTTTTGTTTTTTGGTTTTTTTTTTAACTTAAATTGTTGTATGATTTTGTACCAAATTTTTAGGTCACTTACCCCCTCCAAGAAACAGCATGAATATGCTGTAGCTGCAGTTATAGCGTATTGTAAATATACATACACACACACACAATTTTAGCCCTAACTTGACCAGATTCAGGTGTAAGCAAGCAGCAGCAGCATTCCTTTGCTTTAGTTGCTCTATTCTGAAGAGGAATTCAGGTTCTTATACATATTTTCATGCATAATAGAAAACTATTCACTGTGATATTTCCCAAAATACTGTCTTCATTCTTGCCTTTAAAAATCTGAGACTTTGCCTGCAAGAAACTGGATTTCTTTTCTCTGCAAGGAGTAGTAAATAAGGATATTTCTGAAGAACCAATATCAGAATTAGAAGTCTGTCTGCAAAATCTCTTTCAGAGAAAGTCCCTAAAACCAGAGCTATGCCAATTATTATGAAACTCACTGTGAAACTGCCCAGTTCTGACACAAGCAAAAGGTTCAGCCTGTATTAAGGACTATGGCTTGTTATGGGATCTGGACATTTTCAGTGGTTTTACGTGTTACATCTTGGGATTTGCTCTTACAGCACTTTAGAGAAAGAGACGTAACTGTGGGAAAAAAAAAAGATTAATAAAAAGAGAAGCAAAGAATTATTTTGCATTGGAAATCTGCTTCCCAAAAGAGCTAGATTTTGCCTTGAATGTGTACATTATTAGAGGAAATCTGCTCTGAGCTATAAGGGTAAAATGTGTTATGAAAACTGAAGACTACGTGGATGTTTCTTGTATACTACAGTGTGAGGGAGGAGGATGGAAGTTGAATGGTTCCTGTGTTTTCAGCTATGGCCCTGGCAGCTGAGAAAATAAATGGCTGATTTAGCGAAGCTGAAGTCTGTTGCAATAAGAGAATAATTGTAATTAGCAGTGGAATACAAAGCTTCCACACAAGGCCATTTACAGATGTCCTGTAACACCATGGCTATTTTTAATTACCTAGTATGTGAGAGAGGAAAAAATATTCTATTTAGATGTATTGTTCGCTGCAAAAAATGGAAGAAGCAGTAGCTGCATTACCCTTATGTCAGATGACTGAGCTTTGCCCCCTTCTCTCAGACAGTAGTATATGACTGTAATGTATGTCAAACAGTTTGGGTTTTTAGTTTGTAAATGTATTATTGAATTTTTGCTAGCTGCTGGTAGCTTCAGTTTCATTCCAACAGCTCCATTAGACACAGTCCATTCTTGCTTTGTATGGGTGATGTTTGACATTTGTAGTCATCAGGACTAGTGAGGTGATCATCCCACTTTACTTTGCATTGTTGAGGCCACACCTCATGTACTGTGTTCACTATTGGGCCCCCCACAGGAAAGACATTGAAGCCCTGGAGCACGTCCAGAGAAGGGCAATGAACCTGGGGAGGGCCTGGAGAACAAGTCTTATGATGAATCGCTGAGGAAACGGGGGTTGTTTAGTTGAGTGAAGAAGTGGCTGATGAGGAGACATTATTACTCTCTACAACTACCCGAAGGGTAGCGAGGTGGGGATTGACCTCTTCTCCTACATAACCAATGATAGGACAAGAGGGAACGGCTTCAAATTGCTCCAGGGGAGATTCAGACTGGATGTTAGGAAAAATTTCTCAGAAAAAGTGGTGAGATGCTGGAACGGGCTGCCCAGGGAGATGGTGGAGTCACCATCTCTGGAGGTGTTCAAGAAACATGGAGATGTGGCACTGAGGGATATGGTTAGTGGGCATGGTGGTGATAGGTTGGTGGTGATAGGTTGACAACTGGACTAGAGGATCTTAGAGATTTTCTGACTTTAACGGTGCTATGATTCCATGATTAGATTGAACCTGAAGGGTAGATGACCAACTCAGGTGTCCTGGACCTGTGATTCTTTTCTCTTGTGAAAATGTCTGGAAGAGAACCAGGAGCATTCTTCTGTGGGGAAAAAATGTGTCGTTTTTTTTTTCTTGGTTTCTTTAGTTCATGCTTCTTCTGCAGTTTGTTCCCAGGTACATTCCAAGAACAGTGTTACTGCCCTGTGTGCCCATGCTGTCAGCACGCACAATCTGGGCTGTGGATTAAAATAACAGTGATATGAGCACATCAAGATCCCTACACAAAATAGTGACCATTTAATGATCTATTCTTGGTCTTGATACAGATTTTCGTCTGCACCAGCATAAACTCACACATGCATCCATAATGACTGGTTACATAAATGTAAAGAAACAGTTGTTAAAGCTTTTGAGGTCTTGTTATGGGACAGTGATTTTAAGGAAGTCTGAAGATGAACACAATAAAATAATACTCTAACCATTCTACTTTCACAATATTTCATAGACATTAGCTTGTTCTCAAAACACTTCTATTGGTTGGAGAAACTTCACCCTCAGTTTACAAAAGAAGGATCTGAAAATCAGTGAGTTGGAAATTTCAGTGAAGCTCCTGACCGTTGCATGCTTTCCTTGGCTCAGTACAACTGGCTGTCTCTCCAGGCACTGAAACATTCAACGCTTCTTATAAAAACTACACTGCAGGCCTTCCAAGCCTGCAAAACCATCCTCCCCAGCGCAGCCAGGACTGTTATAACAATATTGACCACTTATCAGGTGCAATTATTTAAGTTTTTAAGTAATCTTTCTTCACAATATGGCCATGGTAGACTGAACTCTGTCATTCAGAAGTTTGCCCCAGACCATTTTTTCAGCTGCAGAAATAATCTCTGTACGAGTAGAGGCATCCTACTGTAGTGCCTTCTTGCCATGCAGCAGCTTGCTCACTACTATTCTCACCTCAGATCCGATGTTTCCCTGGATGTACTGCTCTACACAGTGATATTTTCATTCTTTATTCGGAAGCGTTTAATTAGAGAAAATGTATTTGAACCAACTCATCTGCTCACCCAAGTGGATGAATTATTTCTTATGCGCTCCGCCCCCCTTTTTTTTTCCTTTTACCCACATAAAGTAATGCTTTCCATGGGGTTTTTGGAGTCAACAGGGATATGTAAGGATAAATCATATTTCCCTTCCAAATACTTGTAGCTCCAAAATAAATACTTTTTAAATTATTGCTAGTTGGCTCACTATTCCAGAAGACCACTCTGCTTTTATGTTTCAAAGCAGAGTTTATCTGGTAGATTATCAGATAGATAGCTCTGGTGTTTCTAAAGTACTGCCTGTACTGGTTTTATCACTTAGTGGCTTGTTCCTTCTACCATGGAAAAGTAAAGGGGTGAGTGCCTTAGAAAATACTCAAAGGGTAAACTGCAAAGGTCCATAGTCTTGACAGTGAATGGGGGTCCAGGCTCAGATTTTATAGGTTATTGGGTGTCTTTCCACTTTTTGCAAGGCCTGTGTGATGGACAACTAAAAGTCAGGCTGTGACTCAACTGAAACCCTCTTGCACATCACTGAGACTTTGTTTCACAGACCAAAGTCACTCCTGGAAATGACATCTTGGCTTCTTAATGCCCAGGATGTATTTCTTGAATACCTTTAAAAACTGAATGCTTTCCTCTGTTTTTGTGCCCCTGCTTCCTCCTGTAACTGCATCCAATTAAGTTCGTGATATAAGCTATGAAGCTGTATCAAAATTTGTATTAGGTTCACAAGTAGCTGCAAGGAGAGGTAACACTGATGACTCCTCCTTATTGCCCAAGGAAAGATGTGTTTACTACAGGTTGGGAAGGCAGCTGAACCCCTCCTGGAGGCTATGTCACCCAGTTCTGCTTCAAACTTGGCTCTCCTGACTCCTTACCTGTTCCTGTGGTTACCTACACAGGCTTTCTCCTTATGTGTTTACTTTGATGCCAAGAGACAGTGGTAATTGCAACATTGTGAAATACTTGGAAGATTGGCTTGTCTGAAGGACATAAATCTAGGAGGGGAAGTGCTGGGAGGATTAATGATTTCACAGACCAAAGGCTTGCCACGTTGACATGATAGCAATAAAACTTCTTAACTCCAAGCACTGCAGTTTAAAGTGAAAGGAAACCCTGGCACTTTCTAATGAGTGATGCATTTCAGACCTTGTTTTCCTTTTGCTCCATGGTCGGTGTAGAGAATGGAGACTGGCACCAACACTGTTCCACATGAGTCAAAACAAGAGCTTACTTGGCCGCTAACACTGTGAGATCATGGAAGAGCACAGGAACAGCTCTGGGTTATTATTTCACTGAGCTGGCAGATGCCAAGAAGATCACACGATACAATTATCTCAGTCTCCAGGTAAGAAGCAGACACTCTGACTACCTGCTGTTGACTGAATAGTAGTAATACTCACTGGAGACAGACTTTTCTAAGTTATTTTTTCATTGTTTGTTCTTTTTGTTTTGTTTTGTTTTGTTTTCATAAGAACTGTGGCACAAGTGCTACATCCTCATGGACTTTCTAGACTATTTACTTGACTGTTGTAAGTTACTGATGCTAATTTAAAACAGTAGGCAGAGAAAAATACTGAAGAACAGAAGTTATTTTTCTTAATGTGACAGCTGTTACCCAATGAAAAACAACATGGTGGTGATGTTTTCTCTTCACCTGTAAGCCTCCTGTGAGGGTTGTGATTCTTTGAAACTCATAGAAAGCTAGCAAAAAAAAATCACAGAGGAATTTGAAGAGATCAGATTTTAAAAACAACTGACTATGCACCACATGGGTTTTCCAGCAGCAGTTAGCAGTGATTTAATTGACTTTTGGGCAATGAAAAGAAATTGAAATGAAGTACTTCTCAAAATCCTTTCTTCAGAGCTTCCTGAAGCCCTTGTAAGAAATTCGTCCAGTCTAGCCCAGCTGTCTGTGCTGCTGATTTTTATTATAGTTGTCCCTTGTGACTCTCTTTCAATTACAGGATTGCTGTTGTCACTTTAGCGTTGTATTTGCCAACACCGTAAGATGCTCTGTAGACACTATAGTTAATAATGTAATGATAGCCAGCAAACTCTGTTCCTTAAACGTTAGTGGTTTTGAACAAACAAGCAAATTATGATTTTCCTAATGAAAGCAGCTATGGGAACTCCTAGTTCTATGCTTTCACCACTGTACGTAGGTAAGGAAGCTGTGGGTGACACAGTGAGACGTTTTAGATTTCATTTCTGGGTAGAAAAATTTTGGATGTTACTCTTTAATCAGTATTAGTTGAAGTATTAATCTACACCATTATTTTCCTCCCCTAAGAAAATATTGGTCAATTTGTGTTGGAAAAGCAATGCTCCGGGTCATTTTAACTTCTCAGGAGCAAAAAGTAGTTGCTGATTTTTTTGCAAAGGAAGTGTGTGACTTCAAGGTTGGAGTTTGGAGCCATAGGTAAAATGTCTCCAGGAGTAAAAGCTGTTAAAAGGGGATAAAAAAAATAAAAGCTGTGAGTTGCAATACCTTACTGTTCCCTCATACTGAGTGTTAACTGTACTGATCTCAGGGCAGGAAAGTGCCAGGAAGTTGTGCAAGAAGTGTCTCTCTGACAGAGGTTTATTAAAGAGTTTACATTGCTTGAAGGACCAGAAAGGTTTATTTCAGACCATGGAGAACCAAAGTGTAGTTGAGCCCAGAGACAGAGAGAAGGATTGTTGTAGACTTTCCAGGCTGTCTTGAAATGCAGTCATTTGGGGTTGGAGGTAAGAGGGCAGAAAATAATGGCTGACTTCTTAAAAAGAGTAACTGTGCAGCTCAGAAGAGACATGATATACTTACTGTGGGAGAAGTAGCACCAAAGAGGGCTTCAGAAGGACAGTGGGACTATACTAATGCTCTTTTTAGAGAAGTTCCCATAAGTTCGCAGTCACAGAAAGAGAGATGCAACTTCCAGAGGCATGCTGTGGCTTGAAATGAATGCAGTTATTTTTGTGTCATCTCTAGAGCTCTACTTTGAGGGCTTCCATGTCAGGTAAATGTAAATTTGGGATGGGCTTGGGAGAAAACAGTCCTAGATATGCTTGTGCCCATAACATTTAGTCATTCTGATGAAATGTGCTGCTTTTGTCTTCTGCCCTATACTTTTGTGCAGCACAATAAATTTGATATAAGATATATTTGGAAATTAGCCTTTAACAGAGACCTGAGTATTCTAGATAATGCTTTGAAGCAGGAACAAACTTTGGGGGCTGTCAGTATGAGCGAGACATTGACCAAGGTTATCAGGCCAAAGTGAGCCCTGTGTGAATGCTGTTACAGCAGAATCAGGAGAAGTTACACAAAGGCTGTGCTTTACCCTGGCTTATGCAAAGTCCTCTCTGTGCCATATTCAGTAAACCTGAAAATATCTCAAGCAAAGGAAAGAGGGAGGAAATTACTCGCTTTCCTTTGCAGCTCAAGGAAATTACCTTGTCTTGCCCTGAAGAAACCTGCAGTGGAGGCTTGACTGCACTGAAATCAGTGTCAAAATGCACATCGTTCTGTGAGCTGGGGTTTCACATCTGATGTTTTTTTTTTCTTGGCAATTAACCTCTCTGACTTTCTCTGTCACATCTCAAATTTTGGACATGACTCCACTTCTTTTGCCTCCAAACTGAAAAGTGCTGTTCATGGATGGAAACATTTATTGCAAACACCTCCTCCCTATTTTGCATGGGATCTCTTATTTTTCTTGACTCTCGCTATTTTCTTTTCCCCTAGAGAGAAGCTCAAGTCATACACTCTCCCCTGTTAGATGTATTTTCCAGATGTCAATCTCCAGCTGTGAATGGTAGTTTTAGGTGAGATCTGAAATTCTAAGATGTTCCATCCCTTCTAGATCTGGGATCTAATTTGGGAGGGACCTTGGCACAGGCCTGGAAGTCTTTGCAGAGTGGCTGTTGCCACCTCTGAAGAGTTTTCTGGAAGTTTTGGTCAAAACTGAAATAGAACCATATTCAGATGTAATCTCTGGTTTCCAACTCTTCAGCTCTGTGGCCTTGGTGAGATGAGTTAGACTGCAATAGTTTGCCCTAGAAGCCTATTAATGTAAACCTTATCTGAAACAAGCCCATTATTCTGAAAAGGCTTGTCATTTTATATTCAATCATTGCTGCTGGCTTTTCCTTTGCACCTAACTGTCTCATCTTGTTATGTACGTGTACGTACATCTGAGAGGTCACCTACAAAGAACTGACATAACTTGGTTTTGCATTTGAACTGCAAGGTTACACGCTTTGTTGCTTCCATAGGCTGTATTTCATTGTACTTGAGAAGATTTTTGCATTCCAGTACTTTCTTTTTTCTTACCATCCCCTTTTTCTGTGTGTGTGTCCCGCAGCCACCTGGCAGGGGATGTGAGTGCTGTCCTTTCCCACACAGCAGCCTCTTCTGTACTTGCAATATGGGGAGGCCACCAGTATTTTTTCCTCCCTGCTCCATTCTGCCAGGAGTTCTGTTGTCTCCCATATTGGCCAGTTCCACCCTACTTCATTTTGCCTTTCATAGTGTCACTTTTAAAAGTGTGTCAGAAGACCACCAGGGAAGGAGAGAAGCATTAAAGCCTGCTGGTCTGTCACCTGTACCCCTGTAGATGTGGCCCAGCCTGCCAACGAGGTACCATCAGGTCCTTTTTACACCAGTAGCTCTCACTTTGGCCAGTGTCCAGCCTCCAGTCTCCATTATTTAAGGTATCTGTGGCCTTCGTGGAGACTCAGCTGGTAGAGCAGTGGATTGTAAAGGTGCCACCTGTGGGAATCCTTAGTTCACTGGTTCAATTACAAGGGTGGCCAGCATCGCAAGGGAGCTGATTGTAACTCCCCTTCCCTCTCACTCTGCTTTCATGAGGCCCCACCTGCAGTTCTGCATTCTGGCCTGAGGACTCCAGCACAAGAAAGCTGTGGCACTGTTGGAGCAGGTCCAGGGGAGGACCGGGCCAGAAAGATGATCAGCTCTGCTACGAAGGCAGGCTGAGGCACCTGGGTTTGTGCAGTCTGGAGAAGAAAAGTCTCTGGGGAGACCACAGTGCAGCCTTCCAGTACCTGAAGTAAAGGGAGCTAAGAAGGAGATTAGCATTTTATATGGTCTGATAGTGATAGGACAAGGGGAAATGGTTATAAACTAAAAAATGGGAGATTTAGACAAGACGTCAGGGGGAATTCGTTACTCAGAGGGTGGAGTGGCACAGCTGCCCAGAGAAGCTGTGGTGCCCCATCCCTGGAGGTGTTCAAGGCCAGGTTGGATGGGGCCCTGAGCAGCCTGAGCTTCTGGGTGGCTGCTCTGCCCATAGAAGGGGGTTGGGACTGAGTGGACTCTGAGGTTCCTTCCAGCCCAAGCCATTCTATAATTCTCATGTATCCTACAACTAAACTATCCTATTTATATTTGTAATAAATTTTAGGTGAATACTCAGTTACCAAAATTACCTGTTAATTGGCTTGTGTTAACCTTCCAAGTATTGTTTTCTAAGAGTCTCCTCTTTCCTGCTTTGTAGGCTCTGTTGCTCCTTTGCATTACTGAATTCACCAAGTCAAAGTTTGCAGTTGATGGGATTTGCAGTTTTGCAGTTTGCAGAACTCCCCAAAGGCAGTAGGCCAATATACAGCAGTACAAAGATACCTTTCTTATCTTTCTTCCTTGTTCACATTTCTAAATGCATACACCAGCAAGCCCAGTGAAGATTTTGTTCAGTATTTCCTATTTAAAAGTAGGCTAAGCTTATAGCTGCAAATTGGTTTTATAAGGCAGTATAGCTGTAGTGTCCTCTACCATTAGACTTAGATTTTCGGAACAACTGACCTGAAAATAAGCTCTTTTTGGATTAAGTGTCCAAAGCTGCAAGCTAAGTCTGCTGCTGCTGAAAGCCCCAGAGCACAACCATCTTCAGTGGCAGCAAATTTGAGCTGCAATTGTAAAAGGCTGTTTTTAAAAACTCCAAACCTTTCGTATTGTTTTATTTTCACGCTCATTTAAATTGTATGGTATGTGATGGCTGGCTGTGAGTTATATGAGTTGTATGAGTCTGTCAAAAAGCATTAATTCGTCTTTTGTGAGACAAGAAGGAAGTGACATAGTAGCTATCAAAAAATTCCCAAACATGTCCTTGAAGAATGTTTTTAAAAGAACCCTTTTCAAGTGATGAAAATCTGGTTTGTGTATGTGCAAAGTATTAGTATTTGCAAAGAGTTTCCTTTTGCTCCCTTCCTCATAGAGGCATTCATTACTTCTCTACATGCTCCGGTGGGTTCTGTGCTGCACTCCTGGTGCACCCAGATAATTGTCTGCCACTAATCTTGGCTGAACACATAGCAATCTTTGAAAATGTTAACCCTTCGGTTATTTTTATTGGAAAAAAAAAAAAAAAAGAAGGAAGGGAGGGAGGGAAAGAAGAAAGAAAATGTTGGGCAAAGTTGAATCTCTCTGCACAGCAGTTTGCACAGCTGGATGGCTGTGTGCCTGGGAATGCCCTGCCTGACTCACATGGAGCACTTTCTGATAAGGTGTTCATCCAAGCGAGCTCTTAAAATGTTTTTGCTGTTATGGAGTGCTGACTGAAAATGGACGTCGTTTTCTGCAAAGATTAATAAAATTGTGAAGGGAAATGTAGCTAGCATGCTGAAATGCTCTTTAATGTCCTAGATTTCTAATAGAGAAGATGAAAGTGTTAGCGTATATGTGTGTGTAGAGAGCCCATCATTTCCTCTCAGGGTTTTTTTAATTCCTAGTGGAGAAAAGAGAAGCTGGTATTGCTTTCTGTCTATTACTTCTTATATTCTTTTCCAAGAAAATGTTTTGGTTGTGAAATTGAGGAGGAAAAAAAACTTCTGATGGCTTTCAAAACAACCAACCAAATACAAAAGCTCGTTCTTCAGCTCCTTTTTGTAACACATCTGAAAATGAAAATGTAGGCAAATGAAAGTGGGAAGAGTTTCAGTACAAATTCATTTTAAAGCAGTTTTCTTTGGGTCTTCAAACTATATGTAAGGCAGGTGAGTGCTATTTCTCTGTGAGAAAAATACCACCTTTATCCTCCTTCTGGATTTTAAAGGGGAAGGTCTTTGTAGCACTTACCACACCAGAGGGAATTATTGCTCAGAGCTGAGCACAACTGAGAAAATAATGTTGACCTGATATATAGAGGTAATGTCTAGACAAGTGCATTTGAAGTGCTTAAGGGAAAACTCGCAATAGGAACCAGTTATGACAAACTGAGCTTTTGAAGTGACAAATAGAAGCAAACATCTATAAACTTAAGATCTGTTAAAAGTAAGTGGGAGAACTGCTGCTGACTAGAACAAAATTAAAATACAGTCCATTCTCAGCAAGGAAGCCACTAAATTAGAGTGTGGTTTGTTTCTGCTGCTCCCCTGTTCCAAACAGGAGCCAGAGCAATTGCATGTGGGGCTGTGCCGCAAAACCAGAAGGACGAAGCCACTTTTGGTTTTTTCCACATGCAAGGCTTTCTTCTTTTGCCTGATCCAATGTGCATTTTGGTCTCAGAGAAAGGTTTGATCTTACGGTTTCATCAAGATGACTTATGGGTTCATGAACTGCTGCACGTTGGCAAGAAGGAAGTGTCCCTTCAGGTTCTGAATCAAGACATTCAGGCTCCATCTCTGCTAGAGTCTTTGGCTCTGACATAAAATAAGGAAAATGCCAAAACACGGGAGTTTCTTAAAGTAGAGAAAAATATTTCACACCAAATACTCATTAGAAGAGACTTGTTAAAAGTTTCAAGAGAAACTTCTCTTTCTGGGGAGAACTGGATGTGGATCACCTTTACCCTGCCTCCATGTTTTAGCCCTCAGTTTTGCCTTCTGAATTATTTAGGCCCCGATAGGGGATTGTTTTCTTCAGGTGGGATTTAATAAGCACTTGAGCCAAAATCCAGCGATGTCAGGAAGACGAGGAAGGAGCACACTTTGGCATTTCTTTTGTTTCCTTATCTTAAAATAGGCACATCAAATAAGTTCTGTCTTCTTCTGTCCTTCCTCAGACTCTGATGTTTTCATTATTTCTTGGAATGTTTTAGCCTACACTAAAACAAATAATAAATCCTCACAAACTGAATGAAAACAACAAGATAGAGCATGCAGTAGATAGCATTCTTTCCTAAGTTGTTTTAGACCACATTGCTCTGCTACCACTTTGTATGAAAACTATTTTATTTTGTATATTATTGAAGATCTTGAATACAGATGCTTTGTCAGATATCAGCTTCAAGAATCTGTGGATGTATTCTACAGACTAAAAGATATTAGAGCCAAGCTTTGTGTTCCCTTTAATTGTAAATGTCTCCTCTGGGGCAACTGGTTCAGCAATGGAAGAAGTCAACGTGAGTCTGGAACTGTTGGGTGATCCAGTGCAATGTTCAGTAATGGTATTATACTTTGCTTGTCTAAAATGATTCGTTCTCTTTTTTGAGGGAACGGATGTCAGGGAAAGATTTTACTTCATTTATTAGTCTAAATGACCAAAGAAGAGTGGCACAAAGTAGGGTTTTGCCACTTACATGACTGCTTTGTTATTCATCATCAATCACCATAGTGGCTATTGAAATTTAAAGCACAGCAATTGTTTGAGAGAATCTTTTCTTCAATAGTGTGCCAGCTTGGCTTTCAGGGAAATGACTTCACTATGTATCAGTGGACAGGGAATGACCATAAACATGGCAAAAGAGAAGACAGTAATATTACAGAATTTATCATTTCCAATGCATTAATTTTCTTTGAGTACAAGGAAATTTGAGGTTTAATCCTTGGACATACTTTAAAATGAAGGCAAATTATGATAATCTAATATGGAAATGTTTGTAATGTTTTACTGAGATTGACTCGGGGCACAATAGAACATAGCAACAGCATAGTATTACATGTTGCAGAAGAGCGATAAATTGTATGCCAACTGCAGTGTGCTTTACTACACAATATGCCATATACCAAAAGGTACTCTTGGGTTGTAGTTATAGCCCTATACCAGAAATGAGGAAGGAATGATCCAACAGACATTAACAAAGCTTTCCCAAAACTGTTACTTCTGGGCAAGTCTTGGTAATAATCTGTGTTAAATGATCTGATCCAACCAGAATTACAGGCTTAAAGACAGGACGCAAAACATAATTTGAAAGCAAGGTTAACAAAACATATGTGATAGGGCTAGATAGCAGCAGTGTTCAAGTGTGCTTCCTTTTGAACTTACTGGTAAATACATATCATGTCTGACCTGGATCACTGATCATCAGTGCATCACCAGGCATGCCTGTTCAGTATGCTGTCACAAGGCAGCATTCATGTATTTACCTTTCATGAATCAGTGTAGTGAAGATTGCCCTTAAATGCAATTGAGAGCTTATTTCATCATAATTTGGGAAGGTAAGCAAGTGATTGCCAGCAAATAGACTGCTTTTTTCTGCTTACTAGTACTGCAAGAGAAACAGTCTTTTGATTTCCTTTGTCTTCATTTTTGTGCAATGCATTTATTGTAGACAAGCAAAAATGAGCAAAGAGATATTCCTTTTTAAATGCTATTCTTTATTTTTCTATCTGTCATTTACTGTTAGTAGCAACCCTAGAAAGTTACAATGAAAACATTCCAGGAAAGGGAAGAAATAAACTTTCTGATTGCTAGTAGTTCCTTCTTACATGTCCCAGAATCTCATGACTGTGTAAAAATTACTATTCCTAATCTTTGTTGCATGCAATCTTTTTTCATCAATGGCCTTCTTCCTCCACTGTAAACACTAGATCTGTTACTGGAATATCTTGCCCTATCTAGAGTAGTATGTTAGAGACACACTCCTAAAAAGAAAGCAGTTTGTACATGTAATGAATTTCTTATTTTGATTACAAAGAAAAATATTTGCTCTGAAGGAAAAAGTATATATATATCCCTTATGTTTTGTTAAAAATAAAGACTTTGCCAACTTATTGTAATTATGGGCTGCTAAATATTACCTAGAATAGAAACTTGTTCTTATTAAAAGTACAGAGAACAATTCTCTATTTAACAATGATGTCCATATTATTAAAGAAAGCTTCTTTTTTGTGCATGAGGCAAATAATTTTGCGCACCCAGGCTTTTTTCCTTTTGGTACGTGGGAGTTGTATGTCATTGCAAGTCATCATTAAAACTAACAGACCTAAACCAAAACAAGGAAAGGGTCATGTCCTCAAAGGGAAATTCTGAGGGTGAAATCTTGTGTGTCAACTTCAGCAAAGCTAGAATTTTATCCTGAGGCTTTACCATCTCCATTATGGGCATGGTCATTACAGCTCGAGGAAGCATGTGCTTTTTATTCCCCCTTATTTTGTATGATTATATGTAATTATAGACCCAATGTTCCAGATTCAATTTTTTCCTATTTTACAAATGTAGGAACTTCAACTACAAAATGTAAGACTTCAAAGCAAGAAAATGAATGGGCAGGGCTTTCCATCACAGAACTTCCCAAGACCAGAACAAACGAAAATGCCACTTTTTGAAAGTTTGGTTTCTTAAAAAGCATTATATGATTTTAATATTTTACTCTGCATGTTGTTGTTAAATTTCTAGCCCTCCTACAAATTCCCAAAAGCATTTTTCCTGTCAGAAGAGAGGGATTCATTCTGGAATGCTTTTTAAAATACAGATGTGTATGACAGAACATTTAGACATGCTTTACCCAAGGAGGAGAGGAAATTATTTTGGAAACAGAGGTGTACCATTTCAAAGCATGAAATGAGGTAGGTTTTCAGCACAGAACTTACTTTTCACCCTAGAAGTTGCCATAAAGACTGTCTGTCTAGATCAAAAGGCTAAAATGTGCCCAGAGTTTAGTTAAAAGCTTTTCTTCATGTGGAACCAGATCCTGAACATCTTTCTCAAGTTGGTCATTGTCAGTGTAGTCATTATGAAGAATTAAACCAGGCCCATGGTTTTCAGTGTCTAATGAGTTAATGCAGCTGTATGACTTGCAAGTGGTTTCTGACTCCTTTCATTTCTGTAAGAAGGCAGTACGTTGTCTGGCCCTTTGATGGGAAATGCAATAATAAGCACTTTGGGCATTTCATGACTATTCTGATGTTGTTGACAGGACTTTAGAAGTCCTCATGGAGCACACTTCCCTGGCTCAGGTCCCACAGACCCCTTTGACCAATTTATATAGCACGTAAATTTCAGAACTTAGTGTTACGAAGCTTCCTACTTGTGCCTTATGCCAAAAGGAATGATACTCACTCATTGTTTTCTTTTGATGACGTTTTGTTCTTCTTAAAAAATACATAACCTGATTGCTTTTGTTTGTTTTGGTTTGGTTTCTTTTTTGTTTCTTGTACAGTCATTTATGCTGAGATTCAGAGGGTCATACATTTCTCAGTCCCTCTGGTATATATCAGGAGAAATTTCTTTCTGTGGGAGTTATTCAGACTCAGGCCACGATAGACAGGATAAGAATCTCTGGATGACACAAATGGATTTAGTCTGGTTTTATGTTTGTACAGTGGGGAAGCAGGGATTTTCTTGGAAGAAACAGGCAAAAGTCCTATTTCAGAAGCTTAAGCAGCAGTTAATCTTTAATAATTGCTTTGCTATGGATACCTGCCAGGAGAAATGAGGGATTTCTTTCTTCTAAATCCTAAACTCGTTAATCTCTGAAATAACTAGTCAGAAAAAAAGTTTACACGTCAAATAGCAATATCTGGAATAAATTCTAATGCAACGTTCAGTATCATACATTGAGGAAAAGGGATGTTGTTTGGTTTTGATTCTGTACATTGAATCTGAAAAGGTCTGCTTCCTAAATCTTTGCAGATCTACTGTGACAAGGAGTTGTTTTGTTGGTTTTTTTTTTTAACTTGTTTGCACAGAAATCTTACATCTGTTAAAAAGATTTAGATTAGAAAGGACCTTGATAGGTCTCTAGTCCAACCTCCTTCTCAAAGCAGGATTAGGCATGAGATAAGAGCAGGTTGCTCAGAGCTTTGACCAGCCACATCCTTCAAATCTTCAAGGTCTGAGGTTGCACGGACTGTCTGGGCAAACTGAGCTCCCGTGTCTCTTCTCAGAGATGTCAGGTCCTTGAAGCTGTCTCTTCTCAAGGCTGAGCAACCCCTGGTCCCTCAGCTTTCCTCACCGGCAGTGCCCCAGTTGCCTGGACTTGCACTGGGTGATCATCCTTCTTGTCCCAAGGGCCAGCACCAAATGCCATGTTCCAGTCTTAATGTGGTGCCAAGAAAAAGGGAATAACTGCTGCCCTGTATGCTGCCCGAGGTGCTGTTGGTGCAGCCCGGGCTCCTTCTGGCCTTCCTGGCTGCTGTGCTGGGGCTCCTGCCCAGCCTGCTGCTCAACACCACCCTGGCACCTCCTCAGCAGCGCTGCTGCCGGCCAGGCAGCCCTCAGCTGCTCAGCCACTGAAGCCAGGGCTTGTTCCTCGATAGCTTTCCTCTCCAACTCGGGGACAAGATCTTGAGCTTTCTGAGGATCTTTATTTAAGGAGTTAAAGACCTCAGCCACCCTTTCTGAGCAAAAGAAACGTGTGGCCTAATAACTGTGATGGAGTCCTTCCCATGGTCTTTCCTGTCCTTGGGAAGTGAAAGGCAGTGATGATGCTTCTGCTGACGATCTCCATGGGAGACTGAGACACATACAGGAAGTTTATGCTGCAGGAACACTTCTATTTCTAACTGATTGTTAGTTGTAACAGCCATCATTACCTTTCAGAAATACCATAGTGCCTTTAATGAGTCAAAAAAACACTGCAAAAAATGTACCTCTAATTACTTACATAGAGATGAAGTCCTAATTGTGTAACTGAAGTCTATGCTTTATTTTGACAGAGAGGAGAGGCTGCCTGGTAAGGAATGAAGAATGGAAGTCTGAATTTGGATCTCAGTTACACCAACTAATGCTCAGGGTAGCTTGGATCAAAGTCTGTTTTAGGAGGGAATTTAAGATTTATGTTGTTAAGTCTGTACTAAATGAATTACTTTAGCAGAAGAAGAAAGAAATCCTTGTAGTGACAGGACAATAAGAGCTTTATTCTTGAATTTCCTTGGTGATCTTGATATTTTTAAGCTGTATGACTTGGTCAAGCTTGGTTGCATGTGGGTAGGCACTAGGTATTCATATGCAGAAATGCTTCTTGTAAGCAGTCTGATTTTCAGAGTTTGGTCATTACATCTCCCAGTTCTCACCAGGACAGAGAATGTTGTGCTTCACTTGACCTCTCAATCTTCTTGATGTGCCATGGTTGAATCAGATCTCTCCAAATAAACCACTGATGCTTATACATATCTATGCTTCATGCTTTCTTGTGGAGCAAAGAACTAATTCAGTGTGCGGTTGGTTCTGCCTCAAGACCAGACAAACAGGATTTGGGCCTCCAGTCCTGTTCACTGTTTCCAGATTTTATCTTTCAGGTTTCCAAATGAGTAGGAACAGCTGATAACTTGGGTGTTCCCAGTGCTGAATGGGGGATTCAAATGAGTGTCAGCAATGAGAGATGAAAATAAGATATAACACTTGACGTTCTTCTCAAATAAATCATTCTCAAATCTTCTACTTCTTTAATGTGCTCTGCTACTAGAAGAAATCTGTGCAAGATTTGAATAGGGAGACCCTGATAGAGATTATCTTTTCAGATATATTCAAGCAACCTGCAATAAATTATGCATTTTAATAGTTTTGTGTTGACAGCGGTGGAAAGCAAGTAGAGGACAGTGGCAACTTCATAGAAAATAGAACCTGCTTTGTATTCTGATATTTGGGGTTTCTGCCTGGCAGTGGCAAACACATGAAGGGTGAGCTGCGCAGGTTCCATCTGCCATGCTGTTCAACCAGACAACTCTGTCATTGCTTCAGGAAGAAAAGGAGGGTTGTTTTTTTTCTGGGAATATCAGGACAACCCATTTGGATACCAGATATGGCTTTCGGAAACTACTTTTAGTGCTTCAAGATAAACAAGTTTGGGGCTTACACCAAGAGAAACTGTTAATCTAATCAAGTTGAATTAGTGAGATAGCGTTGAGAAGGATATGAAAAATAACTAATGACTCAAGAGCCAATCTATTTCACCATCTTAGGCGTTATGGCATCATCAGTCTTTGAAACTGAAATTAAGATGAGAAATGACGGCTTTGGGAAAAAATGAGGTCTCCTGTGTTAAATTAGACTGGCATGATTGTATATTGTATTATTGTAAATTGACCTTTATATTCCATCTATTTTTTAGAAGGAGGTAGTTCTTCCTAGCAACCATCAGAAAAGCTAAAAGATAAATTAGTTGGCGACTTTCAGCACACAACACTTACAGCAGAAATGTACTAGGAGCTCCAATAGAGCTGCATTAGAGCTATTCAATAGTGTGTAGCAATGCAAGCTTATATTTTAACAAGTCTTTGCAGAACCATTGATTGTAGCCATCTATTGTTCTCCTGAGCTCTGCCTCAGACAGGGAATGACAAGTTTCCTGGGATTTAGTTTGGATCTTTTGACAGGAAGCTGAGTAACAATTAGGAGGCAGTTGAAACTCTCCCCCCACACACACTTTTTTAAAATGAAAGCTGGGGAGGAGAGGAAGTCAAAAGAGTTTCTCTTGTTTTACTCAGCTGCTACATACAAAATACTTATGTTCCTAATAACTTTGGAGACCGCTGCTTGGGGTTTTTTTGACACTCAGTGGGAATCAAGTCACTCGGAAGAGAGAAGCTGCTCAGCTTCTAGCTCAAAAGAAGGTAGTGTTGTGAACCCAGCCAAGGCAAGAACAAAAGCCTGTGGCCACCCCACCTGCCAGAAGGAGATGCTTGCTTCAGTCCATCACATATTGCAAATCATGCCACTGACAGGTCCCTCCAAGCAGATGGCTGTTATTTAGGCTGTTTTGCCTTTGTGTTTCTTGCTTCCTTTCAGGATAGGAGGATACAGAGCCCTGGCATTGATTTTTCAATGCAGCAATAAAGACAAGAAAGCTGCTGTGCTTTTGAAGCTATAGACTTGTCTGTTTTCTTATTCCCTGTAGATCTTATCGGGATCTTCATCTCTTTTTCATCCGTGCAAATGTCTGTGTCTTCATTAGATCCTTCCTAGTCTTCTTTCTAGGAAGGAAAGGAAAGCTTAAGTTGTGCCCCCACTGAAGCATTTAGCTGTAAATCTCTGATTGTCCGCCTACTTCAGCATGGATTTAACTGGCACCTGTATTTAACTGTGCTGACACATGCCTGTACATTGGTGCAGTCAGAGCTCCCTGAAGATTTGCACTGATGAGGCTGTGTTTGTGTAGTGACATCACTCCGAAATGCTCAGATGCAGAGAACTTTCCTGCTCTTAAGGGAATTAATATCTTTAACACTAAGGAAGAAGGCGTTCAGTCCTCACAAGGACTATTTCCTTTTTTGTTCCCATCCACTCTTGCAAGCTGAATGATCAGACCATTCTTGCAGGAACTAAAAAATCTTGATCTGCATTTGGTACCCTGTGAAAAAAAACAGTATTCCTGTAACGTTAGCAGTGCTTTTATTTCCAGATTGTTTTGTTTGGGAGTTTCACTTTGCAGGCAGTGTTGTGTTGTTTGGATCACAATTGCTATGGGAAAGCAATTGAGAGGCAAAGAAAACATAGTCTCATAAAACTATTACTTCCTTGAAGCAAAGCATGTGCTTGGAATCCTCACTATCAAGTGGGCTTCCAAAAGTATATCATTCAAGGAAAATTGTGCTTAGTAGTGGAATATACATCTCATTTGGAGAAGAAACATTCAGCTAATTGTATATATCTCTTTTTTAATCTTAACTTTTTCAGTAGGCCGATGTGTAGTTGCTATCATGAGATAATGTAAGAACTAGTGTAAGATGTTCACTAAAGATTAAAAGAAAAAAATTGTGAGTCCTTGTGTAGCAGCTGCGTGTAACCATTCTGGGCAGTTTTTGTCATCTGTGCTTGGGTTAGGCAAATGGGAAATTAGACAACTGAGAAACCTAAGTGACAGGAGAAAAATAAACCTTAGTTTTTTCCAGGCAGCAACTGAAGAGAGCCAGCTCCAACAACAAACTAGTCAGTAGATGCAATTTGTACCGTATTTACATTGAGATAAGACTGTACTATCCTATCTCTTTACTTTTATAATTACATCATTTCATGTTACTGATTAAGCTGCTAGGGTCTGGGATGAGAGAGCCAAGATGGTGTTCCTGCAGCAGTGAATCCCCGTTTGTGTAGAAGCTCCCATCTACAGAAGCTGAGAAAACCTCTTTTACTCTCAGTCCCTGAACTGAAGTTAAGAAAAGCTTTCAGTCTTTAATAAATTCCCTACCAGAATTCTTCAGAAAACCTTTTGCTTTTATCTCTAGACATCTTCAATTTCTTCTTTGGTTAATTATTTTCCTTAGTATCTGTATAACAATATGCATTTCCCATTAGATGTCTGTATTTCACAATTCTTTGCTTTGTCGTTGTATTACATGCTTAGATTTTTGAAGCCACGTTCTTTTTAACTATTGCCATTAAAACCTCTGCTCCTTGAACTGTCTTATTTACCAGCTATTTTATGGGGTCAGTTGTATGCACAACTGCAAACTTCTAATACAGTTAATTTAATTTCTATTTGTTTGCTTCTATTCTATTTGTATTGGTTTCACCGAAGCAGCAGAAGATAGATGGTCCTGGATAAAGGCCTGCATCAGGCTCGTATAGTGATGACTAGGGCTAAAACTATGCTGGAGAGGCCTGAAGAAGATATACATTAAAATTACAGTAATCTTGCAATAGAATATTGCATTAGCATAGGCTTGCTTGCAGCAGTAATCAAGATCTTGTCCTTCTGTAAATACTCCTGTCTCACAGGATGAGTTGGGTTGGTGCACAATGTTACAGTGCGTGTAGGTTCTGTCCCATGGGACCTGACAACACTGTGTGCTGAAACAGGAGGATTCTGTAGATATTTTAGCTGGTCTAATTTGAGCCCGACCTTGTTTGAAACTTAAGCGGGTTTACAGTGGGATTAGCAAATGTGCTGTATATTGAATTGTGGGTTTTGATTTTGGGTAGTGCTCTGTGGAGCCAGGAGTTGGACTCGATGATCTCTGTGGGTCCCTTCCCAACTCAGCATATTCTACAAGTATGGGAATAATTCCCACTATCACTGCATCCCCCTTTCATCCAAATAAAACAAACGAAATACCATTACTGGTGAAACAGTATGTATTTTTCTGCTTGGAGCAGTTGTAGAATCAAGCCCAAAGGCTTTTAACGTGGATAGAAGTTGTTTTTGCAGCAATTATTTGTACTGAAACTGTTGCATATCTTTTGTGTCATTCTTCATGTTCCTTTGTGGCTTCACTCTTAGTTGAGAGTCAACCCTTGGTGGAAGTTACTGAGCTTATCTTTTAAGGAAGAAGTTATCGCTGGCCTGTGCAAAGATGAAAGTTGTAGGTGCTTTGTCAACCTCTTTGTATTGAGAATAATGAGAGTTGTCCATTATATTTTGTCTTTTCTTATTAAGAGGTGCTGTGCTAACTTATATTACCTTCAGTCTGTGTAATGCATATATGACCCATACATATGTTCAAGGTATTCTGGCCTTTATAATTTGACAAATAATAACAGGGCTTTAGGGAAAGTACTTATCATATGGGGAAATATCTTTTCTCATAGGAAAGAGAGCCTCGATTCACACACAAGCTGCACGAAGTTACACTGGTGAATGTAGCACAATGGTCCTAGCAGATTCACTACAAGCTCCTTCCTGAATAAGAGGAAGAAGAAACAAAAAAGAAGGGGGCAGGGAAATTGTTTCTTTCTTGCTCTTGGGAAGAATTTGAAAAATAGAATGCTGAGCAATATAGGAAAACAAAGGAAAAATAGTTGTGTATTATTCAAGCTTCATTTGTATTTGGGACATTCACATAGACACATTAAGCATGAAAAGAACTCAGGAACATAAATAGAGACATTCATTGTGAGGTTTTGCTTCATTTTTAAGGCAGAACAGGGCACAGTGTGAGGACTCCCCACTCTGCTGTTTTTTAGCAGGGATCCCCTCTGAAGCCATTTTGAATAAAGCGTAATTAACCTCGTTTTCATTAATGGGCTTTACACTGTGGCTTTGACAACTGAAAACGGGGGAGAGCGTGGGCCACCCTGGTTATATAGGGAGCATCATAAAAATTGAGGAGCATGTTGTTGTTACACACAAACTGAACTACCAAAGGTATGATGGGCTTGACTTTAATTCCTGTAATTACACTAAAGATACAGAATATAGCTGGACTGAAATAACTCAGGTAATTACTTAGCATATTGCTCTAGTTTCTGCAGTGGCAGCCACTGTTTACATCTCTAATTATGCTGTGTAGACACATCCAATCACTTGTGCTTGTTTTGACTCAAAGCGTTTGTAGCAGCAAACACTGATGAGCTATAACTTATGGATGCAGCTGTGTGAATGAATGCAATTCAGTAATACCTGTTCATCAGGCTCAGGGTCCAATCCTGCATTTCTTTCATATTTGGCATTCTTGTTGCTGCAACTTCCGTATGTATTCCTTTCATTGAGAACTTCTCCTTGCCACGAGCAAAGTGCTGAAGGGCTCTGTATTCACATAGCTAAGCCCTTAAAATGTTGTGCCCTTAAAATTGAGTTCAAGAGCAGGGTACTGCAGTTCAGCTGGATGGCTCATATGTTTTCAGTGAGAGTTGTCACTACTTGGGATACAGACAGAGTTGCCAGCATCTAAAACAAAGCCAGTTGCTTCTCCTAGGGTGGTGTAGGGAGAGCAAAGGAAGAATTTGTTCCAGTTGCTAACAACAGTAGCAAAAAAATGCCCAGCTTGAAGTTATTATGCTCATCCTACTGTTCTTAGGCTGGATGATATTTCTTCACAATAAAGAGGGAAAACATGGAAGAACATTAGAGCACTATGATATTAAAGAAAAAGCTACAACCCCTTAGCATGTGCAGATTGTTCTGTTCACTTTTGCATTTACAGGTCTAATGGAAATATGCAATGTGATTTTTCTTCCCTGCAAAACAGTATGTTCTCTAAAGGCTGCATACAAGTCCACATGCCAAGTGCTGCAAATATTTCAACCTCAAAGACAGCTTCTTTCTACAGGCTTAGGCAAGCTGCTTTCTCTGCTCTAGGGCTCTGTCTCCCCTTCTGCAGACTCAGAATTATAATGCTTGTCATTGCTGAGCACTTTAAGGCTTTCTATTTTGATGTGCAATACAAATGTGCAGTCTTAGGCCATACACAGGATCATTACAAGCCGTACCAAATCCCAGCGCTGTGGACTTTTATTGCCCACATGGTTGACTGCAGTGGGCTAAGAGTCTGAAAATGCAGATAAATTTTGTGTTGCATATTTTTATGCCAGTGTTTTGGGTGTTTTTTTCCAGTAACCTGCAGGTATATTTAATTTATTTTGCTCTGCTGGAAGCATAGTGAGGACATACTTTCTATGTTGTCTCTGGGAAAAAGGCTCATAAAGGGTAAGTTGTTCCACTACAACTATTCTCCTATTAGATGAAGCTAGTTTACCCTTTGGCAGGAATATACCTAGCTTTCAACTGCAGTTACAGCTCCTTGAGCATTTATAATACACTTTTTAATGGAAAGAATTTCAGGCTCTTCTATTAAATCAAATTCAGTGTCAACTCAGAGGGAAAGGAAGGGGTCTTTCAAGCAGTGTTTTACCCAGAAAACATGTTATAGATTCTAAAAATAGGTTGTGCATACATTAAACGCCATATTATGAGGTAGCCAAAGCTGGAAGGATATTGAGCACTTTTTAAAGTCCAGGAGGGCTCAGTACTTCACAGAATCAGCCTGGGGGAGAGAGGAGAACAAAGTGAGAATAGAGAATCCCAGCAGTGCTCTGGCTGTGTGCTCAAGTCTCACGCAGTCCAGTGGCCCCACAGGAGCATGAAAGGATGCTTCACTTAGGAGCTCATTTAATCTCACCAGTGGTGTTCAGATGATCTTGTCATGTGAACTAAAGACTAGAACATCAGGAGCTGCTTTGCCATTGCATTGCTCTTTAAAATAGAAAACAAATGAAACCCAAACAATTAGCAGAGTTACATGTCGTAGGAGAAAATAAAAATGCACTGCTTGCAGGTATTACAGAGGCATGGGCTTCTCTTCAAAACTCACTTTCTTGTTTTCACTGTATATGTAAGTGGATAAAGCTCTTCTTGCTTTCTGAATGATTTTTGGTACTGTTGAGCAAGAGGAATGGTATTTTACTTGTTCTAGTGCTGCAGTGGCAACAGGGCAAAATGAGCTGAATGTCTTCATATCGGTTCTATTCTCCCCTGCTCACAGATCTGAGGCTGGAAATGTGACTTCATCCTTTGCTTCAGAGGCCAGGCCATGTTTTCATTGCAGGAACAATTTAACAAATTCACCAGGCAAGACGTCTTTGGTGACTCCAGGTCAGGGAAGTGTTCTTGCCCTTTGAGTTGTTAAGCAACTTGCTGAAATGTTTGAATCCTGAATGCTTGTTCCTGTTAGAAAAACAAATTATTAATGGAGTCAAGAGCCTGGGTGCAATTTTTGCTTATGTACAGGAATATAGAAAGTCAGCTTCCTTGAGCAAGGGAAGACTTGAACAACCAGAAAGCCTCTTCCTCCCAGCAGGTATTATCCCTCCTCCTGCTCTTCTCAGACTATTTCCAGCAGATGTACCAAAGGAATGGGTTTTGGTGGCAGTGTCAGATGAGGGAAACACCTTCCCTCTCTGCCTCTGGCTCCTTCTTCCTGCTCCATGCCACCATGCTGCAGTGTTCACCCAGATCTCCTGGCAAGCCTATACACAGGGGCATCTTTGCACAGGGAAAGAGAGCTGGGGCAATCCCAGACATGTGTACGGTCTGGGAGAAGAACTCATTGAAAGCAGCCCTGCGGAGGAGGACTTGGGGACAAAAAAAGTTGGATGTGAGTTAGCACTGTGCACGTGCAGCCCAGAAGGCCATCTCGGGATGTCTTCATAGCATGTTTGTATGTGAGAAGCAAATATCCCTGACATCACCACTGCATGGATAAAGAAGCCTGAAAAGACAGAGCTAGCAGATGTCACAGCACACCATGAGTTTAGAAGCACAGATTCGTTCATCTTCAGTTGTGTTTCTAGCAATAGTTTGTAGCATAAGAAGGAAGTCACCTGCTCTTCGGCTTCTTAAACCCCATGATTCAGCACTCAAATTCAGGCAGTTTTGCTGCATCAGTTAAAGATTTGAGTGAACTTTTAGCCAAATCAATCTTCAGAGGGCCTGGGTCACCTTGTCTGATGTGTGCTGTGTATTCTACATGCATTTTAAATGAATGATTACTGGTTTGTGAAACTGAATGCAGGACTAAAAAATTCCTAGGTAGAAATGAAGATAATAAGTGCTTAGGAGAATACTCGCATCCCAGTGGTATTATATGGTTCCAGTAAAACAATCAGATCACAAAAAGGCAAGGGGATAAAACACATACTCAGCCAGCATCTTTATTCTCTCAGGTGCAATTGCCACTAATTACTTCTGTCTCCAAATTTAAATATGGAAAATAGCAACCCAACACATCACGCATAAAGGAATGAAATGTCTCCCCATTACAGCCTTTCTTTTAAAAAAGGCAAATAGGTGTTCCCCATTTTCTGCTAAAGAGCGTGTGCCCTGCAATGCCTCTGCCCATGCTGCATACATATGAAAAACTAGTCAAATGCAAATGAATGCCCTCAATGTACTTTTAAAAGTGCATGACAGATACAATTGGCATAGCCACAATAGAAGGTGCTGATAAGAAAAAAAAGATACTTTCATCTGCAGGATGTCCGTGTCCCTCCTGACTGCCCATCCTCATTGCTCATCCATTCTATTTTCCACAGTGCAAAAAATCTTGCAAGGGCTGCCTTCCTCCTCAGCACGCCGCTATTCCCACACAAACATTGCTTTCCTGTCTGTGAGCATTTTGCAATAAAACTTTAACAGAGCCATGCAGTCACAGACTGTTATTACTAAGCCAACTTTCACAAAGGGCAGTTGTGCCCAGGCTTAACAGCAGGCTGGCATTACACTGCTACATATAGCAGCTGGGTGAGAGGACAGCAGAGATGAGAAACAAATATAGGCATATGTCTCCTTTTCATATTCTTAACAATCAGGATCCGGTATCACTAGGTCAACTCCAAGTTCTTTAGAAGGAAAAAAATTGGTGCAAGCTCATTTTTCATGTGCAAGCATGACAGGCTTTTGCTTGATAATAGGATTGGAAGGGTGGCACCAGTCAGATTGAAAGAGAAAAACAGAACCAGCTATTCCATGTTTGAACCATTACCCAGCAGAAGTGGAGAACTCCCAGCCAAAGCCTTGCTGCACCCAGCTGCAGCCAGAGCTCTGTGAGGTGCTGGGAGCCTTGGAGGTCTGCAGGATTGCATGCGTTCGTGGGCAGGCTGATGATGGCAACATTCATTCCACTGCAAAGGCAAAAAATGCCAATAAGAACAAGCAGAAGCCATGTGCATAGTTAGAAGCAACTCAAGGCTGACATCTTTTTAAAAAGGCTCTCAGTCTTCATAGAATCGTAGAATCTCATAATGATCTTTGAGTCCAACTCCTGCCTCTGCACAGGACCACCCAAAAATCCGACCATATGCCTGAGAGTGTTGTCCAGATGCATTTTGAACTCCAGCAAGCTTTGCAGCTCTCTTCCTATTAGTTTCTCTTCCTTCAGATCTGTGGTTATTTCAGGTTTCCACAGCAACTCTCAGAAGAGAAGGCATTTTATTTTCTCATGTTGTTTTTACACAGAAGGGCTAGGGAGACCACCTAGTACTGGAACAAGAGGAAAACTTAGAAAAGCCCATCCCAAACAAAATGAACTGTGTCAAGATCTTCCTGCAGGACAAAGGCTTGCAGAGGTTCCTTTCCTGCAAAGCTGCACTGCATATTCCAAGCGGCCCACATCTGCTGAATGTGGGATGTCAAGCCCAATGGGGCTGTGGGAACCCTTCTGTGGTCAGCCAAGGTGATGGGGGTGGGCCTGTGCCCCAGGTTGCTCCCTTTGTCAGGCTTTGCAGGACAGCTCAAGGCCCAGCCTAGCCACAGTGAGGGCAGTCTGAGGACTCTGAGCTCCCCAGCATCTGCTTCAACATCTCAAGTCCTGGTTTTACAGCCTCAGATTTCATGAAAGAAATGGCTGCAGGTGCTGCAGAGTGAGGCTGTAGGAACCAGGTGCACGTGTGCCTCTGGAAGGGCTTCACTGAGTGCATTTGTTACATCTGATAGTGCTTCAAATGGAAGTTAGGCCAATTTTATTACAAAGAAGTTAAGGAAATACACAATTATGTATTTGAATAGGGAGAGTGGGACATAACTGCACTTGTAGGTTTGGAATTGCTTTACCATGAAGACCAAACACCATTCATTGGTCAGTATCTTGAAGTGTTTTCATCTCTGGTTTCCACCAATTCTTCCAAATGGCTAAACAGCCCCTGCATCGTTACCATGTGAACTCCTGGTCTCATGAACCATGGATGTCATGGTAGCCAGAATTAACTTAAATTTGATATTAGGTTGTGTGAGGTCAGTGACCTCCAACCTCCCCAAAAATGCTGCAGGTAGGAATCATACAATCATAGAATGGCTTAGTTTGGAAGGGGCCTCAAAGCTCACCCATTTCCAACCCCCTGCTGTGAGAGTTGCCACCCAGCAGCTCAGGCTGCCCGGGGCTCCATCTAACCTGGGCTTGAACACCTCCGGGGATGGGATACCCACAGCTTCTCTGGGCAGCTGTGCCACTGCCTCACTGCCCTCTGAGTAAAGAATTTCTTACTAACATCTCACCTAAATCTCCCTTTTTACTTTAAAACCATTCCTCCTTGTCCTCCACTATCAGGCCATGTAAAAAGCCAGTCCTACTCCTGTTAATAAACTCCCTTTAGGTACTGGAAGGCTGCGCTGTGGTCTCCTCAGAGCCTTCTCTTCTCCAGGCTGAACAAACCCAGCTCCCTCAAACCATCATAAGAGAAGTGCTTCAGCCCTTTGATCATCTTTGTGGTCCTCCTTTGAAGCCACTTAACAGCTCTGTCTTTCTTGTGCTGGGGGCTGCAGACCTGGACGCAGTACTCCGGATGGAGCTTCACAAGGGCAGAGCAGAGGGGGACAATCCCCTCCCTCTCCCTGCTGGCCACCCCTCTTCTGATGCAGCCCAGGATACCATTGGCCTTCTGCACTGCAAGCTCACACTGCTGGCTCATATTAAGTTTTTCATTGGCCAAAACCGCCAAGTCCCTCTTGGTGGGGCTGAATTCTATGAATTCAATGAATTCTACTTCCACTCTGGAATCCTGGATTGCCGCAACCCAGGTGTAATACCTTGCATTTGGTCTTATAGAAACTTATTATGTTCATTTGAGCCCATTCAAACTTCTTCAGGTCCCTTTGAATGGCATCTCTTGCTGCTGTCATACTAACTGCACTACTCGGGTTGATGTCGTCCGCAAACTTGCTGAGGAGGCACTCCATCCCATCATCTGTGTCACTGATAAAGATAGAGCCTTCCCTTCCCTGAGTCATGGCAGGCTGGAAATTCATGTCCCGAGCCCCCCTCCCACGGGATGCTCCCAGTGGAGCCCACAGAGGCACCATCCCGGGCGACACACCCCGCATCACCACACGCTGTCCTTGGCTTCGCCTTCATCCACGTACACATCTGCAGCCCCGGGCATCTGGAGGCTTAGCAAGCCCTGAGCCCCTCTGCTTCCTCTCTTTGTCCCTCTTTTCCCCAGTGTCGCGGCGGTGCCGCCTTCCCGCTGCCCCCCGGCACCGGGGCTGCCTTGGGGCTGTGCTGGGCGCTGACAGCGCAGCAGCCGGAGGCGGTGTGCGCTGCGTATTCCCCGGCTTCCTTCCTCAGCGACCGGGCTGGAAGTTTAAAAAAAAAAAAAAAGAAGAAAAAAGAAAAACTTCTAGGGTCACTGGGAGGGGGAAAAAATTTCTCGTCATGTCTGTGGCGTCTGGGAAACCGTCCCGAGAAGGAAGAGGAGGATCCGCGGAGCAGCGGGCGGGGAAGAGGGCCGAGGGGGGCCGGGGTGCGGGGCGCAGCCCCCCCGATTCGCCGCCCGCCCGCGGGGCTGAGCCCTCCCGTGGCGGGGGGGGGGGGGGGGGGGGGGGGGAGCAGAAGGGGCCGGGCCGCCCCGCTCTCCCGCCCCGGGGGGTGCGCCGGGTGGCACCCCTCGTTCTCCTCCTCCTCCTCCTCCTCTTCCTCCTCCTCCCCTTAACTCGGCGGCGGCGGGCGGGGCGCTTCGCTTCGCCCTCCGCCGGCGGCGGGATGGCCTCGGCCGTGTTCGAAGGCACTTCGCTGGTGAACATGTACGTGCGGGGCTGCTGGGTGAACGGCATCCGGCGGCTCATCATCAGCCGGCGGGGCGACGAGGAGGAGTTCTACGAGATCCGCACCGAGTGGTCGGACCGCAACATCCTCTACCTGCACCGCAGCTACTCCGACCTGGGCCGCCTCTTCAAGCGCCTCCTCGACTCCTTCCCCGAGGACCGGCCCGAGCTCTCCCGCTCCCCTTTGCTCCAAGGTCCGGGCACGGCTTCGCCTTTCCCCCGCTGCCTTCCCCGGGCGGGGCGGGCGGGTGTCCCCGGGGCGGGCAGGGGGCGAGCGGCGGGACGGGACGGGACGGGAAGAGACGGGGAAGCGGCCTTTTGCGGTCGGAAACTCCTCCGGGGCCGTTGGTTCGCATTGCGCCGTTTTTATTATTATTATGGATTCTGCGGTCGTTAGGTCCCTGCCCCTCTGTGCCTCCGGGAAGGGCCCGTGGGGCTGCGGGAGAAGGGCTGCGGCGGACAGCCCCCGCCTGTCGGCGTGTTGTTTGCCACGGGGACTGGGGGGGAAGAAAAAAGAAAGAAAGAAAAAAGAGGCTGCGTCGCTTGGCAGAGCGTGGAGCGAGTGTGGAGCGAGCGCAATTCCTCGCATAACTTTCTGCGAAGCCAGGATTGCAGAGCAGTCAACGCTGCGCTCCTTCTGCCTTTTGGTTTCCGAAGGAGGTGACGCAGCCCGGGGGTGCGGACCGCTCCCGGGAAGGTTGGGGCCGCTCTGGGGCCGCTTTTAATGCGTTTGACGTTTGGGGAATATTTTCGATGACAACGCTGCGCTTTGCTCTGAATTATTTCAAGCGTTTCGGGCGGCAGAGAGCGTCTATCTTGTAGATCGATGTGCGCTTTTCCAGTCTCCCCAGCTGTCCGGGTAGTTCGGCTGAACGGGAGCGAGGAGAAGCCGGTATCCGATGTGCGCTTTCTTCGGGGAGAAGCTGGAGAAGCCCTCCCTCGAGCCTCGTCTCTCCATCTGGGGGCTGAGGCACCCCGCGCACCGGGGATTTAATGGGGCAGAGCGGACCCCGCTCCGTGCCGGGTCCCGGCGCATCCCGAGGCGGCGGCATCGCCCCGGCGGAGCGGCGGTGCCGGCTGCCCTCTGCAGGCGGCCGGGCTTGGGGGCGGCGGAGCGGGGTTCGGTCCCCGCTGGTCCCCTGCCGAGGCGGCCCGCAGCCCTTTTCGCCTCTCTTAAGTGCCTCCAAACTTTGCTTTTGCAAATTATGCAAGAGGAAGCATCTTCGATTCTTCCCTAAGACTCGGAGCCGGCAACCTTCACCCACCTTTCCCTAGGGAGCAGACCCCGGTAGAATCTGCAGTGAGCGAAGCGTCGGTCCAGGATTTGAAAAATGGGAAGCTAATAGAAGCAGATGGTAATCTATTCAGCCTGGAGAGGAGGTGGGGGTTCACTCTGCAGCAGAGAGAGAACAGTCAGGAGTGGCTTCTCAGCAGTCGCTGCATGCTTCACAATTTCAATAATACTCCTTGAAATGAAGCTGCTCCTGTGCTGAAGAAAATGACTTTGCTGAGTGTGCTTGTGCTCTAAAGTGACTGCCCACAGCATGTGAAGTGCATGATGCTGGGACACGGAATCATAGAACCGTGGAATCATTAAGGTTGGAAAAGGCCTCTAAGATCATCCAATCCAACTGTCTACCTGCCACCATTATCACCCACTGAGCCATGTCCCAAGGTACGGCAGCTACTCTTTCCTTCCAGGGATGGTGACTCCACCACCTCCCTGAGCAGCCCATTCCAGTACCTCACCACTCTTTCTGAGAATAATTTCTTATACTGAACCTGAATAAGAGTCCCATTTGGCTAAGTGATGCTGATGCCAGTGATACCTGGCTGTGAGCACGCACTGCATGATGGTGGCCCTTAGAAAACCTCTGCGGTATGCATGGGTTCTTCATGTTCTCTTTGAAGGCAGAGGTCCAAAGCTCAGTATATTTAACCAGCAAAAACACCTGGTGAAAGCACAGTCTTGTGTGTGAGCATTCAGTCATATACATCTGTGTGTATATTTTCATATATACATCTTACGCATACATACATCATGTATATGCATAAGAACTGTGCTTATGTGTGTGTTTATCTTTCTGAAGGAATCTGAATATTAGCTGTGCCTTTTATCTGGAGGAAGTGGTAAAATGTTGCAAACCAAACTTTTATTGCATTGAAGGAGTCCAATACTCCTACAGATTTGCTTAAGGAGCATTAAAAGAGCCAGGATTATGTCTGGGTGAGGCCACAGTATGCTGCGTGTGAGGGATATGAGGAATGCAAGGCTGAGCTTTTTCACCTTTCTAACTTCTTTCCAAAGAAAGATGATTATTTTTTAAGTGTCAGCAGTATCAGCAGGAGCCGATTGTTACCATTGTACATTCACTCCTGTTCCTTGGATGTGTGGGTGTTTGCAGAGGAGGGGATGGGAGGTATGACATTCTGCACCCGTTGTTCCCTTATCCATCCTTTGGTAGGAAGGAAGAGGAGGCCCTGGGGGTTGTGACACACCTTTAGGAACTGACAACACCATGTGGCAAAGTGCACTCCACGCATGCATATGGAGTGTGTTGTGATGTGGAGGGCCAACTTGAGGCATCCTACTGGGGAGCCTGGTAAGTGCCTACCTGCAGTGTGACTGAGTATGATTCACTGCTGGTATCTGATTTGTGTCTGAAATGTGCCCTTCCCTTCCTCCAGGCAAGTGCAGAAAAGATCACAGAAAAGCATGAGCTGGTTCTCTCTTAATGCCACTGGTCTGTCTGTTTCTGTATGCAGAGTGAACTGCTTTTGTATTTAAATTTCTTTATGAGAAAGACAGCCTTGTGGACCTGGAATCTGAGTCAAAATCAGTGATTTTGCAGTAGTTACAACAGACCCCACTAGACCCAATAGATGCTGGAAGTGAAGTTTTAATCTGGGAAAGAACTCTTTTTCTAACCTTCTGTTTTCTCTAAATATTACTCCTGGGGATTATTGGAGAAGTTTTGTCTTAAGGCCTGATGGAGCTTCAGTGCAGTCATACATTTGGCCCCAACCTCAGTGCAGGCATAGAACACAGAATTACAGAATCACAGAATATCCCAAGTTGGAAAGGATCCATAAGGATCATCAAGTCCAGCTCTTGACAGCACCGGACCTTTCGGTTCTCTTTCCTTTCAGGTTTCTCTCGCCTGATTGTTGTCACCAGGGTTTACCGGTGGCTCCCCAGAGCTTTTCTCTTATCATCTGCCATGCTGGAGCACAACCTTTGTCCAACCATAAAAGCTGTCCAGCCACAGGGGAGCCTTCCAATGGAAGCTTTGTGTGCAGCATGCTCATAGCACAGAGCAACTCTCCCCTCTCCTGTGGCAGCCCCTGGGCAGCCCTTCCTGGTGGCTGATGCTGAGCTCCATCTCTTTCCTGCATCACCAGGAAGACATGAGCCAGGAAGTGCTGGGGAAATCCTGCAGGGCTGCAGCCTAAAGGCCTTGTGCAGAGCAGAGTTCCTGAAGAGCCGTCTGGGAAGGATGCGTGCTGTATTCATAGCTTACAGTTTTCTATATTCTGCATTACACTGTTGTTGTTTACAGGGCCATCTGGGAGCGTGATTTATGCAGAGAGGGAACTCCACAGAAGCAGCATAGTGCTTTCCACAGACAGCAGCTGTTTGGGTGCTGTGACAATGCAGATAAATACACTGCATCTATTGTGCTCTCCCCATTGTTGACATTGTCAACAGTTCATTAGTGGGGCTCGCTCGGAGCGTCTGTCTGGCCGACAAAGGATGCTGCTCTCGGTTATCAGACTCTAGCAGTGAGACTGAAATTGAGTTTGGGGCTTCTGGGGTTGGTTTTTTTATTAGCTGAATTTCATGGTTCATCGGTAATGCTGGAGATAAACGAAGCTTGCCGTGTTGTTATAAAGCTGGGCACAAGTTGCCTTTTTGTGGTGGACTGAGGCAGTATGTGTACGGGGGGATTTCGGTGGGGAGGAATGGAAATGAGGTTGTTTTCTGATGACAGGTCTCACCTGATAAGAAACCAGCACTGAAAGTGGCTGTAGGAGCTTGCATTTTTCATTAGGCATTGACTGCTTGGCTCTCTTTTATCTTGTGCTTCTTTGACATCTCGTTTCTTGTGGCTCATCAGGCATCAAGACGGGAGCACAGTGGGGAAGGGCTATCTGCTGAGGTCTGTCACTGGGAGGTGCCGTTTCCCCATCTCTCAACCCTGCATGAAAAGCCCAGCAGCTGGATGTCTGGGCTGCTCAGCTTTAACTGAGAAGTGTGCCAGGGCCCTCAGATGGCCACAGCCACAGCCCCTGCTCTGGGTGATGTCACTGGGACAGTTTGAGCTGTACTTTGTGCCATCCGTGTTTTTACATCTGCTCTGTGTGATCTGTCACGGAAGCAGTGGCTTGTGCTAGAGCTAAGAGCATTCAAGATTGTGAAAACTCTCTGTCTTTCTGTTAGGCACAGATTGATTTCAATATCTTGGAAGTCCAAACATCCATACTCCTGCATCCCTCTTTTCAACTCCATCGTATCTTTTTCTCTGCTCCCCGAGTAATGCCACCAAGGTGTACCATGTCAGTGATACTGCATGAATAGCACACCCTTTGTAACAGCTTCAGGGACTGCAGTGGCTTGTCATATGCATGAGGTGGATGGATTTTCTTGTATGGGAAGGGGCAAATGCATCTTCCCCAAGAGATGAGAGCAGCAGAATTAAGGAAGAGTCATCAGCAAGGAGCTACAAGTGCTGCCTGACTAAAACCACAGACACAGCTCTGGGATCTTATTCCATGTGATGAAAATCAGATGTCCTAGAAGACAGCGTAAATCACCCACAGAGAAGAGAAAAATGGTATCCTGGTCTTTTGTAATTGGAGCTCCAGTATCCCTCATTGCCTCTAATTATCTGCCCTTCTCTGGATCTTATCACATCTTTGGACTGAATGGACTCCTGTGGTGTTATTTCTGCAGAATTATTGAAGAAATGTTGTGTGAAGCAATCTTTCTCATCTTGTTTGTGTGTTTTTTTTCTGGTGGATTTTTTTTTTCCCCTCTAAATATTGCTTTGTCCTTCTAGCAGCATTTGTATATCCAGAAGTCAACTGAACATGACTCTCAGTAACTTGCTCTGACCCTCCTTTGGGTGGAGGATTGGACCAGCTGAAGTCCCTTCCATTGTACATCATTTTGTGATAGCATATACCTCCTTATGGCTGGGACTTTCTTGATCTATCTTCATCCTGGAACGTGGCTCTATTTGCATATACACGAGAGTTTGAACATATCTGAGGGAAAGAAGAAGTAAAGATATAAAAGATTGAGCACTGTTGTTTTAATGAACACTGCATGTAAGGAAAAGAGGCATATCTCCTGTTGAAGCCATACAGTCTGGTCAGGAGAGAGACCAGAGTAGCGGTCATCTGTGCAAGACAGTTTAGGTGTCTTCCTTAAAGATTTGTAATCCATAATTGCCACTCACGGACTTGTGTGAAGAGATAAGGGTGGGCTCAAGATAAGAATCTACAGGCCGTAAATCTTCATTGCAGTGGAGATTCAGCAGAACGCACTGAGATTTCTGCATGTATTTCTCTGCTATTTCTTTTTTCACTTTGATATCTACTTTGCCATCTTCCTCACAGGTGGTTGGAAAGAAGATTAGGTGAGGAGAGCTCAATGCAATATTTTGATCTTTAAGTGTATACTGTAATACACAGTATTAATAGCATCGCTATTCCATCTTGCACAAGTCTTCAAAAGTACGCTTTGACTTCTGTTCTAGCTCAGTCACCTATATGTGCTGAAGTTTTTAGTGGGCAGTGTTGGTGGTAGGTGGATGGTTGGACTAGATGATCTTAGAGGTCTTTTTCCAACCTTCTATGATTCTATGATTCTATAAATAATTTGGAAAAGCAGGAGATCTCTTGGTTATTCTTTGTTCTTCCCCTGACCAAAAGCCTCAAGGGGAGTCCTTCAGACTGGAGAAACAGGGTTTGCCCAGTTTGAGGTCATGCACACATAGCAGTTTGTACATAGCAACACCTCTCCAGAAAAACAGATGATTTTGAGTCATCACCAAGGAGTGATTTATGAGACATACTTGGTTTAGGGATGGATTCACTCTTCTTTGGAAGGCCCTAAAGGACTCCTGAGACAAGTTGCTCATCAAGGGCATCGGCCATCAGGGCCACGTCACAGTCTCATTACAAGCTGTGTGGTGTGTCAGAAGTGGTTGTCAGCATGTCACTAGCTGCAGACTCAGACTTGGTGGCTCATAGGGCAGCAGTAGGACAGGCTGTCAAGGCTGGATGCTGACATCACTAACTGGCTCCCAGGTCATGCTCCTCATCTGCTGAGCTCGTTTCCTGTTTCTTCTCAGCTCTGGGCCTCTCTCCCACACCATGGCCGAGCGTGCCAGGGACACAGCTGCTTGCCTGATCTGCAAGGCTCCTGCAGCTGCTCTGGCACCAGAGTCCCATAGCAGGAAAGATGCTGCAGGCCCATGCTGCTGTTCGTGCTGTGTTTTTCCACAGATGTGTTGCTATGTGTGAAGTTACTATGTCTGCGTGGTCTCAAATTGTGGGCAAATCCTGTTCATCCAGTCTTAAGAACTCTGCTCAGGGCTCTTGGTCAGGAAAGGGGCAGGGAAGATGCCAAGGGGAGCTCTCCTCTCCTAAAATTAGGTCACTGGTTGCAGGGGCTGTGCACACTGCAGAACACTGCTGAAAACAAATATCCCAGGTATGGGCAAGTGCCACTCTTGGTCACACAATATGCCTGTGTTGTCCCTCCCTTGACCCAGCATGTGGGCTCTCTTATGTGCAGGGTGAAAAAAAATCCTAGGGATTTCTCATATTTGGCAGACGGCTTTGTAGTAAAATAAATAAAGAAAATGGAGCCAGCAAGGCTCCTGTTTACCTCAAGCCCTATAAACACAGGTGTTTATAGTATTTAAATCACTTGAAATGATAGTTAATTGTCTAAGCGCAGTACGGGTAACGAGACAGAGAGCAAAGTTTTCCTGGGAGGAGTTTGCACATGTTTTCAATTAGCAGTCAGCCAGCAGTCAGGGCAGAGGAAAAGGCATGAGAACAGCATTTCACCATGACCTCACTGAGAGATTTCCCAGCTTTGAGCACAGCTCTGTGGCATACTGAAAAAGTGGAAGAAAGCACAACTGGTTCTGGGCTACTGGCTGCTTTGTTAGTGTCTTCTCTTTTATTTTAGGGTCAGCTGTCTGAAGAAAGGCACTCAGAAAGATGAAAAGATAGGCACACACTTTTGCTCTGTGAGCAGAGACAGAAACAGAGGCTTCAGGATGCTCTGTGGCTGCCATACAGATCATAGAATCACAGAATATCTTGAGTTGGAAGAGACCCATAAGGATCAGCGAGTCCAACTCCTGGCTCCACAAAGGACCACCCAACATTCAAACCATGTTTCTGAGAGCACTGCCCTAGTGCTCCTTGAACTCCAGTGTTTATTTCCTTGGGGAAGCTGTTCCAGGGCCTGACCCTCCCCTCATGGAGCCCCATGCCATTCCCTCGGGTCCCGTCACTGTCAGCAGTGAGCAGAGATCAGCACTGCCCATCCACTCCCCTCATGGGGAGTTGTAGGCTGCCATGCTGCATTCGTGGCCAGTGTATGAACAGCAAGCCCAACATGCTCACCTTCTGGACATCATGGCACATTTGCGTTGGGGCTTGTGACAGCAAGCAGTCAGGAGGGCTGGAAGGAAGCGAGGGGAGGGACCAGGCTCCACTCCTCCTAATGCCTGTGCATTGGCATCTAGCTGAGGGCAGTGCAGATGTTGGGCTGTTAGCAGTCCCTTGGGCTGTGGGATCACAGCTCACGATGGGTTGAAAACCGCTGGCACATCTGCTAACTCTTAAAAACAGAGCTTTTTAGACTGATGATAAATGAAAGCCTTACAATCTCTGTAGCTCTTGCAGAAGAAATTACAGGGCTCAGCATATATGTGGGCAGTCAAGTGGTTTCTGTATGTTTGGGCTGCCATGCAGGAAGGCCACTCCCCAGCAAGCTCAGTTCCCTGCAACCGACCACAGTGGGTCAGCAGCTTTGCACCCCAGAGCTGCACATCCATTCAGCATGTATATAGGCATCTGTCCCTGCTGATGTATCACCTACTCTCCTTCCTACGCTGCCTGCCTTTTGGTTTTGATATCAGTAAAAGCTTCAATAGGAAACAGTGGTTACTGTGTTAGATGTTGGAATGTTCCATGCCAGTTTCCCAGTGGGTTTATGTGCCGGGTGCCTCTCCAGCAGCCCAGGCAAGAAGTATGTGGGGCTGGATTTTGTGGTGAAGGCAGAGGGCTGTGAAGCCTCCCTGGGGTGAGCTGTGGAGGTGCTGCAGGCTGTTGGCCATCCTGGCTTCTCTCACTGAGGCTTAGCAAGGCTGCGCGGAGCTGCAGATGCCTCTCTTGATTACTAATGAGAGAAAATCCCAACCGCTTGGCTGCTTTCCCTCAGAGTACACTGCACACTGTTGTTGGCGAGGTGGATTTTTTTCTTTTCCATCAGATGTGGGACAGGCACATACTTGCAGATGGGGCAACGTGGAGCCACCCAGGCCTGCGCGCACCCAGCAGTTAGGAAGATGAAGTGTGCTGATCTGCAGGTCAGGGCTGAGGCATCAAGCACCACCCAGCTAACACACAACCTGTGGATCCATGCAGATGAGTTAATTCATGTTTACAGCCTTTCAGAGAGTCTCCATGCAAAGCTACTTGATTGTGGTGTACACTGCCTGGATCAGGATACGCTGCTGTGCTTCTAGGCCTGTTTCTACTGTCAGAGGAGGGAGCACGCTGTGCCAAAGAGGTGGCAGTGAAGCTCACGTAAAGGAAAAAATGCAAAATGAGGGATGTCGAGCAATAGAAAGGCTTATTATTTTGTGTGACAACCGTCAAATAAGCCTGGCTGCTCCAGAGACAATCTCATTTTATTCGGATCTGTAATTTGAGGAGAGCTGGCAGCTCCAAAGTCATACTTTTGTCAGGAAAGTTTGTATGTGGTCACATCACACCAGTAACTCAACTTGGGCTGATGCAGGCAGAAACATCCCATGAATGTTGCCCCCAGACTGTGCTGGTTTGACAGCTCTTTCTGTACCTCTGTCTTTTAAAGAGAGATGGGAGACGGCACTTAGATAAGTTTAGCACTTAGCATTTTAGTACATTGAGGTGACTTCTCACAGACTGCTTTGCAGATGTCTACTTCTGGCTTGTTTTTGCTTTTTTTTCATTGTTTTAATTTTTGTGTAGATGGTTTTGGTTTATCAAGTCTTCTTCTGCTCCAACTTTCAGTCATTTTATTTATGCATTTATTTGTTTTAACTAGTGAATCTTATTGAGTTTAGTAGTCTCTTAGGTATTTCAGTTCACGTGTGTATCTGATGCACTGGAAAAACTGCACACATGTAGAGGCAAATCAGTGGTTGGATTAGAACAAGTGCAGTTGCAACACCAGAAATAATGGGGCTGTTAGAGAGATGTCAGATATTGGGGTTTGCTTCACCTCATATTTCCTGTACGTGCATATGTCCTGTGCTAGATTTCCCTGGCCCCGCTAGGAGAGAGGGACGCTATGGACACCCTGCAGAGTATACATACAGAATGTGGTATTACACTTGAAAATCAAAAACACAAAATTTCCACGTCGGTCTTTTCTGCAGTTCTGTGATAATTCTGTAATTTAAAAAAAAAAAAAAATCCAAACAGTTGTTTTGCACTTGAAGAATGTGGTACTGAGGAATCTGTGGACTTGTCATTGGGATTTGCATGTCTGCTCTCAAAGCCTTGTGTTTAGTTTGTGTTTTGTCTTTTCATCTGATCTGTGGGTTGTGTTTTTTGGCTTTCTTAGGTTTTCTTCTGCTTTTTATTGACAGAAAAAGGATGAATCATGGTTCTGGGAAACAGAAAACAGCATTTTGATTATTGTTGCTGGCAATACTGTGTAGCAAAACTGTGTGAGGGTGTAGGTGGTTCTACTTCTGCTTGTCTTGCAGCTCCTAAACATGATCGTAAACAGCTGAACTTGTGTCAGGCCTGAGACTATGTAACTACACCCACCTTTGTTTGGGTACACATTTTATCATCAGTGTGGGTTAGAAGTCTTATTTCTGGAAGGCATAATATTTGAGTTCTTTCCACATCTTCTTGAGCTGGTGCTTCTGGCTGCTGAAGTGTGTGTACACATGAAAATGTGTATGAAGCCTGTGCCCACAGTCTGTTTACTTTGTTTCTAGGGCTCATCACAATAAAAGAAGCCCATGATATAGAAGCCAGACTTAATGAAGTGGAAAAGCTTCTGAAGACTATAATAAACATGCCATGGAAGGTGAGTAAGCCAAGTTCCACACTTAGCCCAGCTTGACTCTGCCTTGATGGTGACACACACTTGCATGCAGATTAGAAAGTGATGGCCTGTGCCAAAATGTAAAAGAAGCAACAATCCACTGAATATCTTGGAGAAGAGCTGAGTGTCAGAACCATGTAATGATGTCTCCAGGCAGCTGCTTGTAATAAGTCTTTCTGTTATACTAGGAAGGGATATAAAGGGAGGAGAGAAACAAAACAAAGTGTTGGTAATAAAAATGGATGTCTCTTTCTTTTTCTCTTTTTAAGTATTCAAGATCTGAAGTAGTCCTCACATTCTTTGAGAGATCTCCTCTGGACCAAGTTCTAAAGAATGACAATGTCCATAAAATTCAACCAAGCTTTCAAAGTCCAGTTAAAATATCAGGTAAGAGTTGTTTGTTTCGAACAGTCATCTCAAGAATTAAAGAATGAAAATGATTTTATTCGTTGTTCTCTTTGTTCTTTTTCCAAGCAACTAGCAAAAGCAGTGGTGAGAATATTAAATACTGTTAGGAAAGAAGGAAGGAGAAGCATTGCACCTTGAACACAGTGTGTGCAATTTTGGTCTCTCTGCCTCAGACAGGAAATAATTAAATCTTAAAACACACAAATAAAGGATAGGGATTAAAGTTATTGAACAGCTTCTCCAAGAAAAAGGTCAACGAACTACACTGAAACTTTGGAAAGAGATAACAGTAGGGTTATGATGGTAGCCTACAAAACTGAATAGGAGGAGGTTTAGTTATCCTGTACTTCTCACCAAACAATAACATCAATTATCAGTAAAGCTGGCAGATAATAGGCTATAAACAAACAAAATAAAGGTTAAATATTCTGCTGTTTTCATCCGGAGCTTGGCTAGGGAGTGAAGTCATTGTCATAGGATATCATGGAACTGAAAGTATAAATGACTTCAGAAAGGAATTAAGCAAGCAAATGGATGAAGAGTACATTGAGACCTGTCACAGATGGAGACAGTAGTAAGTTTCTAAACCACAGTCTGCTGGAAGGTAAACTGGAGAGCAGTATCATTCTATACTTGCCCATCCTTTCAGCCCACCCCCACTGAATCTGCTACTGTCTGTTGTTAAAAGGTGTATGGATATTTGGTGCGTATAGATTTGTATTTCTCTACTGAAAAGTTTCCTTTGAGCTTAATGGGAACTGCAGATTTCTCTTTAGGAGCTTGCAGTCTGTGAGCTATCCAAAGAGGTGGCAGTTCTAGTGTCACCAAAAGGGCTTATTTTGGTGAGTGAAATAAGAGTGAAATACTGCATAGTTCTCCAAGGAGCATAAGGTCTTTAGTATGAAATACATCAGCTTTCATAGGTACTGACAGTACTTTGGTTAATGACTGGGCAGCGCGTCAACATGCTAAAGATGTAGACAGTGTGTCTTAAGGATTGAATCTCATAAACAGGGTAGATTTCTATTTTTGTTTCTGGTCCTGAGCTCTGGCACTAAGCAAATTAGTCATGGGTTAAATATTCTTTTAATGAAATGGTAAATTGCTTAGGAGCCCACCAATAACTATTTTGAAACATACTGCCTAACACTGCCTGGGCAAAAAATGTGATCTTGCCAGCCAGTCTAGTGCTTTCTCATTGAGCTCCTGAGCAGAGGCTGCAGTGCAGCACAGGATAGTGCTCATCAAGCAGTGCCCCAGGGGCCATACTGCAAAGAGGATGGTGCAGGTCTGGCTCCTTGAGCCCGGGAGGTAGGAGCTAGCAAGTGTGCTTAATGTTCCTGTTGTGAGTAGGGAGCTTTAGATGAAGAGCTGAGTTGATGCAGAAATCAAAGGTGAAATTTCTCATATGTGTGTTTCCTGACATTTGTCATCCTCCAGAGGTTGGATGTGGTTTACATGCTTTGCTTCTGAGCACCCAGAAATGTTTTCAGTACTGAACCCTGAGAACATATTCACTGCTTTCCGAAATATATTGCTGCCCTGTGAGAGCAGGGGCTGTAAAGTGAGTCCTTGCACCTGCCTATTATGAATTGAGGGATCCAGCAGTACATAGGTGACTCTGAAAGTAGTGTCTCCTACTTAATTCTGTGGAAATTACAACAGATAGAAAGAGCACAATAACACGATTTGAGAGAGCAAATTTTCAGCTACAAAACACTGTTTTTCAACGTAGTCACCCCCACTAGCTCTGCATTTTCACCAGCAATGTACAAGAGCCTGCATGCTGCACTTGTAAACATCTGCATCAGCAGAAGTGACCCACTGTCATCACTGCTGAAATGCATCACCAGCCGCCGCTGCTCACATCCACTGGTTGGTCTCCACTGGTTGTCAGTGTGTGGTGAATACAGCAGAGAAGAGGATCAAGAGAAATGAAAATTCAGTCAGGGTGTCTGGCTGAGAGACAGGCTAGCAGTAAAGGGAAGCCTCCTGCCAGCCTGCATGTAGAAGAGCTGTGGAAACCATGTTAGCAGAACAATAACATGTTCTGTTTTAAAGTGAACTACATTGATTTTAGTAGCTGAGTCATACCTAATTAATTGAAGGAAGAACAGAGGAAGACTTATGCAGCACCATGTCAGACTTATTCAGAAGCACCATGTGGTAGTCTGTTTCATCATTTAACTTGTTGCCACAAATACATTTTTAGAACTTAGGTGGAAATCTGATGATGAAATGATATTCGTCTTATCTGAATATTGCACACTGGGAATGGTTTTGGAGTCTGTCAGTGTTGTCAGTAGGTGGCAGTAAATGTTAACAAAGCGGTTTGCACTGCAATAGAATGCTGTAATTTTTAGGTCATGGCAAGGACAGTAGGAAAAATTGTGGCATTCTTGTTGGTCATAGTGCAGTTTTCTGCATGCCTTGCAGGCTCAGAAAATCAGACCAACAAATTCTATGCTGTCTGAAAGAAAACAAAATGCCCACTGTGTGGGCCTGCTCAGAGTGATGAGTGATGGGGAAGAGAGAAAGCCCCTCCTCTTTGATGGAAGCTGAATTTGAATTTATGGTGTAAATTGTATTCTGCAGCACAATGCTGGCTTAATATGAGTCACGGCTGAAGTGTGATTCTGCTGGTTTACTATGTCTTTACCACCCCCAAACATATTCTGCTGAAGCAGGTTGCAACACAGTACACTTTCTTCAGAAAATTATGGAAGCGAATTCTAGCTTGGCTTTTTTGCAGTAATATGCAGATATACACTTAAAAATTACCTCCTTCCTCTCTCTATTCTCCTTTCCCACTCATTAGAGAAGTACATTCCTGTTGTGTTGGCATCATCTGACATTGTATGATTAGAAAAAGTCCTTGTGATTTGCCTAGTTTGCCTTTCTATATAATACCAACGTGGTTAAACTTCTCATTCACAACAAATACTGCCCTTTAGTTTTAAACACTTTCCCTGATAGTGAGTGGAATTAGATGTAAGTTTAGCTTTTGTGGACTAGAGACTTGTTACACAATGACAAACAAGTAGAAATGAGGGCAGCATAGAAGACAGTATTGCTTTACATAACTTAATGATGATTGCTCAGATAATTTGGAATGTAACTTTTTATTTCCTTTCTCCTTGTATGGGCTTTTTTTTTTCTTTTTTTTTTCCCTGCTTAACTTGTTTAAGCCTTGGAAATCTGCCCAAGAAAAACACAGTTATGAGAAATGGTAGATTGCAACTATACAGATGGGCTCCCATTCTGCTAAAAGTGACGCCTATTTTGCCACTGGCATTACTGGGACTGAAACCAGGCCTTGCTTCAGATGTTCTGTATCAGGAATTGATGATGAGAATAGGATTGCTTAAGCACTGGCAATCTATAGGTGTAAGAAGCTGTGAAACAAACTCTTTTTCTGCTTTCCTGTACAGACGTTCAGTGTTACATGCACAATCCTTTTCACAATCATGTCAACTATGTGTGATGTGCAGTTATTTCCAGCATTCTGTTTCTTGGACTCTCATCTTGTTTCTCTTTATTCTTCTGACAGAAATCATGCGATCAAATGGATTTTGTTTAGCGAACACTGAAACAATAGTCATCGACCACAGTATACCCAATGGAAAAGAGAAGCACCTGGATGTGGATTCAGCAGAACACTTGTAAGTGTGGTTTATGCAGATCAACAGTCACTTTTTGGCTGTTTTTTATTTCCATAGCAAGATGCTATTCTCTGTGTAGGAGCAAGGCTGGTGCGGTTGTCATTCTAACTGGTTGAAGATTACTGGGTCTGATGGCTAAGGCTTCACAGGTCTTTCCATTAAAATGGATAAAATGGCTCTCTGGAAATTGACCTCAGTTGGTCCTGTTTGTAAGAAAAAAGCTGTGGCTATCACAGGGATTCTGCCAGGTGAGAACAGAGAAACAACTCTCTCGTGGTTGTGAAGAGAGCTGACTTGAGCCCAAATGTGGAAACTGAAGGATCCCCACAGACAGACTATCCCAAATATTTATTAGGGAAGCAAAACACCATTCTGTGAGGAGGGAAATATATCCCTGAACTTTATCAAAGGAAGCTGAGCAGCTGCTCAGGTGCTGCTACACTCTTTGAGTTGCTGAAGCAAGTATTTCATTAAGGAGGAAGGGTGTTAGATTAGCCTTATTTGTAAATTCTGCCTGCTAATGCATGTAGATATTTTGGGGTCAGAGACCAGTAACCAGGAAGGCTTTCATTTAGGTCTTAAGTCAGTGCTGTATTGACAGATGGGTACTGATGGAAGTCAGCTCCTGTTGATTTCTGTCATGGAAAGTGATTGATGTTTTTGTGAGCTTCAAGTAATGAAGCATTTAAATATTTTCATTGAGAAACGTTGACCTGTATTTTCATTAGAGCAATCAAAATGATGGAAACAGAGCGCTAAAAGCCTTATAGAGGCTTTATCTTTGAATTCATCTTGCCACATTTGAAATGCAATCATGCAATCATTGCCAGTCTGCAGAAGGGTTTACAGGTTGACAAGATTTTGTCAGAGTCTGAAATGTATCTGGCTCCACCACAATTTCTCAAGGTCTTTCTGTTAATTTTTATAAGAATGTTTAACACTGACTGTTTTGAGCCTAAAAGTTACTAACAGCATTTAAATTCATATGCTTGTACTAATGAGGCCAAAATGATGCTCTGGACATAATTAAATGAGGCCACTGTCTGGACATTAAAGTTGATAGTTCCTACATAGATCATCTTTTAGTATTGAGAGTGATAAATGCTCTCCCTGATCTAGTGGGAGGTGTCCCTGCCTGCAGGAGGGGGCTTGGAACTAGATGATCTTAAAAGTCCCTTCCAACCCAAACCACTCTATGATTCTATGAAATTATTAGAGCAGATTACCAAAGAAGGCCTGTCCTGCCTCATTTTTATTATTTCCAAAGGTATTGATTTAAAAGAATGCTTTGGCCCAAGGAAAACTTACTGGTCTGGGATCAAAAACTTATTCGTCTAGTTGTCATCCCAATGTTTGTCCTACACAGAAAATCAGAAAATACCAAGGCAGGAAAATATTAATATGATAAAAACTGAGTGGCAGGTGTGGTTTCCCAGAAACAGTGGTGGAAGAAATTAATCCAAAATAATACCTCAGCTTTGTGCATCTGTATTTTAACTCCCCTGAAGGAAGTTAAACTGGGTACAAAGAAGTTAATAAATTTTAAATGTCTGTTGTACACAGTGACCTAAACTTAGCTGTATTTTGAATCTGGGAGGTAGTGGCCTGGAAGTAATGGCACTCATGTAGAAAAGCTATCTTGTAAAGACTGAATTATTTTTAAATACAAAAGTTTCCTATATTTTTAAGTGTAGACTAGTAACCTGGAAGGAAGTTTATAAACCTTTCAAACCCCTTTGCAGTTCCTTTTTGTTTTCTGTAAATTTGGATTTACAGAATTCATATTTTCTATTCTGGAATTAGACTTAATTCCTTGTGGGCTTGTCTATCCTCAGATGGGGAGTTTTTCCTTTCAGTAAAAATCTATACGGGCTTCAGTTGCTGATGTACTTGAATCAGACATTTTGCAAAGCAAGAGTATTTTTCTGATAGAAGCACCCAATAGCATTCATTTGCCAAGGCTGTGCTACGCTGGTTAGCTGTTGGATTGCTTGCTGGCTTAGCCACTGAGTGGCCCATCATCTGAAAAATCTGAAACCTTGCAAAAGAAACTATCATGTTCTTGCAAGCTGGAGTTGCTTACTCTGTTATTGCTTTTTGCTTCCCTTATTTTCTCTAATTGTAGTTGGCAGAATACCACATTGTTGCAAAACATGGTGAACCCGGTGTGCTCAGCCTTCATGTGGCAAAAGCAGCTCTTATATGCTTCTTTCAGTACTCTGCAGTACTTCTCAAAGCAAAGGTGGTAAATGAATGCATCCAAACTCTCTGGTTTTGTTACATAGAAGTACCTTCCTCTGCCAGGGCTGTTTGCACTTCTGTCTTTCCAGCCAGCAGCAGGCAGCAGAGGCTTTGGAACTGGACATGCTGCCTTTTTTGCAAACTTGCTTCAGTAACAGGCATGTATTTTCAGGACAGTGCTGGTGCAAGCAGCTTGTTGTCCACAGGAGAAACACTCATGTGTGGCAATGCAAAAGCAGCATGGAGCTGGTAAAGTTAGGTGCAGAAGATTTTCAGGAAAAAAAAAATCCTACACTTGACAAGAAAAGGAAATGCTGCTCCTATGCTTTTTATTCTTAAATGGAAGGAGTTCTGTTCAGGTACTGCTTGCACATAATGTGTTGAGAGTTCTGTAAACTCTATTTTGGGGAAAGACCTATTGGTAGTTTTATGTGTTACACAGCTTCTAGCTGTAACTGATTTACTGGGTTTGGTTTCTTCCAAACCTGCAGAGCACTGCTTTGCAGACTCCTGTGCCTGCACTTTCTTTCCAGCAGCAAGGAATGCTTTCTGCCTTCCCATAGCAAGTGAATGTCACTGCTTTGTATCTCACATGCTGCTCGTAGTACCTTATCAGTGAGACTGAAGTTCCACAAAATCTATGTGGCCTTCCAGGTGCAATAGTCCGATTTTCTATAATTGGTGAGAGAAAGAAAGCTGAGTCTGAATAGCTTTCTTGCTTCCTTTTCTGGCATTGTCATTCTGTCTGCCCCACTGGTGTTTCGTAACTGTTGTTCCTGGGCCTCTAGTGGTCTGTAAGACAGCACAACATCAGCTGAGAGTTAGCTGCCAGAAACTAAGTCAAGTCCCTTCTGCACGTGTTCCCACGCATGCAGGCAAGCAAACAACTTCAAGGGAGCAGGGAAGTGAAGGCAATAAACATTTGAAGCTCAGTTGACACTGAGTTTTTCCATGGTTGTGAGTAAAGATCATAGCAACAGCACTGCGGGATAAAATCCCCGAGTTTCTGTTCAAAAAGTTGTGATTCTCATAGCTTAGGATTGAGAAGGACCAGGCAGGAGTGTGGAAAAGGGACAGAGCCATCTGTGTCCATACATTCTAGGATGTGGGCACTCTGCTGTCCAATAAGCTGTGATGCTTTCCAAGAAATTGAGTTTTGAGAAGAGGAAGGAGTGGGAGATGTTATCTGTTTCTTTATCCTACCTGTCTTTTTAGATCGTCTGAAGTACTTGATTCTTAGCTCTCCTGGCTGGAGTTAGAAGGACGTCTGCAATTGCGTTATTTAACTGCAGGAGTCCAACTGCCATAGGGAGGGCAGCGAGACTCTGTAGGAGGGATGCTGTAGTCACTGTTTCCTATTTGTCTTGAACATTTGTCTTTATAGAAAGACAAATGCAGGGAGGAGACTCTCACCTTTTCACTTCATAGATACAAGTTCAATCTGCATACAGAGGCAGTTTCCGTCCTGCATTTGTGTGGGAACCCAGGCATTTCATGTCACTGCCAAATGCTGTGAGAATAAAATGGAAGAACGTGGACCTCAGCTTCATGACTCACTTTTCCAGAGCTCACTTGCAACTTCCTTCCTTAACACTAGTAGCTTTGAAAGTCAGAGAGAACAAGATGACTTGTGTGCACGCACCATAGTTCTCATTGTCCTATGGTTGATTCATAAACATGGCTGTGACGAGGAGAAGGTGGATGGGATCAGTTCTGAGGAGTTTCTGTGGAATTTTTCTAGACTTGGAAAGCTCTAATTCCAGAGGTATCCAGAGTTGCCTAATAAAGGCTGTGTCCCAGGAAATTATTTGTTTGTTAGTAGGAGAAAAGCCCTAGGAGTTGAAAATGAAGGACGTCTGCAATTGCATTATTTAACTGCAGGAGTCCAGCTGCCATAGGAAGGCAGTGAGACTCTGTAGGAGGGATGCTGTAGTCATTGTTTCCTATTTGTGGAATTAGCGTGCTTTTGATCCAGGTCAACTTCAACTGAACATAGTAACTAGATGTCATGAGATGTAAAGTTCAGGTATGATAATGACAAGTGCTGTGAAGAGGCTGCATCATACTGGAGAGAAGTCGTAAAAAGCCACTTTCAGTGCAGACTGCTATCCAAAGAGATTGAGAATTTGCTCTCCTAACGTGCTGTATATTTGTGTTTTGGCACAGCTGTAAAAGGGAATAGCTTTCTTGTTGTACTGAAAGCAAACTCCTTTGCTCATTCATCTCCATGGGTTACAGAGAAGGTTTTCTGTTTATTTAAGGACATGGAGGGCAATTTTTTTCACTTATATCTCAACACTCTTTAGTGAGTGCTGCATTTTGGTTTACATAAGTGACGGAAGATATAATTTCTGGTCTTTCAGCATCAGGAGAATGATATGTAGGCTGATGTCAAGAAACTGTAATTTCACTATTCACAGTTGATCTTCGTGGACTTTGCTTGAGAACTTCTTGCATATGTTTTAATTTCAAGCTGCCAGGAGAGGGAGTGAGACACTGATATTTCAAAAAAAAGAACTGAGACTCTAGATGTTTGCCTTGCAAACTGAGCTTCGCAAAGCTCAAGCTGTAAACCAGCATTAGAAGTACGACTGCTGCAACACTACTCTGCTGCAAAGCAAGTCCACGTATTAAATTTACTCAGAAACTTAACCTGAGATAGTGGTAGAGACATTCTTGCCTAAGCTCTTTTTCCAAATGACCCTCAGAAATGTCTTATCTCAAAAAATTTGGGGGATATTTCTCCAGATATTTTAGCCTTCTTCTTCTCCCCAAGTACTTTTCTTCAAATTCCATGTACATTGAATTTTTAAAGTTCATATAAATTACTTTTTTTTTTTTTTTTGGCATCAATATTAATGTCTTTAAGAGGGGTGGCCAGCAGGACAAAGGATTGTTCCCTCTGCTCTGACCTTGTGAAGCCTCAGCTGTAGTACTGTGTCCTGGGACCCCCAGCACAGGAAAGACATGGAGCTGTTGGAGCAGGCCCAGGGGAGAGTCGAAAAGACGATCAGAAGGCTGAAGCACCTCTCCTATGAAGACAGGCTGAAGGAACTGGACTTGTTCAGTCTAGAAGAGAAAGCTCTGGGGAGACCTCATTGCAGCCTTTGAATACTTAAAGGGAGCTTATTAATAGGAGTGAGGCTGACTTTTTACATATTCTGAGAATGGTAGGACAAGGGGGAATGGTTTTAAGGGAGAGTGGCTTTAAACTAAAAGAGAGGAGATTAGATGATAACAGGAAATTCTTTGCTCAGAGAACGGTGAAGCAGTGGCACAGCTGCCCAGAGAAGTTGTGGATGTCCCATCCCTAGAGGTGTTCAAGGCCAGATTGGATGGGGCCCTCGGCAGCCTGAGCTGGTGGGTGGCTGCCCTGACCCTGGAACCAGATGACCTTTAAGATCTGTCCAATCTAAGCCATTCTATGATTCTATGACTTAATGCCTTTGTTTGTTTGTTTGTTTTGTTTCAATTTCTCCTTAGGTTTGAAAGTGTGAGTGACTTTACCTCAGAGCTAGAAGACAGTGATGACCCGACGGCATATGTCACCAATTTGACATACTACCACCTGGTCCCATTTGAGACTGATATTCTGGACTGAGACTGTTCAATGCCACAGCCAGCCAGCATCCAGCCAACCTCTTCATCCATAAGCTCTGCTATCTCCAGCATTGCATCTCAGTGAATAAGGCTGTGCAGGCAAGACCAACAGCTAAGAAGCTGCAGCAAGTACACCACAAAGCTGGCTTTGTAGTCTGGCCTTCTGTTGTGTCTTGCAGAGATGTCTTGTAAGGAGGTAGCTGCTTCACTGTGAACAAGAAACTCATTTTCCATGAAAACAAGGCAGCAGAGGCCTCCTGGGTCTTGAGGAAATCCCTGCAATGTCTCTGGTAACTGCAGCTCTGATACAGCCACTAGAACTCATGCTGTGGTGTGCTATCACCCATGCTTCTTGGCTTGCAGTGCAAGTTGAGGCTTCCTCTTTTAGGATACCACCAGAAACTTCCCCAGATGTTGTGCCCACTCTTTTTATGTTGTGTAAGTGAGAAGGCAAGCAAACCAGCTGAATTTTGTCAGTTCTCTCTGCAATTGCTTAATGGATGCCTTGCAGGTCACTTCTTGCTCAGCTGCCGGATGACTGGTGCCTTACACGAGACGTCAGAAACACCATTGAGTGCCTCTAGGATACAAACACAAGCTGACTGCTTTACTTCTTTTAATCCTGGGTTTTTATGTAATCACCGAAGAGATGACTACTCTTTCCCTCTTTCCACGAGTAGTAAAGCAGACAGCAGCTGGCATTGCAATGGGCTACACACGATGTTTAGGTACCTGAATGATGTCAGAGATCTGGAAAGCTGATGGGAAAGCTGAGCTGCCCTGCTAAGGGCAGTCAAGGCTACGACAGGCACTTGGATATGAATTTTGTCACGTGGACCAGAAAATGTGAATGGTGCTTACAGTTGTTTACATCAGAGAGATAGTTCCCTATGTATGTTTCTCCCCAGAGGTTGGGGAGGAAGCCAATGAGATTGCATATTTGGACTGAAAAAGAACAATAAGCTACAGCGTGCCTACAATAGTAGGAAAAACACCCACTCCCAGGCCTGCCTGACTCAAAGAGTCTTTGGCTTTCTGAGATACGCCCTGCTGCAGGCTTTGTTATCACATGAATGCATTGGTGACAGTGGGAGCACGAGCGTGATTGGAACCTGCAGCCTCTTGACTACTGAGTAGTGCAAGGTTAAAATCTCTTTGGGGTCTCTGTCTTGCAGAGTGCTATGATCTCCAGGCTCTCACGGTGAGAGCTCAGCACTCACTGTCGTGGCCTGTCATTGAGCTTTTTGTGATCTAATTGCAAATATGAAATTGAAGGGATTGAAATGTGAAAGAGGACATTTTGAACGTTTCGTTGTAGTGGGGCTTACGTTGTCCTGAAGAAGTTGGTACAACTCCCTTCCTTTGCAGACCTCTCATTTCTATCTGTAGAATAACAGTCAAACAGCATTTGCTAATGTAAATAATAAATTATTTAGAATCCTAATTCTTTTACACAGTATGTTTTTAAAATATATTTTAAATGAAATAAAATATAACTCACCGTCAGTACGTTTTCTGCAACTTGAGATGGTGGCTTCTTTCTTTTTCTTTTTCCATCTCTGAAGACTCTTTCACAATCATGCCAAATCCTTCTTGTTTCCAATAGTTTTGAAAAAATGCTGAGTTTACACAACTTCTCCTGAGCTGCATGTGTTGCCTACACTGCCAATACATTACATGCTCATGTGAAACCTCTTAGCCTCACTGTTGATCTCATGTATAGGTGTATGTGGCTTAATACCACTAAGTTCAGTGGAGGAACTCTGCACTTTTACAACCTTAAGTGAAAACTAGTCTGGCACATATGCTTTTTGAAGATCATGCAGATCTTTGTACATTAAACTTCTGAAATAGAAGGGGATATGTCCATACTTGTGCAAGGATTTCTGAACAGACTCTTGAGTTTGAAATGTGGTTTTTTGTTGTTTGTTTGTTTGTCTTTAATTTTTTTAGTTATAATTCTTCTTCAATTCTTTAGTGATTTAAGTTAATTGTGGTGGGTTGGATTGAGAATTCAAATATTTGATTTCAGTCCTTGGTCCTACTGTCAGCATACCATGTTTGGTGAATCCTTTGTCTCCTCATGTCTTTCCTAGAATTATGTTTTCTAGAGCACCAAAGTGTCACTGTGTTTTGTCGTGCTATTGTCCCCTGGTTTGTTTGAATGTTCTTAAGAAATTTTAACCCCATTATAATTACTTACCTTTTTCAGAGCACTTTAAAATCTGTCATTTAAAAATGAAAGAAAAACACTGCTAATTTTTGAAAGGTAAAAACACATTCCTCATTTAAAACAGTCGCATGCATGTTGAAATCTTCATGGAAGGAGGAGTGTAATGTGAAGGAACTCATCTGCAAACAGAAGTTGAACCATTTCACTTGGATTTTTCAAAGGCCATTTTTATCAAGTATTTTCGAGTGGTGTTGCTGTGTAACTTATTTCACTTCACCAAAATCTATTTATTTGATAAATCAAAGGAATGTAAATGACTGTGTATATTGCTTTGTGCACAGAATCAATTTAAAATTACCTTTGGTTAAATCACTGCAGCTTTCTCCTGTGGACCAGGTCTTTACAACTGAGATAGGTTCAGAGTATTAATTATGCATGTAGTAGGTTCATACATTCAGAATAGATCTGTGGTGAAGCAGTCTTTGAGGAATAAAAAGAAGCTTGCCTTTTACAATTCAAGATGCAGAGTGTGTGTGCACAAGGTTTTGTTAAATGATTATTAAGACAGTATTTAGAATCATAGAAGAGTTGGTTCTACTGAAAGGGACCACAAGGTACAATGAGTCCAACTGCTGGCTCTGCAGAGCACCACCAAACCCTGTGAGAGCACTGTCCAAACACTCCTTGAACTCCGGCACTTGGGGTCATGCCCACTGCCCTGGGCAGCCTGTTCCATGCCCACCACCCTTTTGTGAAAAGCCATTTTCTAACCTCCAGCCTGTCCCAGCCCTGAAGTAGCCCTGTGCTGTTCCCTCGGGTCCTGTCACTGTCACCAGCGAGCAGAGATCAGCACCTCCATTTGAGTGAACTAGTAGAAAGTAAGAAATTTGAATTTAAGTTTCCAGTGGAGCCTTCTTGCTCGTGTATGTTATGGTATAGTCTTCAGAATTGTCTGCGTTTCTGCAGGATTCTATTTGCATCAGCTGTTCTCCAGCTCATGTCTTAAAGTGCTCTGAATTACTCTGTCAGGCCAGACCGAGTAATGTTTCTCCGCAGTGCTGGGGTAACAACATCACCACTGAACAGGCACGCACTTCTCCTGCATCCTGACAGCTCTTCATATGGTGCTTGGGCCACGCAGCTTCCCAGGTAATGTCCTCAGTGTTAAAAGTGAGAGAGACCTTGGCCTGTACGAACTGTCAGCTGAAGCATCGAATGTTCAGAAGCTAATAAAAGATAGCAAAGTGGAGTCCCAAATGCTCACTCTGTGGATCAAACATTTTTCTTCTTTTGAAATGACTCTTCCAGGTCACAAAACAGCCTTGCAAGTGTTTGTGGGCATCAGGGGAGAGTTTACAGGCATTTTTCCCATTTACAGAACCCTTTGGGGGGGGTGATCCTTCACAGAAAAGAATTTATCTCAAAGAAGTAAATACCTTAAAACAAACCCCCAAAACATTTGTTGGCTTCTTCCTTTTCTTTCACTATTGTGGCTGCAAGAAACATTCTTGTCTTGCGGTTGCTTCTCTGCTGGGAGGATAAAAAAATGTCTTGAGAAACAGGAAATCGTCCAGGCTTGTCTGCTCAAAGCATTTGCCTTAATTTTTTTCCAGGGTTGTCACTGCACTGCTGCCACTCTTTCATGGTTCCCATCAGTCGTAAGGATGTCAGTGCCTCCTGACATCTAAATAGGCTCTGTCTGCCGAGCTCCAGGCTTAATCTTTGGCTGGAGGTGCTGGGAATACAAGCTGCTCTGCAGGAAAGGGCGGGGAGGACCTGGAGCACAAGCAGGTGTTCTCCATTCCTGTTTCGCAGTAGTTGTATGGGAAATAGTAATTTCCATGGTCCAGTCCTCCCGAAAAGGAGTGAAATGATAGGGTTGGCATGGCGTGTGGTCATGGTGGCAGACACTTAATGTATATTTGTTTGCTAGTTCATATAAACTGTTTATGTAAACAGTTCATGTAAACAAGCCTTTGGAGGTACTCAGAGTACAAAAAGACAAAAGCCATCGGTGAAATACAACTCTAGTGCTGTAGTGCTTAGTAAGTGGAAAGAAACTTATCACTAGATTGGTTGCCTATCATAGAATTATAGAATGATTTGGGTTGGAAGGGACTTAAAAGATCATCTGATTCCAACTCCCAGCCATGGGCAGGGCCGCTGCTTACCAGCTCAGGTTGCCCAGGGCTCCATCCAACCTGTCCTTGAGCCGATAAAGATGTTGAAGAGCACTGGTGCAAAGATGGACCCTTATTTGGACTCTTGCTTGACTGCTGGGACTGTGTAGTTGCAGCCTCTTTGCAAAGGGCTTTCTCTCACATTGGCAAGTCCTAGGTGTAAGAAAGAGGTTGTAGGACCTGAATCAATGGCAAGCTTTGTGCCTGGGCGAAGACCTCATAGCCAGAGTGTAAGGATTTGTTTGCTGCTGCTGCCTGGATAACAATGTACAAATCAGCCTGCAGAAACACTCCTTGTAGCTTAAGGTCTGCTATATGTAACTTTTTATCCTTTTCATTACTCGGACATGTTGGGTATTCTTCCTTTTCTTTCCTGCATTTCCAGTTCCTCAAGCTGGAGGTACGAGCACTGGGGACAACAGGGCAGGCCCAGCACCTCCTGGGTACAGGGACACAGCAAAGCTGGGCCAGGCCACAGGCTTTTGAGTGGGCCTGGCTGGGCAGGGATGGTGGCCAGGCTATGGGGAATGGGGCCCTGCCCCCTGCCGCATGCGTGGGGCAGGGGCTGAGGGCCCCAGGGCTGATGTGGGGCTCTGGCCGTAGGGGTGAGCAGCAACAGTGAGGCCTGTGGGCAGACTCTGGGCCTGCATGCTGCATGTCAGGATTTTTGCAGGAGGCAACTTCAGGGGTGCAAAGCACTACCATTCATCTCAGTGTGTGTTGCATCAGAAACTTGATGATATCACTCGATGCAGCATCTTGTCCATTGCTCTTTGTGTTATTGTTTGTTATAGCTAATGCCTTTAAAAAGCTCAGCCTTTATTTCAAGGCCACCCTTTATAGCAGGAATAGTCTGTAAGTCAGCACCAAACTCTCTGAAAAAATAGATGACTGTTTTCTCATTGCTTCCTATAATAATGCTCATTCCTGTCCCAGTCAGCTACCTCTGAATTCCCTTCCCCCCCACACACACATTATTCAAACTATTTACCAGTCAGCTTTCATCAATGTAATTGCTTTCTTATGGAAATATTCACACCCCGAAGTGCTGTTCCCAAGTTTTATAGCACACAGAACATTCTCGTTTTCCCTGTTGTCAGGTAATTTCTTCTTGCTCTAAAGCCGTTCTCATTACAGTTAATACTGTTAGCAATACATACATTGGAGGATTTAGACAAGGGAAATGCACCAAGGTAATACTGTATAGATAGATAGATTTAATAATGGGAATTTGCACTCACATAAAAGATCAGAACAACAGTGAAGATGTGGAGGTTGTTCAGATGCATTTTTTATTGAATTGTACTAATTCAGAATTCCTCGGGGTCTCCCAGGCACTGCTAACATATCATCTATCTTTACAGTTACAGCTTATAACCCCACATGCACTAGTGAGAGAGAGAACAGCTCAAACTTCCATGTCACACAGGGGGGCATCAAGAGGTGGCAAGGACAGGATTTTGCAGGGCTCAGTTTTGGCCTAGTGCTAGCAGGCAGATGCCATGTATCATAGGACAGGGTTGCTACAAAGATTTTGTCATTCTTTGCTTGAAAGACTGCTGTTACGGGAACTTGTTGGGAGGTAGAGAAAAGCTCCTTCACATCTAAAGACATTCTATATAGAAGTAAAATTCATTATCTGCTGCCTGTCGAGATTGCCTGCATCTCTGAACTGAAGATCTGACTTGTTCCAGATGTAAAGGGCCCACTACTGCCAGCAGGACATGGATGAGACCCCAGCCTATGAGGCAGGAGTGCCCTCAGCACCACCACCTGATATTGAGATTCTCTTCCAACCTTACAATACACACAGCACTGTGGGGGCCTGCAGGCAGATTTGTAATTTCCATAGGGAGGTTAGCTTCATTTAGCGTTGTAGTTTAATTTAGAAACCATCTGCAAGCAATCATGACCTCTTGCTTGGCTGTATCACCTTGGTACAAGGTGAAATGGGAGATATAAATAGTTACACACAGCAGAAAGCAACTTGGTTACGTAAAATGAAGAAAAGAAAACACAACACAACACTACCACTCCCAGAACAACAACTGTAGCAGAAATGCTAAATCATGGCCTGAACCAGCAATTGAGCACCTGGTGGAAGGCAGGGCCAACCCAGGGGAGCTCAGGTGCAAGCAGTGCAGCTGAGTGGAAGGGGTGAAGACAGAATGCACCCCTTACCAGACCTCATTTAAGCATTGGCAGTGGAGGTGAAGGTATCTTGCTGGAGATCTTTGCCTACCTGAGGATCTTCTGAAGGTAAGCAGTTGTGGGTTTTGTTTCTTTGTTTTTGCTACTTGTTTATATGCCTACTGCTATCATATCTAAGTAGATCTGAAGACCTTGCTGTTCTGCCATCTTGTTATGCTTTTTATTGTGCTGTGACAACCACTGCCTATTATTTTCCCTTGTAACTATTATGGTTATGTTGAACAGAATTCATAACTTCTGAATTAGTAGATGCTCTTCTTGTGATAGAAGTCTCCAGAAATGTATCAAGTTTCTCTTTACCTCATGTAAGCTGGGTTCAGAGATCCTGAAATGACCTTCAGATATGTATCTATGGGTGTATGGAGAGGGGATGCCAGAGGGCATGTGGACAGCTTGGGAGGAGAGGGATGGAGAAATAGGGGAAGGATTGTAGTACAAACAGAGGAGATATCAAGGGATTTTAGTCTTTAATCTGCAATAAGTCATGTCTGAAGTACAAGCGGATGGTGTTCTCCTGTAGTGATGTTATCTAGGTGTAGAGTCATGCTTTTTCTTGCTAGTTATGCTGTAAGGAATGGTGCTGCCCTGGTTGGCCTTGTTGGAAGGAGATCTACTGTGTGTGATCAGGAGCCCTTGTATAAGGTGAGTGTGTTCTCCTTTGTAGGAATAGATACTTAGCAGCAACAAAAATTACTGTGTTTATCCCTTAAAAATGCTTGGTACAACTCATATAAAGGATTTACTTATTTCAGCTTCTATTTTCTTTAGTGCATAGGTACCTCTGACTGCATACTTCACTTCTCTGTGGGACTAGGAATGCATGTGGGTACAGATGCCATGGCCAAGAGAGTACTAATACCTCTGATTGACCTGATATCCCTATCTGGGTTGTCCCCACCCCTTACTAGGATCTATTTTAGTGCAACCCAGCTGAAAGAGCCTCTGCTCCTGGGTTGCTCTCTGACCTGGCTGGTGTATTGCTTGGTGTTCATGGGGTAGCTGGTGAAGACACATTGCTGTCACCACCTTGTTCTGCTCACAGTGAGTTCATCTGTTCTGCTTGTGATAAACTTTATTTTTACAAGCACTTGCTAACGCTGGTGCGTATGTACCTTTCTGTTATAGAGGAGTACTTCACAGTGATATCTAAAAATACTGTTCTTGGGAGTTTTTTCATCCAGAGAACACAGATGCTTTATAAACACTGATGTGACATTAATATCTATGAAGATTTAATAATATGTTTGGCTTTAGAGTGAAACGATGAAGTATGTTCATGTGTAGCTTCTAGGAATGAGCAATGTACAGGTTTTGAGGCTGACACTGGGTTGCTGGAAGCTTTCTATGTTTGTTTTCTGTTGGAGTATAACTGTGGATTCTGCACAACCATGGACAGTGTTGGTCATCTTCAAGTGCAGGGTGTTTTTTTGTTTTTTTTTTTTCAGAATGAGCAGCTTTGATTTCCTTTCTCCTTTCACCTCTACTGAAGTACAGGTAGGAGAACCTTGAAGTTTGGTTGTGAGCTGAATGAGCAATCTCCCCAAGTCCAGGAGATTTAACCCATTTTGTATTGCAGTGTCCAGATCTGCAGTTCACCAGGCTGTAAGAAGGCTTACAATTAAATCTGTGCTTAACAACTTGAGATGTGGTGAAGGATTGGCAGATGTGGAGGATAGTTGACTAGATACTTGACTGAGGAGGCAAGATCTGGCAAATGAGGAGTGTTAGCAGATGATAGCAAACAGAAACTTCAGTTAAGGATGTAGTAACCGGTACTTTTGCAATGGATAATTCATCTATCAAGCTTTGGTTTAAGAGGTTTAAAATGCTTAAATGAAAAACTAGTGTTATTTTCTATAGACCCACAGTGTTAGGGTTTCTATGAGACAAATAATAGGGCAGAAAAATATACTGCTTAGTGAGACAAGGGAGTGTTGCAGAGTGGTTATATGGTTGTGATTAGTAGAGAAGATGGCATCAATACTTTAGACAGCTTTGAGATTGCAGCTCCAGATCCACAGTTTTAGGATGATCAGAGTCTGTCAGGCACTGTGGTACCTCCTGGAAGAGTAGGATTTTCACTGGTACAGTGCTTCAGGTTAATGAGGGAAGCAGGAAGCAATTAGATCTTAATGTGCAAGCTTACTAGGCATATCAATGGTAATTCAGTAATAGCTGCAAAGGGAGATATTTATCTTCTGTGCTTTGTATGCAGTTAAATTAGTTCACTCGGGAACCTCCTTTAATCAGCTTGAATAGGGGAAAGATCCTGTCTGTCTATGGTGATGTTACCATTCTGGCCCAGGGAGCAGACTGATGTAATGCTAATCAATGGGACTCCAGGCTGTGGGGCTAGAAATAGCTGAGTGCTGTCATGGCTGGTGCAGGGATTGTGATTACAGATCAGGAACAGAGACATTTGTGAACATGGAATTTTGGGTTGAAAGGAAGTGCATGGAGCATGTATGTGGAAGAAGGGTTATCCTGAATACATAAAACATGCATTAGGCTATTTCCACCAAAGAAACCATTCCTATCTCATCAGCTTTTTACCTCACTGCTACTGCGCTTTAACAAGTGGTAAAATCTAATAGGCAAAATCTAATTGCTGCTTTGATTGGGATTCAAGATGCCTCTGCTCTGTGCACAGCTGATGGCTTTCAGGCAGCCAAGCTGTTCCCAAATGAGCCACCTGGAAATCAGTATTAAGACAGAGCTGAGCAGGGTCTGCTGCTGTGCCAGCTGGTGTGATGCTGTGCTTCCCTCACCATCCTGTAGAACCAGGGGAAGGCCTGGCTTCCTCTCCAGGTCTGCTGCAGCCTTATTCCTTTTGAGTAGGAAAGGCCTGGTGGGAGAAAAGATGCTCTGTGTGATGTGCAGTTCTGATTTTTGTTTTTCAGGGCTTGGGATAACAGACCACCCACTTGTGTGTGGCAGCTGAGGCATTACCAAATTGCTGGGCTGGGAAGTGGAGATGTCTTTCCTTTATTACCAGTAACGGGCTGTCCATGCTCTGTGGAACTCCCTGCTCAGAATGCAGACTTCCTTCATAATCTTTACTATGTTCCTGAATACTCTACTAACTGTATCCAATAACCTAAAAATAAGGAGAATGTAGATTCTTCCTGTAGACCTAGTTTCCCATGTATTCATACCTTCATACTCTGAACTGTTCCATTATAAGATGCATTCAAACTTTTCATTTATATCCCTGTTTTCCTCCCTCCTCTTCTGATGCTTTGTTACTAAGTGACAACTTATGCAACAAAATAGGAAGGAGTGAAGAGTAAAAACCCTACAAGCTAAAATCTGGAGCTCTGTAGAACTACTGTGGTTTTCCTTAAGAAAGGATGGGGAGGGAGAGCTATTTTAATTTCAAGGGTGAATCTGATGTTGAGACAGCCTGGTGTTACAACTTCCTGCTCTCCAAGGTTCTCTCAGTACCCCACTGAAGTTTAGATTTGCAGCCTGCTGAAACCTGGCTGTAGACCTTACACTGAATTTTAATTCAAAAATTTCTGTGCATGTACCTCAATGTGCAGTTACCAAAATTTGTGTTAGTACTGTTTTTTGACGGTAATATTGCAGGAGTGATTCTCTGAAACTTAGTGAGAGGTAAAGGACAGGTCTTCATAGCTTAGCATAGTAATATTGTTGCTAGCACATGCATTTTTAAAATGGCAAGCCTGTTAGCAAGTCTTGAACCAGTGATGCTAACATAAGAAATCTAATACAGTATACTCATAATAAAGACTTTTCTTGCTGCTTTTACATGGAGAGTTTCTTTCTGCAAGTGTAAGTATATTGGTATATAGCTTAGGAATAATTCCTAATCTCCTGTTCATATCCTAGTGCCAGCATGATATCTCTACACACAGGGGAGAACCAAGGTCTTCTGTGTAGCTTATCTTGTCCCAGCTCTGTAAATGAAGCATCTGAACTTGCTCAGGCTAATGGCCTGCTTCCAGACCTCCCAGCCCTGGTCAGGGCTGCTGCTGTTGGCACTGGTTACAGGGAGGGAGGAAGCTGTGTGCCTTTCCTCTCAGGAGGATACTTTCATCCCTTCCTAGAATGAGAGAGACCAACGGGGAGCATTTAAGCAAGTAGATGAAGGTCATGCACAGGAAATGTGGAGTATGCAGCTGCCCTGCATCCTTGTCTGACAGCAGAGCAAAGAGGAAGTTCCTCCTGTCTATCTCTTTATCCAAAAACACACCTCATATTTAGTCTTTGTGAGTCTGGAGCTTCATTACTGTAACATTATGAATCCAATTCGAGGACTGGTGAGGTGAATGAAGCAGTCTCCTCCTCCTAGCCTGTCCCCAGGAGAAGGGGGAGGGAGGCTGGGGGTGAGGAAGGCTGGCAGGTCATGGCTGGGCTCAGTCCTTCAGTGAGCAGGGCAGATTGAGTGATGGTGGCTGGGATACGGATGTCCAGCTAGTCAGATGAGCCCATAGGGGATGAGAAGGACCAAGACTGGAAAGTTGACTTATTGGATCTGGGCTGGTGATAAATAAGTTTGGGGCCCAAGGTCACCTATATGGCTTGGGCAGGGACCAAGAGAAGGGTCAATACCTCTCCCAGGGGAAAGAGGAGTGAGGCACCCAGTAAGGCTTCTCCCAGCTCTGTTTCCAGCAACCAGATCCAAGGTCACACAGCTGCATGCTGTCAGTGCTGCCTTGAGCAACAGCTGTGAAATCCCAGGGAAGGGAAGAGGCTGCATGGTTTAAAAAAAAAATAATAGAAGTCTACTAGAAATCACTGGGGTCATCTAACAGCCATGTGGACTAGGCTACTGTAAAGGAGCTAATTAGTTTTCTGCTTTCTGCAGGAGAGGAAGCTAGGGAAATTCCTGATAATCTTTTCAGTAGGAGTTCAGCAAACAATCAGCCTGAATTCTGAAGTAATAGTGAAACAGGCAGAGCTAGAAATGGACAGAATGAAAACTAAAGGATATTCAGGCGTGATGGTATTCATCCAGGTGTTCTGGAGGTGCTGAGGGATGGGCAAGGATTTGCTAAGTATGATAATGAAATTTAATGCTGGTAAGTCTAAGTTCTGGTGAAGATCTCACATAAAAATTGGGCTCTGACTTAATTACTATCATTTAAATGTGACTCTGGGTTCATAATAACTATAACCATTTATTGCTCAGTAGTAATGAAAAATATAGCAGCTAAAAGAAAAGCCAGTACGTACCCTGGAGATTCATCCTCCTCTCCACAGCTCTATTTTCTCCCCGTTAGCAGTGGGAGAAGAAAGAGATATTTTCTCATTGAGCAGACTGAGTTTTCCCTCCTCGGAAAAGGACTGTGTGGATGATATGATACAGATGTACAAAATGAGTGACGTAGAGGGAGTGAATGAATAGAGATGACTTCTAGCATGAGTACAGAGAGCTATGAAGTGGCACTAGCAGACTAGTTCAACGTGAACAGAGGTGGTGGTTCATGTGGAGTGGGTGGTGCCTGTTGTGCTGCCTGCAGGAGGGTGGATGGTGCTGGTGCAAGAAGCTGATGTGGTTTGGAAGGAACCCTGGGAAAGTACTTAGAGAAGATTTGCCTTGAGTTTTACACTTTAGACAAACTTCAGCGGGCTCAAGGAGTCCCTTGAAGTTGGGGAATTACTGATGAGAGGCATTAGGGTGGAAGAGCCTCCCAGATGATATTCATTCTTACCATTTACAGGCCCTGCTGCAGGCAGGAAACTAAACTAGGAAGACCAAGATCTGCTCAGATGACTCTTCCTCTTTCCTTATGGTTTTATACAGGTACATGCCTTTATTTTTTTCTTTTGAAGGCAATTTAAGTTATCATTGATAAAAATTGATGGGATTCTTGATGGATTGTCCTATACTTCTATGAAAATTCAGTGCTGAGTCTCCTGATTCGCCAAACGTTCAGAAAAGCTCCAACGCTGTACAAGTGCAGATCTTCTGTGTAGTCTGAGCCGAAGTCCTCTGTTTTGAGTCCAGTTAGGAAGGTGAGCAGCCTGGCAGTCAACCCTCTAGCATTAGGAACCTGTGACTTTATCCATTCCTACATAATCCTCAAGCCATTTGGAATGCTTCTGTGGGGATGCTGTCATACTCCTTGTGTAAAAAAACCTTAAAATGTTTGTTCTTCTGCATCCTTCTGCTTATGTATTTTGAGGGAATTTGCTGAACGTGGTTTCCATGGTTACAAGGACATGGTTGCTCTTGGAATGAGAAATCTGCAGAGAGCAAATTCACAAACCAACACATATGGAGCAAGGAAAATGTGCTTTGTATGCATAATGGCCATTCCACACTAGGTAAATGCCAATGTGAAATGAGAAAAAATTGACATTATTCTCAGCCCCCTTGTCTTGCTGTGAAAGGTAGTGCTCTTTTACTGCTGTGTCTTAGCAAATTGCTGAAAGCACCATTATTTCTGTAGTGGTTTGAGTGTTAAAGGGTAGGGAACAGTCTATATTGCAAAATATGCTATTAAACCAAGTTGTGTGGTTTCCTTATGTAAGGAAGAAAAGTGTTTTCTCTCTTTCCCTCAGGATTATGTTTCTACTTTATATGGAGGAAAGAACCAAACCGAACTGCAAAATTCAGAGTTTTGAGAGGGATGCAGTGGTTTCTTTCTTGCCATTACAGTCCTTGGTAGCACTGGCAAGTACTTGAGGATCTCTGTCCAGCTCAGCACAGTGCTTGATTTGTTGAGCCCATAAAGAGTGCTAGCAGTCTTTACAGGAGGTCATACAGGGCATGCTTTAAACCTTCTTTTTATGATGCATGTTACCTGGTTGCTATAAGCCTGAAGCAAACCTTGGTCCTTTGGTAGTAACTAAAGAACTCAATACTTCTCCTAACAAAACTCTAGGGAGCCCATACTACAAAAGCAGAGGGTAAATTAGAAGGCCTTTTAGAAAAGGTCATTGCAGAGTATCTGCATGCACTTTTAGACTGGACAGAATAACTAAGTTACCCAAGTCACCCTTTAATAAAAAAATGCGCTGCTCATTGTCAATCAGGCAACTTTAATATTCTATAAGTCCTTACTGTAGTGAAAAGGAGAAGAGCAGATTACAGGTAAACTTACTTTTCCTTTTCTCCTCATCCATGATAGTTAACTGTAGCTTTGTCTTCAGTGCAGAACTGTTTGAGCAGACACTAATATCTCCAAGGTGAGTGCAGCTGCATCTCGTGGATGCTGATAAAAGGACTCAGGAGGCTGACTGATATTCCAGGCAAGGTTATCAAAGGATTTATGTTAATATATTTTATTTTCATTTAATTTCTTAAAGTTTCATTATCTGGCTACTGTTAAATGTGAACCTTCTGGCTAAACATACCCTAAATTAATTTTAAGTGTAGATTTTTGGGCTTCTTATAAAGCCCAAATTGCAGATGTCTTTTTGTTTGCAATTTCTACAGCTCTGCAGTACTTAAGAAAATGAAACGAGTTTTTGATGGAAAGAGCAGCTAGCCGTTTAGGGGAGCTTATCAAGCAGTAAAACACTGCAAATGGCAATAAACATTCAGTTCCTAAAGCAGAATGCTTTGTGACTTTCATATTCTAATGAAGCGATTAAAATGAATTCCTCGCTATTTATTGCAGGTGGCAGCTTAGCACCATGGGATATCCGTATTTTGTAGTGTGCTCTTGTGAAGCACTCACTGCTGAGGTCTTAAGCAACTACTGGCTGTGTGGACGGGTTTCTGCTGGGCGTGTGGCTGAGTGCAGCTTGTGTTGCTTGGCCACCATGGCCTCCTGAAGTTGTGAGGGTCTTCCAGCAGAGCGGTGCTGACTGACAGGGAGAGCTTTTGACAGATGTTTATTGGCAACTAGTGGTCCACAAGTGCTTCTGCAAAGGACAGCAATATTTGTGGTTGGTTTCTTTTCACCAGCCTACTCTGTTGTGAGGAGCCTCTGCCAGCTGTGTTAAATGAGGTGACTAATATCTGCCACATACTAATTAAATACTGTATTTTTGATACATCATCTCTCTGCCAACTTAGTACTAATTAGGATCCATAATGAGCATTATTTGCCTCTAAATTAATATAAGCAGAATAGAAACTTGAGTAAAATCTAAGCAGCTAAGGAGCTCACATCAGCCTTCACAAAAGCAGCTTAGAGACAGGAAAGCAATTGCACTGGACTAAAATGGTGTGCCAATAGCAATGTGCTGGCTACTTCTGAAAATTGGGGCATGGGCCTGGCTAGCATTGGTGTCTTCTGGTCATCTCGGGCAAAGCTGCACAATGTGGCAATGATGAATTCCTTCTGCTATCTGTCACTCCTGACAGTCGGCCCCCTGCGCGATGTTACTGCACTTTGAATATGAGGATAGTTATAATTCATTGGGAAGCTAGCTGCTTATGTGCCAGAAGGTCAAGGTAATCTTGCAGGAGGTTTCTATGATGTCTGCAGCTGTGTTAAATCCATTGCATCAAATTCTTCAAGGCTATCTCCCTGTGACCTGGTATGCACTGAAATAATATGAAAATAGCAAAAAAATAAACAAAAAAAACCACCCCTGCTTTACAGATAGTATCTGCTAACATGCATGTGAGACTGAGTGGAAGGGAATCTGAAAAATCAGCACTAGGGCACGTGCTGTTTTTTTCAGAGCATAAAGCTGCGTTCTCGCCTTCATCATCACTTCTGGAGCACCACTCCCTTGGGTTAGTCTGTCTAAAGTTGATGCATAGAGGAACATGATGGGAAACAGCTGGAGAAAAAGAATTTGTTCTCAGGACTTTCTCAGTTGCTGGTCAAATCCTGCACTTTTTCCTCCTTCACTGAGGCCAAGTCTCTTTGGACAATGGACAAGCAAAGAGATGATTTGAGGGTCTGACAATTTGTTATCTTGAAGGAACACTGTGTTTTCCAGCTGACCTAGCCTAAAAGACCTAGCCTTTTATCCTCTAGCACAGGAAAGGAAGCATGTTAGCTTAAAAGTACTGTGGATGTACTCTTACAGCTCTTTTCTTGAACTTGCCTTTTACTTTATGTATATTTATATAAATATATATACACACACTATGTATCTGTAAAAACTAAAAATTGACAAGTCAAAAGATCAAAGCCATTATTAAAAAGAGGGCTTTCTTACTAACTGAATCACTTCAAAAACCGCAGCTCCAGAAGCTGCAGATCTGGGTGTATGGAGGCGTTTCTGCAGCTTAAAAACAGGGAGATGTTCACAGGATTGGTTCAGCTTCTTTCCAGTTGCAGCAGGTAAACATGCAGTCAAAAGTGTAGGCGCTCTTGGATGGAGGCCAAGGTCTTGATTCAGCTCACAGTGAAGCAAATGGAAAGATGCCCATTCACTTGATGAGAGCTTTAGGTATGACCCTTGACCCACGATGTGAAAGATATTGATGGAGCCATTTGCAGTAGCAGAGCTTGCTCTGACTCTGTCTATGCAGTAGCTGTCTTCTAATGTTCACAAGCTAGCAGCGGTGCCCTTCTGGGGGAAGGGGAACTTTTAAAGTAACTTCTAATACTTGGAGAACTTGAGTTCTGTGTGCATGAAGTCCATAGGGAGAAAAGGGGGGAGACCTTGGAGAATGGCCTGCTAAAAGCATGTGTCAGGCACAGACTTGAAGAGCAGCTATGAGATCATGAGGAAAATGTTCTCTGTTGAAGCCATTATGCTCAACTTAGAGCTGCAGTGTATAGTAGAGATTGCAGCTCAGCAGCTGTGTAACTGAAGATTTTACTTTTCTAGAGCTAAATTTGTCTAGACCTACCTATTGCAGCCTATTCTGGATCTTCCTTTCCAATGAATAGCCTCCACTGTGTGGTTTGAACTGGGAAGAATTCACGTATTCTGGGAAGAGGGGATTTCCACTATGTGATTTAGTTTTTTTTCCCCTTAACTTGGAGCCAGTGAAAGGAAGACCAGGTCTGAGTGCTGCTCAGGAGAATCTAGCTTTTGTGGGAAGGTGCTGGAGCAAATCTGAGTGTATCTTGTGCTGAGCTGAACATAAGGAGAATCCCAAAGGTATTTCTTCCTGCTGGGTTCAAGCAGGTTAACGTGCATGTCCAAAGAAAGGCAAAGTATCTGTGGAGGGCCTGCAGCTTTATGAGGAGAGGCTGAGGCAACTGGAACTGATTCTTCTGGAGAGGAGGAGGCTCAGGAAGACTTTATTGCTTTCTACAATCATGTGAAAGGAGGTTATGGTGAGGTGAGTATCAGCCTCTTCTCCCAGGTAACAGCAATAGGATGAGTGGTAATGTTACACCAGGGCAGGTTCCGGTTGGATATTAGGAAGAGGTATTAAGTAGAGTCACCATTCCTGGAGGTGTTCAAGAAATGTGTGGTGGTGGCACTGAGGGATGTGGTTGGTGGGCATGGTGGGGATGGGTTAACGATTGAACTGGATGATCTTAGAAGTAGTTTCCAACCTTACTGATTCTATGCTTTGGTGAGGGTCTAGCAGGCTTCAGAATAGTGAACGTATCCATGTAAGTAGAGCTAGGAACAAATTAATCAGAAGTCAGACCAGCACAGCTATTCCCATCTGCCTTTTATTGGGTATTACAGACAAAAGGTAGCAACTGAGTTACTTGTAGAGCTATGCCAACCTGCTTTGAGGGGGGGGGAAAAAAATGAGCTTTTGTTGCTGTAATCCAGAAGTGCTTTTGCTAATAAGGATGGCTGATTCTCTGATTAGTTAGGCTTCCCATCAGATTTAGTGTTTCCATTTAGAAATAAGTGCCAGAAAGAAACCAATATGCTGTATTTCAAATGCAAAGGATGTATCTCTCTTCAAAGGAAGCGTAGCCGCAGTTCTGATTTGATCTCCCAGCATTAGCTGAGCGTATGTTCCCTAGAAAATAGGTCACAGCAAGGAAGGCAGCTAAGTTGAAAGGAAAAAAAGATGAGCTGCAGTGACTCAAGAGACAAGGCTTTGGTGTTCAGTAGATGAATGATACTGACAAGTAGCTTGCTCTCAGTTGAGTGTAAATATTAATACCTTTCACATTGTCAGATGCTGCCTTTTACTAAGAACTACTAAATAACAGTATTGCAACCTACATTTCTGAGCTCGGAGGGCTATGTGGCAGGGAAAGATGTAAATGGTTGCACTTTAATCTCTCTTGAATGAGGAATTCCAAAAATCATTTATGATCTGTGTGAAAGTACCAGACGTTGCTTTTCAGTGGCTTGCTAAACACACAAAACAAATACTACTATTACTACCTTGTTGCAAGTGTCCATTTACTGTTTGGCTGTTTTCTACCCTGGCATGTCCCTCAGAACTGTGTTTCTGTACTTGCTCTATGAAACAGCCAGGGCTGTTGCTTGAATCCTTTTCTTTCTGGCTGTAGCACCAGTAATGATATCATACCTGTATGCCCTAAACCTCTCATTCTGACAGAAATACATGCTCCAGTACATGGATGGATCTCTGCCTTGCAGTAGGAAGCAATGGGCTGCCACATTTGTATTAGCCAAGTGCTGTGAGGCTTTCATCTTCCTGCATCCCTTCAGCTTTTGTGGAAATCAGTATTGGCTGACTTGTACCTAAGTGACTGTTCATTTTCCCCAACATTTTTATGTCTACAGGGGTATAGTGAACACTTGCTTTAGTTTAGTATCAATCTGGCTAGCTTGTGGCTGCGGAGGGATGGTTTTAATGGCTTCAGTAGCTTCTGATAGCTCTGTTTGCTTTTTTTGCTTATCTCTTAATTATTTCAAGCACACAGTCATACGTTTCTAAAATGGAATGGGGCTGAGCAGTTAAAGGTGGGGATCTTCCTGGGACTTATGTGTTGAGTCCAAGCAGGATGCTTACTGAGTTTGCTCTTTGTTCAATTTTCTCAATTTTACTATGGCTTTCCTATTATTTTTTTTCCTTGTGACAAAGAACTTTTATGATACTGAATTACTTCCTAGCTAATTATCACAGCTGTTTGACAGTAATTTGAAACATTATGTGGTAAAGACAATCTGTGATTGTTTCATTTTTGTTTGCAATAATTTGTGTTCTTGTTCCCCTAATAATTGCAGTATAGCGATTTGGAAGGAGCCTACATGTCATTCTTATCAGCAGAATGCTGTTTCTAGGGAAAACAGTTATTTTAGGACTGACACTTTCTAGTGTGATTGAAGGAATGAACCTTCAGAGCCAAGTATATACGTATCTATGACTGTGTACATACATTTGACTCCCATACATATGTGATGTTACCAACCATTCTCATATGCTTAGAAAAACCTCTACAGTCTAAATGAATAAAGAACTTGGATCTAATTACTGGGCTGGAACTAAAATAATGGTTAGGACAGAGTTGAAGCGAATTGTATTCCTTGGCTGCTTCTAACTTTGCAGTTGTGTCAGTGTAAGGTTATATACAAAACTCACCCCCAAACCTCTAATGTATCAACCATACCTATCTATAACCAAATCCATCAACCATAAAGGTGTGTCAAGCCCATGGGACTGATAGGATTTAAAGTTGTGCCTCTAGCAACGGTGTTTGCACATCAGGGTTTTCACATTAAGCAGCAGCACTACGCAGACACGTTCTGTAGGGGAGCTAGCCTCTATTTATCCAGATGATGTTCTGCATGCTGAGGAAAGGGCCACAAAGGCTCCCTTGGCAAATGAAATCTAGCTTACCTCTAAAACAGCTGTATTCAGTTATTGTAGATTCTGTCCTTCCCATGGCCCTGTGAGGTGGATAAGTGGCATTTCGGTGTATTCCTATATGACTGTCCAAAGTCAAAATGCATTGTTTGATCCAGGCCTGTTTACAAGTGCTTCTGATGTCAGTGTCAACTTTCAGAGGAGTAGTTTTGGTGGTGGGTATTGTTGCTGCTTTGTTGTATAACACATACCATGAGTGGTGATAGGAATGCAGCTGTAAATGATGTAAAGCAGTGGTGAATGCCACTGGGTACTACAGGAAGAAAACAAACTTCTGTCTATGTATTGGAGTTTTTAAGTAATAAACTTAATGAGTCTCTGTGGTGCTTTTAGATGTTCTAGTATTCCTTCTTCCCCAAACATCCCAAGATAGGGATTTAATAGCAAAAGTTGAAGGAAAATGTGTACGATGTTATAAAGGAAGCCTATTTCTGTATTTCTCTGCCATCTGATGGCTGAGATAGTTGAGACTAGTGATGTCTGAGAGGAATCTGTTTCTGTTTGCATTCACTATGAGCTGTAAGAAAATAGTGATCATGTTGCTTGAAGGCAATCAATGAAATCATCCTTATTTCTGCTGCTTCCATCTTGTAGATGTGATGCCTTGTCTACTCAAGAGGTATCTTTTGAGTGTTCACCAGACTTTACAATTAGTTGTTTGTTGATTATGACTGTATTCTAATGCCTTGGATGCCCATGCAACAGCTGATTTTGAGTGGCAAAATGTAACCATGAGGACATATTTGTGGAAATGGTGTTCTTACACTTCAGCTTCTGTACTAAAAATAACTTAACAATGAAGACCAATGTCACCGAGTTATTAACAAAGAGGTTTACAATCTCCAGTGAGGAAGATAAAAGTGAGAAAAGAAATGATTTGAGAAGCATGTTCCTATGTCTGCAGGCAGAGAAGTTGGTGACAGCTGCAGTTCCTATATGCTGGCATCTGTTCTGCCTGTTCCCAAATCTGCAAGTAGCCTGAAAGTGAAGCAAGCAGACATAGGAATGATCTTGTCTATGACGATGTAAGCCAGAGTATTAATGCTTCATAGGGAAGGCAGTGGAGTACTACAGGAAAGAACTGCATCCTGAAGTGCCAAGAAATCTCACTAGATTGCAGAAATACGCCATCCTCCCCTAGTGATTGATCCAAGCTAGAAAAGCTCTTCTTCAGAATCAGCTTTTATCTTACAAAAAGCCTTCATGCAGACAAGAATTGAAGCTGCTGTTAATGTTGGTTAAATATTTGATTATTACTCTTCCAAAAACAGAGTCAAACTATCTTCTCTCCTGGCATTTGTTTGCAGCCTGTGTCTGTTCATTAAGTTAATAACTCATAAAGCATGAGTTATCTGTGGAAGGAGCCATCCTATTGTACTGAACCTAATATAAGGAAATCCTTTGTGGCCAGGGACAGCATAACTTCAAAATGCTGGCCATTAGTCAGAGTGAAAGTTTCCCAAGATAAATTTTGGTTTCTCTTAATCTTTTTTAGGATGTCTCCTCTGTGCTGTCATTTCCTGGTACTTAATTCTGAGTTATCCAACTTCTTTCAGTTGTCTCATTTTAGCTCCTCTCATTTGCCCTTTCCCTACTGGCCAGCAGGTTAACAACTGAAGGAGGGATGAGTAAATCCATATCTCTTACTGGATGTATTAAGCTGCCTATATTGTGTGCCCAGTAAGAAGGTATTGTAGAAAAACCTGGATACCTCAAATCCACATCTAATTTGTTGGGAAGAGTGGGTATTCTTATTGGGGTAACTTTCTTGGGCACCATGAAGTACTTACAGCATCTTGTTTGAAACTCTGCACTATTTTTACTTTGTGAAACTACTTGAGTGTCTTAATACAATTACAAAATCTTACCTATATTATTAACTTTCAAGTATCAGTATGTATAGTTAGTGCTAGGGACAGCTGAACTGTGTACACTGAGGTACGCTAGCACTCTTTCTTTTTGATGTGTTTTTAAATAACAAGGAAAAAATGTTGAAGGTGGAAAGCTTTGGCTCTCACAGCTTGTAGGCAAATGCTTAGAGTCCTGGAATGACTGAGAGATGATTGGTATGTTAAAAGGTGTTTTTCCTGGACAAAAAGTTCCTGAAATAAATTGACTTATTTTTTTCATTACTGTGGAATTAGTGCAGAACAGAGGTAAGGGTGAGTGCTAGTGAAATTTCTAGCTAACAGTAGTTGAGAGAGTTGCAATTGTCTGAATCTTCACGTAAATTCATTTGAAATCTGTTAGAGGAAGTTATTTTCCCATTTTCTGTGTTCATTAGCCTTGAATATTGTCTGATTAGAATGAGTGTGTTTGGAGGACCCTCAACAAGCATAGAGTCAGAGAATATCCTGAATTTGAAGGGACCTATAAGAATCATCAAAACCATCTCCTGGCTCCACACAGGACCACCCAAAAATGAAACCTTCTGTCTAAGAGACATGAGAGTGCCAAGATGATTGGAGAGGGGACCCCCATAGGCTGCTGGTTGCACAGAGCAGACCAGTTTATAGGGTCCAAAAGCAAAGCTCTCCACGTGGATTGCCTTAACATACTGCCTGGTCCCTGAAGCTATCAGCCTAGGGTTGGAGATAAAGCCTCTTGGCATCACATTTCTTCCTACTTGTGAGCATGTGCTACAGTGCTGCTTTTAGCCTGCCAAGATAAAATAAAAGCTATCTCTTCATGCTGGACAGATCTGATGACATGAGTTTCAGTTAACCCAAGAAACCCATCCTCATGCAGGGAAACACATAGTGTAAGGAGGGGCCAATTTGCTGGGGAAGACTGGCTCTGGTTATAGTTCTCTGCATTGTTTTATAACATTCATTTATGGTTTGTGCATGCATGCACTGTGGTAGTGCCTTGCCAAGCAAGAAAGTGTAGTTTACTTTGAGAGATGGTCAGCCTCTGTGAATCCCTAGATTCACTCTAAGGAGCGTAACTATGGACATCACTCTGAGTCTCTAGGCTTCAAGACTGGGATGTACTTTCTCTTTTTTGAGATAAAAGCACCAAGGAAGTCAAGCATGCCAGAAAAGCCAGGGCAACATCAATTTCAATATAAAGTTTAAAATGTGTGAGTGTATCAATGCACTTTTGTCATGGTTTTACAGCATATATTTACAGATGTCTTTCCATAAGCTCAGGAAGAATGGAAGTACAACTGGAGATCCAAAGATGTGCATTCCTGAGGGAGAGGGACAGATGGCACTACGTATGTGTGGTCTGCTGTGACTGCCTTTCTGGAGCATGATGGTATCTCACCTGTCAAGGCCTGTTTAGGGAGTGAGGCTATCAGCATAGATAGAAGACTTAGCAGTCTGTGTGCCTGGATATGATGTCCATTATGTGATGACCTGGTGAAGTATGTCTTCTGACTTTAATTTTCTGTGCATCCAGAGCAACAGATTTAATAAAGACAGCCTGGTAAGTAAGCTGTCTATTTACACATTTATCTTTCCTCCTGTTCCTCTCTGCTAATTTTGTGACTTTCCTGGAGTTGTTCTGTTCAGACTTGTGTGATCTGGTTGTGTGTGGCCAGATCAATTTGAATTTCTGAACCACAGCTTTCTTTTCTTGCTAATCAGAATCATTTGTCTTCTGACCAGGGTAGTCAGTCAGTCAGTGATTTGCACCACTTGTGGATTTGAAACAGCAATGTAAGGTTGAGTAGATAATGCCAGGGGAGGATTGCTGCTGCTACATGTAGGGAGGCTTTCTGTGGAAACTGTTCTAACATCCTACCACATAGCAATAGGAAGTGCCTTTTCTTCCTCTCATCTTGAGGTAAGAAAGTAAAGAGAAGTGATCTTCAAAATATACAGTATGACTAGTATTCATCTGAAGCTCTCAGCTTAGGAAGTCTAACAAAGTAAAACTTGAGGATTTCTTGATGCCACCCAATAGAGATAATGCTACTGCAACCTGGGATTGGTCTGGGGCAATGGGTTGCTATAGGCTCTTGGTTTGAAGTGAGTTTCCAACGATGTGGAAGCTTATTAGGAAAGGGAAAACTAACAAACAGCAATGGGTTTTCACTGACTTTCACAGAAAGCATGATGTGTGCGTTCATCTCCTGTTCAGCATCGTTAAAACCTTTTTCTTTTAAAGGGACTCAGTAAAGGAACAAGAGTGTTGAATGGTGAGGCTCCCGTTAGCCAGCAGTGCTATTCCTGGCCTGCTGGGTGCTCTGTCATGAATCCTTTAAATACCGAAGCTTGCTGTTTTGTGTTCTGAGTTACCTGGATCCTCTGGGTGAGATCTGGGGGATACACCTTGCAAATATAGCTGGTCAAGGAGGACAGAAAAGCTGTGCGCTTACTGATGATGGCTGTTTGAATGTTGTTCAGGATGCAACAGAAGGAACAAAGTGTTTCTCTTCTCAGAAGTGACCTGCTTAAGTATATCTCACTATTGTACTTTAGGTCAAAGAAGGTTTATCTTTGCAAATGGTTCTGAACCTCCTTCAGAATCTGAGTCTCCTTTGAATCTGACATTGCTCTTTGTCTTCCAAGCAGAGTAAGTATGTATGTGTATACATGTTCCTAAGGGCAGTGTGCATCCATACAAGTGCTTCTCTTGCTGCCAATCTTGCTGATTTCTAGTGGCTTTCTGCCTCTACATGGCATTTACCTGTTCTTGTATCTGTTATGTGATAGGGCTGCAGCTCAGATGTTCTTGTGTAGGATGGCACAGAAATATTCCAACTACTCCAGTTTTATTTCACTGGAAAGACTCAGAGGCTGAAAGCTTCTGTTAATTGTGTAGACAGAGGAGGGATTGTTGGACTTCAGGTCTACTGTAAGCCCCAGTATGTTGGTTATGCTACCACTGAATGTAAGGTGTTTGAAGCCTAATGCAAGGACTGTTTCTGTCCATGTTTTGGTTAGAGCTGTGGATGCTTCTGTATAGCACTTCTTCATCCTTTGTATCTCATACTTCCTGGCTGCCTGCTTATTGCAGGGAGTTGCACTGCCAGCTGTACAGACAGCTCTGTCTTTCACCTCTAGCTCCTGCCATATGTCAAGGTCTTCCTTGCAGTAACAGAGCATGCTTTCCTAGAGTGGAAAATAACTGATGACAGCTCACAACATCCCTGCAGGCATCTCTTGAAACAAGCAAGCAGTCTGTTTTAGGGAAATGTGGAAGACCAAAAAGAGAGCTTGGGCAACTGATTGCCCAGATTATAAACGTGGCAGACTTAACCCTGCTGTGTGCCCATCTCTTCCCCTGATCTATGATGTCCCTTCTGCCTCCAACTGCTACGGTAGGACCTCTTTGGCTCAGCAGCACCTGTGCTTAAGACATTGTCAGGGAGAGGCATTGTCTGGTCTTAGCTCTGTTTCTGAACTGGTGTGACTGGAGAGATCACTTGGCCCTCGTTGGCCTCAGCTTCTCCCTGTCATAAATGGAAATGGTGACAATTCTGACATACTGAGTCATCTATATGCAGGGAATACTGCAAACAAATCAAGTTTTACTGTTGAACAGGAGATTTTTGTAGCCACAGGGGTGATGAAGTAACAGTAGGAGCTACCAGTATAATGCAGAGATCTCTAATTCCACTGGGTGGCAGCTGATCCCTTCTTTAGATAAGGAATAATATTTTCTTTAATGTAAAGATATCAACCTATGTAGTAAAAGTAAATGGATTTGGAACCAAGCCTACTGCAAGGTCATGAAGCTTTAACTATCTAAGATGGCCATTTTCCCTTTGCTAGCACTTCTTGAATTTTTCAGTTTAAGAGTCTTATTCAGATAATAAACCAAGATCTGAAATGAAAAACCCATTACACAGACTGGCTTTAGATTACTAATGACCTACAATATATTTAAAGGCAGACTTCTGTTGAGCCCATTTTTTTTTCATTTGATGTTTCCTGTCGCACTTGGTATGAACACCAGGACAACAAGATCGTGTTTCCTGTCTATACCAGAGAAGGTGGCAGAAACCCAAACCAATATCTCCTCTTGTACAGATCTGCAGATCAGATTGCATACAAATACCTGGTTCCCTCAGCTGTGTCTGGCCATGACAGGAACTGACCACTGCATGAAAGGCCACTGGGCCTGGAATGGTTTTTTTGGTAGTCCTGCGGTGCTCCTAATGATGTTCTTTGCTGGGTAATACCCTCAGAGCAGAGACCAAAGCATCACACTATGCCCTGTCCTGCTCAATGTTACCCTCCAGCCCAGCTGATGTGTGAGACAACTTTTAAATGGTCAGTTGTTTTGCTCCATTTTGGTGCTTTAGCATACCACACTGCTCAGGGGCTGGATCTTATTTGCTGTTCAAGAGGTAAAGCTTCTGTAAACTCAAGGGTCTCATGGGTTAGGTTGTTAATTATTGGCACTGCTTGAAGCTGGCTAGGAACTTCCTCCTGAAACACTGAAGAAATACTGTGTCTCCAGTGGAAATCCGTAAGTTTCACTAGCCCTGCTTGATGGTTTTCCTCTGGGGTACTTAAGCTCTGCATCCTTGCAAACAATTCTGCCAGCCCAAACTTGCTTGCCGTTAGCATGGGGAAAATGGCCCTCTACTTTCTCCCTGTGCTACCTCGAAGTGGATTGTACCTTGAGGTTTGCCATGGAGCTGTTCACTTTCTACAGCATGTGCAAGCAAACGGGGTCACCTGTCCTCCCTTCCACTCTTACTTATTCATTTTATTTGGGTTACATTGACGTGAGTGCTGTTGGGTAGGAAGGAGCTGTTGGTGCTCCCCATCTCAGAGGACTAGCAAAGCTGGGGTTCATCCAGTGTTGCTGTAATAATTTTATACCAGGAGAGTGTACAAGAGCGTAGCTCTACTAGTAGTGGCTTGTGGGGTTGTGACCTTGAGGGTGCTTCTCTGCCCAGCAGATTTTTGCTGCAGGAGAGAATTGGACTGCCTATCATAGTGAGAGATTTCTTCGCGGTGCTAGGCAAGACTTGCCTGGATGTCAGTGTCTTTGCTGAAAGATATGGGAGGGTTCAGATGTGAAAGGGAATGCTGTGGGATATAATTAGAGGATGAGAGTATGGAAGCTTCTTTGAGGGGATCTGAGTATGAATGAGCTCTGTAAAGAGTCATGGATGAAAGTAGTAGTTGCAAAGCTTGAAAATGAGGCCAGCCTCAGCTTTGAAATATCACTTGATCCTGATGAAGAGTTGCTAGATGAGTGTGAAGATGAATGTCTTCCCCTGTATGTCTCAATTTACTTTAAAAGGCATTGGATGGGCATGTGACTTCAGTTCTGGAGTGAACAAGACTGTGGAAATACTGGATAGGTGATAAGAATCTTCTAATATGTTGTAGATCACCTGCCACTGAGCAGTGTACTGGAAGCTTAAAAAAGGTAATAGCATCACATCAGTTTCTTGAAACTGTCATGCTGAGCAGTACTTATACACTGGGAGGCAAAAGCCATCAATGAAACTAATGGGCTCTGCCCAGATGGCATAGACAATCCCAAAAGAACCCTGGAAAATGCCAAAGCAAGGAAAACAGAAGTTAATATTAACTCCAAGAAATCGAAAAACAAAAATAAAAGCTTCAAAGTATCTCAATGCACAGCCATGGCACTGAGTGCCCTCTTAGAATAGCACAGGACTTCAAAAGCATGCATTGATGAAATGGAAAGGATCTGTCCATTGATGATGCAACTAAGCAAATGCCCAAGGCTGACCATCAAGCTGAAATGTGTGTTCTGGGGGCACTGCTCCCTAAAATGGCTGCACGCTGTCACTGTCTCTGATGAAAGCAGTTAAGTAAAGGTAGCTTGGTGTCTCTTTTTATGGTGTCACCCCAAAGACTTCTCTCTGCCGTTCCTCTGCTATCATAAAAATATTCATATTATTTAGTTTTATTAATTTAATCCCATTTATATATTTGTTTCTGTAGCTAATTAAGGTGCTGATCAGGAGGGAAGCCTACTTGGGAAAACTACTGTAACAGGAGCACCTGCTTTTAGCTGAAACTTTCCTTTGTTTCAATAAATTTTTAGCATTGCCCTCTCCAAGCTTCTGATAACAGGGGTTTGTTCACTTGTGTATTGTAAGAGCAGCTAATGGTTTTGTCCTAGGGGATAGCTGCACAAAACATGTAAGGCTCTAATTAGGGGCTGAGAGAGGCATGGAAAGTGTGTATGTGAAACTCACTGTTTGCTAATCCACTGCCTAATGCTGGGGCTCTTTGAGGAGCCACGGGCAGAAAGGAGAACCTGTAAGTCAAATCTTTCATTGCTCCAGCTTTGTTTTTCTGCATGTTGACCTCCTGTTTAAAAATGGGTCGAGCAATGCTTATGTTACCCATTTGTTTCCCAGAAGACAGACAAGTCATTCACTTGTGTGTTGCTCAATGTTTAGAAGCAAAGAATGTGTAATTGGGGCAGGGTATTTGGGGCTGGCCTGCACAAGTAGTTTGACTAATCAGTAATCAGTTGCTAAAATTATCACCTGAAAACACAACTGGAGGCAGTGTGCTAGCTGATAGCTGATGTCTTACATTGGTAGTTTATTAACCCAATACCAAGTTTTAAACTGATCTCACAATTAACTTACCAGCTGAAAGATACATTGCTGTAAGCTATAACTGCTATAAATGAATTTCACTGTGTCCCTCAAGGAGTTTCTGAAGGATTAACTGAATCAGTTTAATAACAGATTGTAGTTAAACTGGGAACTATTTAGTGCAAACCAGTCCTTGGGGCTGGGAGGTTTTGTGATGAATCAGAGGAAGGGCTGCCAGCCAGGTCCTGGGGAGAAACTTCAGACTAGTGCTTCTACTTGGATCTCCTCTGCAAGGAGAGCTGTCTGTGCATCAGTAGCCATCAATTCCTCTGCTGTCACTGAGGAGATAAACTTTCCTTAAACCAGATCAGAAATGCTACAACCACAAGAGACAAACTGCCAGGACAGTGTAATTACTTCCTGCCAGTTCCAATTTCCTGAAAACATGTCAGTGTATCACCTGTTTTTCAGCAAGCTGTGGATCAATTATCGTTCATCTTGGATTAAAGCTTCTGGATCTAGCTATCTTACAAAGTGTATGAATTTTGTCCTTCTGACAAAAGTTTGAGTATATTTAATCTAGATCAGCCTTCTACTGGACACAAGTCCAGTATTACTCTTTTTTTTTTTCTTAATCCCAGCCTAAGAAGTAGCAGCCTGGTGTGTTATTCTGCTCAGTCCCCTGCTGAGGTCACATAAGTTCTGCTGCACATAATGGTATTGTTTTCTCTGAAAGATAACTGCATTTCAAATAAAGCTTTCTCTCTGTGGTAAGAGAAAAAAGCATAAGCAAATGTTTTAAGATGGTGATAATGAGAGCACAGGTTGCAAAACTTACGGCATCTTGGGAGGCAATAGCTCAGATAATGTTCCCTTAGGTTTCTGAGAGCATTGCATTTGCAATGTCATCTTGAATATTGATGGCAAAGGCAACAGCTATTCACTAAGTTGTAAGTGTAAATAATGTGCTGTTTAATGGACACCAAGTCATCTGTCTGCAAAGAACAGCCCAGCCTGCTAGCTGATTCAAGCTAAGGAGACTAGACACTGTCCAGGACTCAGACACTATCTGCCCCAACTCAGTACTCTGGCATAGTAAAATGTCTTGCTGGGCTCCTGCACCTCAGACTTGCTGAAGAGATGGTGCTGTGAAATGCTAGTTAGAAAAACAAACATGTTATGAGCTTTTAGATCATTAAACACCTATAAGATCACTAGACATCTATTGCACAGCGATCAGCACTATCTGGCACTTATGTCAGCCCTCTCCATGAGGTGCTTAGTGATAGATTAGGCATAAAGATTAAGTTCTGCTGGGTGAAGGAAGGAATGAGAAGCTGGGCAGCCTGCCGTGAGAGTTTGGGGGATTTTTGACTGCTTGTTTGGTGGGTTATTGGTTTTTTGTGTGTTTTTTTTTTAAGCATTGTTCACTGAGATCAATTAAACTTCCCTACCATTTTCATTACCCCAGCATTACCTCTGTGCATGCATCACCTGTGTGTTTTGATATCAGCCCACAACTGTAGGGGGAGGGTTGGTATTTGCTGTCTACTTGGACCAGCCACAATAAGGAAATGTTAAACATCATAAAGTCATCAAGAGATGACTTGGAGAAGATTACTAAGATAACCCAGTCAAGTCACTAAGCCATTACCACCATGCTCACTAGCCATGTCCTTCTGTGCTACATCTACAAGCTTGAACGCCTCCCCGAGCAGCCTGTGCCAGTGCCTCACCCTTTTTTCAGAGATGAGATTTTTTTTTTCCTTGTATGCACCTAGAGCCTCCCCAGATGAGAAAACTGGGACAAAAGGACCGGGGTAAGAATGGGGAGCATTGGTGTAGAATCACAGAATACCTGGAGTTGAAAGGTACATCTGAAGGTCTTTAGTCCAGTGGACAGGGATATGTGCAACTAGCTCCAGTTGCCTGGGGCCTGATCCAGGGGCATGGCATCAACCACATCACTGGGCAGCCTCTTACAGTGCCTCACCACCCTCACTGTAAAAGACCTTTTCCTCATGCCCAACCTAAACTTGCTCTTGGAGCTTCAAGCTGTTTCCCCTTGTTCACCACAGGCCCTGCTAAAGAGACCGTCCCCTTCCTTCCTGTAATGTTTCTTAAGGTATTGAAAGGTTGCTATCAGGTCACCTGCAGGCACATGTGCTGTGTGAGTGATCTTTACCATGACTCGGGGGTTAGGAATGAGGGTGTAACACAGTCAGCCACCACAGGCTCCCTTGGACATCTGGGAAGACAGACCTACTCTTATTCTTAGTCCTTTATGCCAGCTTCTGACCCAAATAGCCTACATGAGGACAGGGGCTAGGTGTCCTCAGTAAGTTCCACCACATAAGAGAAGCAGCAAATGAGAAGAAACAACAGCACGGGCATTGGTGATCCAAAAGGTAATTCAAATTACAGTGACTTTCAGGGAGCCCTCACTTTCATGTTTTAAGGATTTCTTCCAGTGCCATCTTTCATGGAGTAGAAAGTATTTTGGGTAAAGATGAATAGTTCAGTTGGCAGGTGCTGTAAATCATTTCATTTAAGAGTAATGATACTTCATGCAGAACCTCTCATTGCAGTTGCAAGTGAATGTGCTGTAATGCAGGTGTTGTGAATAAAGTATAACAACTATCACACTGATGGGGGGTAACAGCTAACTCAGCACCACACAAAGCTTCTCCATCACAGCTAGGAATGAAGTGTGTATTCCTTCAATAACTAGTAATAAACTGTGTATTCTTTGATTCCCAAACCAAGCTTTTTTTCCTCAAGAATTCTTTTAATAATGGTGATATGGACTAACATCCTTGTGCTCTAGCGTGGTCTGTCTAGTTCAAGTAGTTTGCTTCAATTCAGTAAAATGCATCTGAGCCACAAATTTCATGACATTGTTTTCATTATTAGCTTGCCTTATCCCAGCTTCCATTCCTATCACGCTGAGATTTTGAGGTTTCTATAGGAAAAAAAATGTAGTGTCGTAGAAAGAAAAGAAACAAGTGAAATCTAAACTCCCCTGCTGCATATCACTTGATCTTCCCCCCCCCCCCATGCTTGAGTATGATGCTCATTTTAAAGAAAGAACTCTCTCCATCTTGTCCTGAAATTTTAAATTAATTTCAAGGATGCATAAGGCCAAAGCATTTTATTTTGCATCTTTGTGCAGCTATTTATAAATATATATGTATTTATACACAAAAGAAGAATCAAACATCTCTCACCCCAATAACACCTAGGTTGCTCTAGTAAAAATGAACAAGGAGCAGGGAGATGCAGGAGGAAAAAGCAATCCTTTTCGCTTCTAGGTGCCTGCATTTATGAGTGTGGAAGACCAAGTGTGACAACGCTGAGCCCTATCAGAAGGGGAACTCCAGGATGTGGCTGCCCTGTTTCAGCAAATACCAATCTCCTTTGTTGCAAGACTTTCTGTATGCGTCATCAGTCACTTGACATTCCGTGAACCCTGGAAACATAGAAACAGCAGCATCAATGCTAATTTGTTTATTTGTTTTAAAGAACTCTTTTACAGTTTGACTTTAGTCACACTGCTTCCTAAATTAACTTCCAAGTGCCTGACTAAGCCCAGGGTAACTGGAGAACAGCCAGCCTGCCCCTGGCCTTTACCATGTTTCCTCCTTATTCCCCATTCTAATGACTAAGCTTACCCCCAATGTTCGGACATCTATAGTGCTTGTGACCTTTCTGGGCTTCCTAACATTATTCATAATTGTGATTATTGGTTGTCACCAAGGCCTATGCTCATGGTGCATGAGAAGAGCCAAGCTGCTTGAGCTGTAGGTTTAATCCAGTAGATGGAGCAGCTGCCTGACACTGCAGAGATGCCCTGTGGCTCTTTCTCAGGCAGTGTGATCTGCTGGTGTGGGACAGCTAGTAGTTATCAACTGAAGTGTGGTTGTTATTTGCTAGCATCCATAGGCAAGAGTGAAATCTCTGCTCTGCTGAATGCTCTGAGATTTGATTTCTTTCTTCTCTTGTGTGGTCCCATTTAAAAAAAAAAAAAAAGCTCCAATCTTTATAGAGTTTGTTATTAAGCTTTTAGAGCTAGTAAGTCAGAATGAGATCACTGTTACAGATGGTGTAAATCTGGGATATCATCTCATGCTGGTTTGATGAGTGGAAACTGATCTGAGGTTCAATCTTGGGGTTTCAGAGCAGCAGGCAGTGCCTGTGCATCTTCTATAATTATCAGTGGCTGTATAGTCAAAGATGGCCTGATGCACCTTGAGGAGTTCAAGGTTTCCAGCTACTGGCTGTGATGCATGGAAATGCCCCTTACCTTATGTGTAAACTGTTCCAACTTATCCTGTAGGAACGGAATGCAAGGTAAGCTTTCCATTCACAAAGCTTTGTATGCTATTACAGTGCTTTCACTACACCCTCCCAGATCAATTTTCTCTTCTCTGCTCTTTGTTAATATTCTTAAGCAGTGCCCATGTGCTGCTGAGTGCTACTAAATTGTGATGTGGCTTAGAAATGACAATTTCAAACAAACTGTGTATGATAGGCCTTCATCCTAATACTACTTAGATGTGTACTTCAGGAGGCAAGAAAGGTAGATAATTACATCATAACTTGATGTGAACCTGTATCTACGAATGCAAAACTTATGGCTGCCTTGAATAGAAAAGCTATTGTTTGCAGTGTCAGTGCTACCCCAGACAGGTGGAGTTCATCCTCATGAAAATAGCAATCATCACAACACCTTCGCATGTTCTCAAGCCCCAGTTAAGGAGTCCAAAGAGAGCTTACAGAGATTCCAGTGTTATTAAGGCAGCACAGTGCCTCTTTCCACAGGGTCAAACTTGTGTTGTCCACTTGTGTTATTTAGAACTGTTCCATCACCATGTAGGGATGTTGCCATGATGATAGCAGTATGTAGAGACAATTTCAGTGGCTTTTTAATATTGGCCAGAGCCCCTGGGAAGTTCTCTTTCTGTCAGTTTATCTCATTTCACTAGCAGAACAGAGATAAGGCCTGCTAGCAGAATCATTCTCTTGCTGTATCTTTTCTAGGAGCACTTGCCAATGCAGTTCTGTCTCTTTCCAACACAGAGGCCAGTTCCCCCCTCATGAGAACTGCAGGCAGGACTCCAGTTACAAGTGATAGGTGCTAGATCTGCTAGCCTGGAAGTTTCTTCAGAAAGCTCCTGGGTCCATTTTTTCCTCTTCTGCTTGGCATGAGTCAGGGAATGGTGTGGGCATGATTGATCCTCTGCCTGAGATGGCACTGCAGGAATTTGGGCCAGTGGCATTAAACAAAGTACTACCTGGACTGCTGATACTCTTGCCAGATTGGACTAAGCTTTCCCGTGATTCTGGAGGTGCTGTCTCTTTGCTCCTGTATTGAGCAGAACTCTGCCTCAGAGGGAATCTGGTCTACTATGATTAATTCTTCAATTGAAGCCTAGGTGCCATTGCTTTAATTTCTTTCTTCTAAGATATCCTTTTGTGTTGCAGTATTAAATACCTAAACCCCTCAGGGATTCATTAAGCAATAAGTGATACAGGATGTAGTCTGAGAGCTGGGAAAGAGAACCTACTGACAATACACAGAGACCAGTGTTTGGTGGAGACCCAGCTTCTATTTTGCTTTCCTGAACACTGGACTAAACTTATGTCTAAAACATGCATGCTCCCTTCTTATTTTCTGCCTTTGGCTCTTGTATCTATACCTTCTCTTGGCTGGCAATAGTAGATAGATCACAGCCTCCTTTAAATTCTTATTCTTAAATTAAGATTAAATTAATTCTTAAATTTTCAAACCTCTTTTTGGCCTTCATATGTTATTAATTACTTGGAAAAATAAAACTGAAGGGTATATTCAAAATCAGATGTTATTTCTTAGACATGGTTTCCCATTATTTTGGTAATATTAAATAAAAGAAATAGTATTTGCATAGTAGAAATAATAATTTCTTGTATTTCTAATTATCTGCCTTTCATACACTTCAGAAAGGGAATTTATTCATGGTGGGTAAATCAGAGGTATTCCTCTGATCCTTTAGAAGTTCAGCTTGAACACCATGACAGCACAGGTAGTACTAGAAATAAGTTTGCATTTTTATCAACTACTGTCTAAAATGTAGATTCCAGTTAAATCCAGTGGTTCCTTGATTAGGATGAAGCAGGACTGACTTCTTCCCAGCTGGAGGCTGCCCTGCCTCCTCACGTCCCTATTTAGTGCTCTGCCCTGACTGACTGAGATGCCAATTAGTACAGCTGCCCTTTGATGTTATGGAAACTTATCTGGGGTGAACCAAATGGAGATTAAATTGCCATCAGAAGATAATGATCACTTTGCTGAACCAATTGACTCCTGCAAAGATGATGATTGCAAGACTGTGTCCTTAACCAGACACACACCTCTCCTAATCTTTCTGTGTAGGTTTCCTCTTAATATAACTTTTCTGTTTGACTTCTGTTAAGATAAGAAACCTGAATCTTCTTGGGGCATTAACAACAGCAATACCTAATCTCCCTATCTCCCTACTGAAGCTTGCCCCATTAAAATCAGCCTCTGCAAGATGCAGAATGCTGATTCTCAATAGTGAAACCTTTCCCCAGCTGATGAGCCCTGATAAGCTCTGACACTTCATACTGCTGTTTTCCTGGCCCTGGGACAGGGTAAGCAGACACCCAGTGTGTGTTCCTGGGACAGGAGCCTGCCAAGCTGGAGAGCAACTGCTTCAGAGAAGTTTGGGTGGGTAGAACAGATCCATTTCCTCCCAGGTTGTGTCCTGGCAGAGCAAACTGACTCATGAGAGGGACAGATTGGGAATTCCTTTGGAATGGGAAACATACTGCAGTATTTCCCCACCGAGATGAATGCTTGATTTGCAGCGTATACACAAGTGAACTAATTTCCAGCTTGTTTTTCTTACCCCTGAAAATCTCATCATGCATCTGCCCGTGTACTGATTCAGTTCACTGGTGAAAAGGCATTTGAGGCACTGCTCTTTGTCAGCTGAGACATCCCTGCTTACCCTGCCATGCCTTGTCCTTCTACCTGGCAACTTGCAATTGATGCAGAGGACCCAAGCTCAAGGTCAGACAGGGATAGAAGAGGAAGGAATTTTCAAATATTTCTAAGAGAGTGAAGAACTGTGGGCATGGAGAGATGCTACCAAGATCTACTTTTAGCTTGAAGTGTTTGTTTCCACAAAAGTAAACAAGCAAACCTGGAATCAGAACATTAAATCAGCTTTTGAGTTTTTTCTTCTTTAAAATGCTTTTTCTTGAGGAAACCTTTGAGCATTTAACATTATCTGAAGCCCAGAATTAATTCTGAGAACTCTAAAGCATCTGGGGAGTACATATCGTTCTAATTATAAGTTGTTTCCCTTTTTATTTAACAGAAGGGGAAAAAAAAAAAAAGAACCACTTCAACTTAGTAAAAAGGATTTCTACAGCAGAAGTTGCAGCTGGGGTTTTAAAACAAATGCTTTTGTCAAGTCCAGCTATGACCTCTTTAAAAATATCAGACCAAGAATTTGGATATGGTAACCAGAAAGGCACATGGAAATGTCAGTGAGTTAAACTGTGCAATGATTTCATTCTGGTGCTGTCCTACTGGCTTTACTGGAGTTGCTCCATCACAACAAAATCTGACTGCTCATAGTTCTCTTCCATTCTCAGCAGTGGAATTATTACACAAACCTGGTAAGAGTTATGGGTTGGAAAGAGATCTACCCTGCTAAGATTCATGCCTGCTTGTGAGGAAGCCTCTTGCCTAATCTGGTGCAAAACCTAAGCAAGCTCTGGGGCAGTTTGAGATTCAGCAGCAAAGACCATCCATTCCTCTGCTCAGGACAGGATCAGAAATTGTGTTGATCCTGACAGACACACAAAGGAGAGCAGGGGTTTGCAAATACTACTGGTCTTCTAAAGGTCTTGGAGATGGATGCATTCTAGCAGCCAGCCTGCATGGCACAGCCAGTGTTTGTGGTGCTCCTTGCTGCAGGCTTTGTGTTTGATAGGAGCTTCAGCTTGGCCAGGGGGCTGAACTTTCTGCTGTGTTAGATCCTGATGGATGAATGGAGAGAAGCTGAGGTAGGCACTGGGCAAGCAGCAGCTGCATCTTCTCCAGGGTTCCAGTGACCTCCAGGTAACCTTCTCTTATATTTAAAAAGTCTCCCTCCCTTATGGGTGCAAAGCCCTCCACTAAATCCACTGCTCAAAACATTCACAGATAAGCAGAACTCTTAAAGACAATCTCATCCTTTGTAAAAATTGGCTGACATTAACACAGGTGCTATTTTGAAGGTTTGATAGAAAATGCATCCACAATGAAATTCTTTGAAAGTAATCTTTTGGTTTAGAGTGTATAATCAGTGAATATACAGATGTTACAATTAAGAAATATACAGGAAAGTTAGGCTAAGTAACTTTTTCCTGTAAGATAATTGCAACAGGAAGATAATAAATGGAAAATGCTTACCAATGTTTTAGGCTCACAATGTTCCCCACAAGGAGTGATCTCCAGGAAGAAATCCTTCCTCAGTGGCAGTCAGCACATAAATGGGATCTAGGAGAGGTGGAGCCAGGCTCCATCCCTTCTGGTAGCACAGGTGAGTTACCTTCACCTGTACTCCCATGGCTGACTCATTGCTCGCCTCAAGTGGTCAATCAGAGGTTCAGGTCCTGATTCAGCAGTTCCCATACAAGGGGAGAAATGCTAATGGAAATCAGCTGAGGTGAACATCAGACACATGCCCCGCTTCTGAAAGAAACATTTAAGTTTACTGCTGAATCTTGAAAACTATATTATCCTGATTATTATTATTATGATAATTATTAATTGTAGGGAAGTAATAGTCCTCAGATGTGGGTACACTCTATCATGTTAGAAGTTGCTTTTTTTTTTTAAATGCAAATAGGTTTGTATATAGCCTAGTTGTAAGCTGCTGCTTAAAACTTTCCATTCCTTTATGGGAAACTGAAAATGAGATAAGTGAGCCTGGCTTTATATGAGGGCTCTTCCAAAAGTAATGCCTCCTATTTTATTATGCTGGCTCATGATGTCGGAGGCAGATGGTGGTGGTATTGCAATAGAAGTTACCTTACATGTTGTTGCTGTGTGACAAATGGAAGCAGAGGAGCAGTCTGACATGGAAGTGTGTATGAAGCAGGGGTTGTTGCTGGATTCCTCCATGCAGAAAAAATGGCCTCCACTGACATCCATCAATACTTGCTGAACAGTTCTGGAGACCAAACAGTGGATGTGAGTGCAGTGAGGTGGTGGGTGGTGCCTTTCAGCTCTGGAGACAGTGATATGAAAGACAAGCCACATTCCAGGTGGCCACACATGGCTGCTACATCGAGACATGAAGAGTGTCTCGATCAGGTAGCCCATCCATGTGAATCAGTGATTTATGACAAGGGAACTGTGTATGCAGCTGGATATCAGCTTCAGTGCATTAGAAATGATAGCAATTTTGGAATATCAGAAAGCTTTCACTGCGTGAGTCCCACAAATGCACACGCAGGAACAGGAAAAGCACGGTATGCAAGTTTGTCAGGACCTGTCAAGCCAATATGAGGCTGAAGGTGATAGTTCCTTGGATCACATAATTACCAGCAGTGAGATGTGGTGTCACTGCTGTGAACCAGAGGCAAAACGGCAGCCCATGGAGTGGTTACATGGATGTGAATTCCTCATCAGAGACAATGCTCAAGACACAGCCTCAGCAGGTAAAGTGATACACGCTGTCTTTTGGGATAGGGAAATAATGATCCTTCTGGGTTTCTGGAACTCAGACAAACCATCGACTCTAACTGATGCATTGTGATGCACTAACTAAGCAGAAGGCTCCAACTTCCAGAGTCAGGCCAGAGGAGAAGATAATCTTTCTTTTGCAACACGATAACACAAGGCCACATTCCAGTGTGAAGACGTGGAGCACGTTGCCAAGGTTGGCTGGACTGTCCTACCGCACTCATTTATAGTCTGGATTTGGTACCTTCTGATTTCCATCTGTTTAGGCTGTGTGGGCAACATTTTCCTGGCAAGGATGCCATCATAGCAGCTGTGAAGCAATGGGTGACTTCTGCTGGTGCAGATTTTTTACAGGCACTTCATGCAGGCTCCTCACTGACAAAAACACAGAACTAATGGTACTGACTATGTTGAAAGTTAGTGTTTTGTAGCAGAAAACCTTCTCTATCAAATAATGTAGTTGTGTTCTTTGTATCTGTTGTACTTTTTGTGGAAATAAGCAGGAGGCATTACTTTTGGAACAACTCACGTAGCTCACAAAAAAAGCTCTTCACTTCCCTATGCTCTAATGAACTCTTAAGTACCTGGATCAATTTTGCTGTACTAATAACTTCCAAAATAGCTTAGTTTTATTTTGCTGCCTTAGAAGCATCTTGCTCTGATGTGGAACTCAGATGCTTTAATTTCCTGGAGTGCCTTAAAGAGATATGGGCAATTTGGACTGTAAAGATGTGTGTATGATTAAGTGTGTCATCAGCATTCTAGGAGTGGTTGAATGTTTGCTGCTCTATTAGGTCCTGTGAGAAATGAAATTATGCAAACCTTAATTATGCTACCTTCTGCGTAAATAAATCAAGTTATCTAATAAGGCGTTGCGATGTCCAAAAACCAATCAATAGCGTTTATCACTTTGTGCTCTAGAATTCTTTTCCAAAGCTTTTGGTACATCAACTACTTTGCAATTTGCTCACACAATGTACTGATGAATCCCAGCTGGTACTCCTGACCATTTCTTCCTTTTTTCCTTTCTTTACTACAGTGACAATAGTGATTGAGTGACAATTTTGTCTCCTGGTCAAAATAAAGGCATTCTTTTTCTTTCTCTTACCATTCTGCTTCCTTTTCGGTTTATTAGGCTGCCACTTGAATGTGGCCATATAACAGAACTTGAATGTGGCCATATAACAGAACTAATGTGCACATCTTTTTTTGAGAGATTGGCTGGTTGTGTTGGGGTTGTTTGCTTGTGAAGCTTTGGATTTTTTCAATTAAGAACTTTGGCCATCATGAATAGGCATGTCTATAGCTTGTAGCACGATAATGAGAGCTACGGGTTCAGAGAAAGAAAGGAAGCAAGAGCTTTGTGATGCACCAAACTGCATGGGTTAGCATTGTGCAGCATCTTTCCCTGGAGCAGGGCAGCATCCAGAAATCTCTCCCAGGATTAGCAAGCAATGGGAGAATGCAGAGTGCTTTCATTTGCCTGGCACAGCACAATGCTGAGATGCTGGAAGCAGGTTGGGAATGAAGATCACAAAGCCTAGGTGTCATTACTGCCTTGGTTAACAAGGAAGCTTCTCATGCAGGATCTGCTACTTTTGGACTCAGCCTAGGTTGAAGTCAAGGCTGCAGACAAAGCCTGTAAGTTGCTGGATGTGCAGCAATGTGGCAGTAAGCTTTGTTCCTTTTTTGCTAGGTTGGTCCCAAGACAAGAAGTCACACTACAGATGGTTTATAGGGATTCTTGCAGGCAGTTATGAGTGTTAGAACACGCTGAACTTGTTATGGACGCTTTTTTTTTTTCCTGGAAATTATTGTTGGCCTTTTTAAGTATTCTAAAAACACTTAATGGAACAGGTTGTGGGGAGGGGCATTTGCCCAGGTAAACTTTTGCTGAGAAAGAGCATGAAAATACTTCTCTGGTGTTTAATTGAGTAAAAATCACCCTGTATCTAAGCATAATAGGCGCTAGTGACATTTTTGGTGTCCCTCTGTAATACAAGAGAATGCAGTAAGCCTGCCTGCTTGTTATCTTTTATCACTCTCCTCTGTCACAGGCTTGTATGTATGGTGTTTACTTATTTATGCCAGGTGATCTATGTGAATGAGAGCTGGCAGGAGCTGCTCAATAATGGATGAAACACAGCAGTTCTGCTGGTGGCAAGCTCGACAGCACAGAGAGGTGCTGAGGGCTTGCTGCTCCTGTAGCTGAGCTGTTTGCTCAAATGCTTTACCTGGCAATAGCCAGAAACTTCCAGCAAGTCCTGAGGTGTCTCAGTGAAGAATGTTTTTGTGCAGAGTATGCCCTGACATCGTACCTCACGGTCTATTTCATTTTCTAGATGGTTGCTCCTACATCTAACGAAGAGCCTGACTAGCACTGGCTTAGGGGAACAGCACTCCCATCTTTCTGCTACCTTTTGCAGCACTTCCAGAACTGCATATGGTAGGGCTTTTATCATTAAGTTTGGGAAAGACTCTAGGATCACCTACTCCACCACCAACCTGCCACCGCCATGAGCACCAACCATGTCCTTCAGTGCCACATCAATGCATTTGTTGAACACCTCCAGGAATATGCTTTACTAAAAAAGCAGAATGTATGGAATTGGGGTAACCTGATAGGCTGACTGACATCTGAACACAATGATGGTAGTAGATCACTGAAAAGCTTCTGCCCTTATTGTACCTTAATCATATACCTTGATTTCCAGGACACTTGGCTTTATTTTGCTGGTTCACAGATTACACTGGCTAATATGGTAAGAGTCGTTAACATAATAAATACCTAAGAAAGGCATAGATCTAGCTGTAGGAAGCCTTCCTGTATTTAGCCTCTGGGATTCATTGCAGTGGAAGTCTAAAAAATTAGCACTGACATCTGGTGCAGGTTACCTGCCTGTACATCTGAAACACTAATCCTGCTGGTTTTGCAGCAAAATGGGGCCAGGCAGCCTCAGCTTGGGCAACACATTTTGTTATATGCTCTGGAGGATGCTGAGCTCTTCCTAGCTAATCATCTGTCTATTAAAGTCAGCTAATAGCAAAGGTCTGATTACAGTTCAGTGACTTGTTCACAAAGCGATTAATTATTCTCTCCACTAAGTGAGGAACTTGCTCCTACAGCACAGCTGATTAAATAGGTATTTATAACCTCATTTGTAGGATGGGAAGGAGTTGGTCGAGCTACAGTAGTCTGGTTCAAAACACCTGACCACTTGATCACACAGTTGTGGTTAGGGACTTGTTTGGCTTCCTCTTTTATCCGGGCAGGGTTTGACCTCAGTATAACCTCACTATCTTTCCCTATCTGATAGCTGTGGGAGGCTGCTGGCTGGCTCATAAGCCCGTGTTTTGCTGCTCTGGCTCTGAGAGGTGATCGCTATTTTTTCTTCCCTGTAATGCTGAGGCTTAATGCCTGTATGGCAAAGGGAGACTGAAGAGGAAGCAGAGGAACGAGAGCACAGTGAGATTACTGGGGTACAAGCCAGCAATGTTTGCTGTTAACCAGCTCCTTTCCAGCAGCTCTAATCCACTGCTGCTGGGGATGTCCCACTAATGTTGGTATAGTGATAGCAGGGGAACAGCTGTCCTGCCTCAACTGAAGGAATTCAAGGACAGTGGGTGTTTGAAAGCACATCAGCAAGGTTATGCAGCAAATGTGCCTTTGGCCAGTGTGATTAGATTGCATCCCAATGAGTTTGTTGCTAATTCCATCCCAGTTTGCTCTACTGTTTGTGAGCTGCTGGAGATATCTCTGCTGGCTCCCTCACTTTTGCATACAAAGGCGTCTCTGAGTATGTGTAACAGTGTCACTGTTTTCTTTTTCTTTTTTTTTTTTTTAATCTTTCACTCCCAAATGGCTGTGAACGGGCAGCTTTTTCTTCTGTGCAGCTTTATACAGATATTACAGTAGGGAAAGCAGCCAGGGAGCTGCGGGGGAGAGAATTAACTCTTTGTTCCTCTTCTGGGGACTGGTGAGCAGATACAGGGCTTACTTGGCTCTGGGAGGACCATGGCCCTGGGTATAGGATGCAGCTGTGCTTTGCTTAAGAACAGTAGAGGGGTAGCATGGGTTGAGGTGGCTCAACAGGGTACTGGTGTATGTGGAATTCTGGAAAGCCTCTGTGTAGAATGAGGCATGAAGGCTGACACCAAGGGACTAGGGAAGGTATCTGTCCTCTGCAGTCCCTTAGTGACATCTTCCTGACGCGGTGGCTCAGAGATGGAATTGGGCAGGGATGGCAGAGAGCCTGCGTGAACCAAGGGGCTTCTCTGTCTGCAGAAGGGATTGCGAGAGGATATAAGCAAATGATGTTTGGCCTGGTGATCAAACTTGAAAGATCAGCTTCCTCAGGTCTCTCAGAGGCTCTCCTTTGTGCTGCAAATATGTACTTTTCTGCTTGTTCTCTGTCATGGTGGACTTTCTTTCCTGAATTTTCAGTATCTTGTATACAAGACAAAACTAAAAGGTGCAGGGAATAAAACCGCCCACTCTCTCCTATGCTATTTGCACATCACTCTCTGTCTCCGGGGAACGCCTGTCCTTCCACAAACAGCAGTTCTGGGCCAGGAGGTCACCTGCTCTTGAGTTTCCTCTGATAGGAATTCCAGCAAATACCTTTAAGCAAATATTTAGCAGGTGTGCAGAGCTACTGTTAAGAACAAGGAAGTCTCCTCTGAAGTTTCAGTAATACCTGGTCCTCAGTGAGGTGAGGGTGGGGTTTTGAGGTATAAGTGTGTCACTCGTCTGGCACAAACTCTTTGCTTTCAGTCAACACGTTTCAGCTGTATCCCACCGTGTGCAGCTTCCTTCTGCCTTTAAAGTAGCTGTGCTTGCCTTCAATTTACAATGGAATTTGTATGATGCGTGCTAGGATGCCTTATATAGGGTGCAGTCTTCACCTGCATTGACCCAAAGACAAGGAACAGTGCTTTGGCTTGTTTTATCCCTTCAGTTTTTGCTTCTTTAATCTGAGTTTCTCTGTTACTGGAAACACTGGCTTCTATCAGGAACTGGGGAATCCCATTTCTGAGTGTAAAGCTAGTTTTATTTATATTTAAATACATTTTTTAGTCTAAATTTTTGTACTTTCTTTGTGTGTTTGTGTTTATGCTTGTGCTTCTCCTTTGTCCTCAAGTACTTGATCTTCCCAGTAGGCACCACACCACACAGACAACAAGAGGTTGTTTCCAACACCCAGCTGCAGGCTTGCAGTGAGGCATTTATCGGGGACTTTCCTCCGTGGACTCCTTCCAGGCCTGCCCCAGCTTTTTCTCCCTAACCTCATCTATTCCTCTGCAATATTTGTTTTTTATCTATGGTATAAGCAGTCACTGTTCATTAATAAGAAATAAAGAAAAAAATCTGATCAGAAAAGCTGGATCTGTTTCATCTAGTCAGGTGCTTTTTTTTTTTTAATCCTGCTTGGAAATAAGAATAGGTAGGACAAACCAAGCCCTCTAACTGTTTCTAGAACAGATTTCTGGATACCTTTGGCAGCTCTTTTGCCTTTGGGATGCTGACAGTCATTGCTGGAGGAGCAAAGTGTGTTATCAGCCCCTCTCAGAGCTGCTCAGAGCAGAGTGATGAGGCCAACTGGAGGCAGCTGCCCATCTGGGTGGCGATAAAAGGCACAAAAGGCTGCATCAGCGCTGCACGCACCGTGCCGCAGAAGATCGTTGCTCTTTGTCTGTGAATGATAAAAACAAAGAGCACTGGAAATGCTATTTCTGAAGTCATAGGAGAAACTGTGATGTCTTTTCTAAAATACCCTTCGGTAAATAGTGAGACTTTTCCAAAGTTGTAAATACAATTTAAAAGGTTTCAACCCCATATCCTGAAAATGCTGAGGGGAAAGATGGGGTTGGTTTGGCAGATTGCTGTCGAGCTCTTCCCTCACTTTCTGGAAGAAGCTGGGGCTGCCTCAGGGAGCCTCACACAATCACTGTTAGTGACCTCATGTGGTCACAGTCTTCCAGAGGCTCTGTTTACTCTTTATATGAAAGGGGAAAGTCCACTGTTGGTAAATCTGGAAGCATGAATGCGTGCCTTAAACATTTGTACTTGCTGGCTTTTTTTTTTTTATTCCTGGTTTTGGCCTTATCAATGACACAAAAATTAGAGTGGGCTCCTTTTAATATCACTTAATGTTGAAGTGAAAAGATCAAATGCACGATAGAACTTTATTTCGAAAGTATCTTATTCTCCACTCCCTTGCCCTTACATATACACTCACTTCTACTCTTTAAAAGCCTATGGCTGCTTTTTAGTAGGTCGGACTATTTGCATGAGGGTGATATCTCAAACAGACTCGGAACATGAAAAAAGCATGGGAGTTTGCAGTTATTCTTACTGAAGTCATCTGTTTATTGTCCACGTGGCTTGTTGTCCTCATGGAAGCATGTGCGTTTCATGTCCTTGTTTACCCAAGCTACGCAGCTTGTAGTGTGAACCAGGCTTGGGCTATGAGAAGCCCTGCAGATCCAAGCCAAGGGTTGACCCTGTAACTTGAGTGCTGGATCCAAGGGGAAGGTGCTGAGAGGATTAGGCTGCCTTTAAAGTAGAGCTTTTTGACCATCTGTCTTCCGGTTGCAGTTGTTTTGAGCACATCCTGAGTTGAAGCTGATGTTGCAGAAGCTTGGCTATTAATTTCCTGTCAAAATGACTCTGAACCCCCTCATGTTACAAGGTTTTGGAAGTGTTGCTTTATCATGTCTGATGGCTCCAAGTTGAGGCCTTGTTGCTGTCCGGGTGAGCCTGGACATCTTGGAGGCCCAGAGATGTAGTAAGCAGGTATCAGGTCTGTATTGCTCAGCTGCGGGCATTTTCTGTAGTGTTAAGGCTTTAACAGTTTTAAAAGAAAAAAAGGGAAAAAAAAAGAAAAAAAAAAAAAGGAAGATTGTGTAGAGCTCCTAAATGCTTCAATTTTAGCAATTCACTGATACTGGGTGGGATAATGACTGCTGAACACTGCATCTACTAGGTCTTACTTTATTCCGTGGAGCATCTGTGCATATGTGGTTGTCAGGAGAGTGGCTCATAGTGCAGTGCTTCCCTACTTGTGGTCTGTGAAACTTTAGAGCTTGGACGTGCAAGTGGAGGGGAAAGAAAATCAGAGCAAGCAAATCTAGTTGGAGAATTATGGGAGTATGGAGGAAACAATAAATGAGCATTAAGATTAACCTAGGTTTTATATGGATGTTAGTGAAAGGTATGGAATCTTACTGTACCGCTTTGGTGAGTTTTTTTTTCTTTCCAAAATCTTAAATAGTTCTTCCATTTCAAAACTGAAAAGAAAGAAAGGTTAGGAAATGCTGACCTAATGCTAGGTTTGATCTATGAATAAGGTCTTAGTAAACTTTCCAACCCGTGAACAAAGGCTTTGAAATCTTCGCCTGCTTGTAACGGGGCTGAATGAGTTCAGTGGTAAATATGCAACAAGTGCAATGCCTGTTTCCGCTCTTTGTTCCCCTAGGAGTCATTTAAACAAAACAAATTCAGTGCACGCTAATAAAGTGGGTAGGTAGCTATTGCAGCTTAATCGCCTGGGCTCGACCATTTTCCTTGGCAGGGAGTTGAGGGAATGTTTCCAGCTAGGTTATGATATCTTCATCGTGTACTGTTATCAAGATTTGCATTTCCTGATGTCAAGCCACAGAGCTGGAGGTACGCTGCTCTTTCTGCACTAGGGCTATCCAGATTTGTACATAGCATATGTGCTGCTCCACGCAGCCCTCTGTTATTGCTGCAGCCTTCCTCATTGGCTTTCAAACATTCTCCAAACAGAGCACGTATTGGGAGTTTGCCTATTTGCTTTTACTTTCTTTCTTTTTTATTTTTAAACTGTCAGTGATTGCCGGGACTAGCCAGACCATTTTTCTCAATTCTACCTCTTATCTTCAGCTTCATTTTAGCAAGAAGCAGGACATAAATGTTCTGGTCTGGGCTGTGCCCCAGGCCTGATACTACTACCTGCTCCTGCATAGTGTGGTGATTCCTTAGCCATGGCTCTCCATGCACGTGGAGGTGAGAGCAACTGCAGAGCTAGAAACACAGCCAGGATTTACTTGGTGAATGATGCTCTGTGTCTTGCTTCCTCTACCCAGCCCCTCTGCAATTCTTGTGCTGAACTGGGGCATGAGCCTCCAACAGATAGGACAGTGTCACCCTTCATCTGAACAACTGGTGTTGTTTTTTTTTTTACTAGTCTTTAAAAATGGTGCAAGAAACTAGAAAAAGATCTGCACACTGAGGAAGTAATAGTACATAGTTTCCAAATGTTTTGTGTCAGTAGCTCAGCATCTCTGAGTTTGTCTCCTTTTTGGGGGTTCATAGGATAGAATCATAGAATTGTTTGAGTTGGTAGGGTCTCTTGAAGGCCATCTAGACCATCTCCCCTGCAATGAACAGGGACACCTACAGCTACATCAGGTTGCTCAGAGCCCCATCCCCCCATCCAGCCCGGCCTTGGATGTCTTGAGGGATGGGGAATCCTCCACCCCTCTGGGCAACCTGAGGCCGGCCAGTGCCTCACCACCTTTACTGTAAAAAACTCAATCCTTACATCCAATCTGAATCTCCACTCTTAGTTTGAAACCATTTCTCCTTGTCCCCCTCTCCTTGTAGATGAAAGTTTGCTCTTTGTCTACCAAGGTGGGAGCCTTCTCTGCACCTGGGAACATCCATGAGAGGTTACTTACGGCACCTCTACCTTCCTCTAACCTTGTAAGCATAATGAGCATATTGAAATCTGAGATGTTGAAATTTGCTGGAGGGGTCACTAATTACTAGGAGTTGAAAATGAGGTAGGTAATATGACAATACATCTTTTCTTCAGGAAACTCTAACACTGTTGATTCACTCAGCACCCTCTAACAGCTGCTCTTCCGGCTTGGACTTGCACATTTTTTTTCTTTCTAGTTTGGTGTGAATGCATTCTCCTTTGCTAGAAGACTGATTACCAAGAAATCGTGCCTGAAAGATCTTTAATTTACCTTCAACATTTAGAGGGAACTGATGTTCAGACATGCAATGCGATGAAGTGCAGTCTAGTTTAAATCTGAAAACTGTTAATCTTGCCAACTGGACCTCTAATTAGAAAGAAGCAAAGCATTTTTGGTGAATGGCAGATCAACTGAGAAATTCAGATCAGAATTACTCAGAATCCTGAGTCAAATTCAGTCAATAACGGAGCAGAATTAAAAACATCTTGAAACACAAGCATATAGAACATATTTTGATGCTTAATTGCTTATTTCTAATGGCTTTTTTATTCATTTAAGCTTGAGGAAATTGAATCAAACCATTATAAAAATGGAACTCTTAGTTATTTTGTCCCTGATTTTGTTAAGAAATAAATGTTTACTTTTGTAGTCTTGGTTCTGCCAAACAAAAAATATAATGATAATTGTGGTTTGCTCCCAAAGATACCTTATTACGTGCCCAGTGTTGCCACTAGTAACGTGTTCAACTTTGCATATGTCGATGGCTATTTTTTATGGTAAAATCTATACCTAAACTTTAAAGGTTATTTCAGCTCTTGAAATAACAGTGCCTAAAATCCTATACATTGAACCATGCACTTCAGAGGCTGATTTTATGTACCTTACCTTTTTAAGAGGCCCAGACCACCAATTAAAGGAGATCTGTGCAGTCCTCACTGCAACTGAAAGTCCAGCCTTTGCCATTGCTGCTCATGTGATGTAGAGCCTGAACTTTCCATCTGGAAACTTAAATACCTGCAGCACACTTCACAACATATTTTTAAAATTGTCTGTGTATTTAGCTGTACAGCTACCCTGAGCTTCTCTGCTGAACCTCTGTGTTTGCAGTTACGATTTTCAGTCGCATGATGATCATCACAAAAGTCTGGCAAGGTCTCTTCCTCTGTACCAGTGGGGTGGTACAACTAGATGTTAGTGCCCAGGAAGGTTATGTTTCCTACAGTGACAGTGGGTACAAGTCCCACTCTTCCCACAGCAACTTTGGCCAGTCATGGTTGTGTTAGTGGAGAGGCTGCCTTACCATATGTCTCCAAAGTGGCTACTTCTCTCCTCTCTTGGTAGCCAGGTCCAGTCTCCAATAGCATTACTAAAAATTAAAACAAGACCATTTTTCTTTTCATTGTATACACTGTCCTCTTTCTGTGTAGGGCCAGCACCTGTTTGCACCAAAATGTACTGGAGCCCTTGAGGACTGGTGGTGAGACATAGATGTGGGTGCTGCACCCTTGGGTGTGCTAAGACCTCGTGTGGACAGAGACAAGTGAGGAGAAAGCAGTTGTAAGTGCCTGGGGTCACCATAGGGAATATGACTCCAGCAGTCTGTAGTACCTCCTGCAAATTGCTGTAGCTATTAGAACTCTGCCATGGTGAAGCTTACTGTATGGTGGTCTTCTGTCCTACAACACAGACATCAATAGACTGCCTATTCTGTCCTCATAAAGGAAGCTTGTTTTGCAGGGGGCATGATGCAAGGAGTCTGCAAGCTTGAGATATCTGAATGTCTTCCAACTTGTATTCCCAGAAGTCTTGTTCTGGGAAATAGTGTTGAATATACACTCAGCACAAAGGGGTGGAGGGAGAGGCTCAGCAGGAGATGGGATCATACAAAACATCACCAGTCTTGGAGTAGCGCAATTAAGTAGCCTGCCTTAGGTCTTTTAACTCAAGTTGCAGCGATTTCTTCTTCAGGAAATCACATTGCTTGGGAAAAGCAATAACCTGATGTGTGTTTGATCAGCCACACTCTTGAATCTAGAGGTTTATTTTCCAGTCTTCGTGCGGTCATGCATATGAATTTCAGGATGTATTTAGGCATAAGAGCCAGGTGATGTTAGTTCCCCCACTCACTAGAGCAACTGGACAGTCTTCATTTGCCAGTCTAGCAGCAAGAAATACGAGCAAACTTTCCCACATTCTTGAGTCTCCAAACTTTTCCCTAAGTCTGAGTTCACAGTAGCCGATAGTCCCCAAGACTGCCATTGCTTCCTGTTTGTTTAGGTTTAGACATTCACAGACATGCTTTGGGAATTGACTGTAGCAGAGCCAAGATGTGAAGTTTGTTGAAGGAAGTTCTGTGGTAGCAGAAGGAACTGGAAAAAATTTCTCTCTCTGCTTTCCCCAGCCTAGATGAGTTATTGACAAGTTCAGCAGAGCCCCTGGCCTCCAGCTGACTCTGTCCTGCTTTTTTTAATATCCTTAAACCTCAGCATGAGGAACCGGACTCCCTGCACATTTGCTCTTGGGAATATGGTGACAAAAGTCAATGTGCTCCCCTGGAGAGGTTAAAGAACCACCTTGAGAAACAAGTAAAAGAAAAATAAACCACAGCAATAAAAATGAGCGAAGGAAGAAGAGCACAAATGTATTAGTCATCTCTTAATTGCTCTTGGAGCCCAATATGTTTCACATCCTGAAATAGAAAGCCCATCAGTTCAGTTCTGTACATTAGCAATTTAAAAAGAAAGTAAGGTAAGAGCTCCTGAGAATGGAGTCATGTGTATTTTCATATTGTCAAACAAGTACTTTTCCTGTTTGCAATCTCTCAACTTAATACTTCATGATATTCAGGACTTCTAGACAAATTCCATTTTGAACAAGAGAGAAGTGTTTTTCTGGGCTTCCAGGAAATGTATTTCATATTGCACGACCAGAGTGCCAGCGTCCTACTAATATGAACTCTTGTATGTGAATAACCCTGAGAGCTGTGCAAGAACTCTCAGATTTCAATGTTTTCTTGGAAATCTTCCTTTTGAAGCCTGTGCCTCAAAGGTGAGGGCATCTATAGATGCATTCAATTCAGCATAGCTAGATTTTTTTTGTCAATAAAATCTGTGTTTTTTCCTAAACAGTTTACAAGGCCAACTACTTCTCTCCCTCTTGCAGAGTGAATATAATGAAAATTGCCTATGTGGGAATGTTTGGTTTGCACATAATAGAGCAAGTGATCTTCCCTGCAGCTCTCTGGGGGCTCTTTGTTCCCATTTCTTGGGTATATCAACTGTGCCACCACCTGTCTTCTGTCAAAGAACATTTTCCCCAGTGTGTCTGTCCCCATTTCCTTCCTCCCCATGACTTCATTCTTCTCTCATTACTGCTTCATACACCTGTGTTACTTCCGTTCCTGGGTGCTATTTCTTGGCACTTCACGTAGATGTGGTCAGCTCTGGTTTGGAGGCATCAGATCCTTTCTGCAGGACGTGCTGAGGCTGTGAAGACAGCAACCTTTTGAAATCTGCTTGTGCACAAATTAGTGGTAGGCACAGGGCTGATGCTATAGGTTATTGTGTGACCCATAATTTTGCTTGGCATTGCTGACATAACTGATCCCTCAGCAGTAATCAAGCAGGTTTACATTCTTTAATGTGTTTCCCATGAGGTGTTGCTCATGGTGATATTTTGATGGTGGAGAAAATTATGTATTGGAAAAAACATTGTGCTCATAGTTACATGGCAGAGATTAAATGGTACCATGTTGAAGAATGGTTGTTGTGTGAAAATAACAGGTATTTTAAATGGAAACTGTGTTTTTAACTATTTTCTCTATTTTCTTTGGAATTTATAGCTAGTGCTTTTTTTTTTTTTTTTTTCCCTGAGCATTAAGACTCTTTAGCAGTATGAATTACCGTGATTTTTAGAAGCACTTTCTAGCAGTAGATTAAAAGGTAATTCAAAAGGGGCCAAACAGATTATCAAGCCTTCTGATTTCTGGATCACCACTCCACTCTTTCTAGTAGTTGCTCAAGAGTCTATACATGCACTGAAATGGTGACCGTTTTTAACAGAGAAAGTTGATCACTGCTTGGAGAAAGCTTAGATGAACAGCGCTTAACGCTATGCCAGTTCCAGGAAGGAGAATGAGAATTTCATTCTACAGTGCTCCCAGTCTCCAAGCACTTAATCAGAGCTAAATTCGCAAGAAGCAGTCTCTCAAATGAGCTCAGCAGGGAGTAGTGGCATTTGCAGCATCTGCTGAGCTGACTTCCAGCCCTCCGCTACCATGAACTTTAGTGGTAGTGCTGGTGATAGAAGGAACATTGGTGTCAAAGGGAAGAAATTCAGACAGAGTCTGTGGAAAGAGATCTTCAGACATCGTTATTTTTCATGCTTGTTCTGTAATCCTCTATTGCTGAGGGCTAATATTTAAAGCAAGGGTCACTGAAGGAGAATGAATGGGGTAAAGCAGTATTTGAGGAATACCTGGAGAAGAGGATCCCCACTGTCAACTCTGTACAAAGGGACCTAAGGAAATTGATTGTTTCTTTTTTGTTTCCTGGTGTAATATCCTAGGGCTGTGGACTCTCCCCTCATTATGTCAGGGTAACTGATCTAGAGTCAGTTGTGAGCAAAGGAAGCTGCTGGAAAAAAGCGTTCCCATTAGAAATGCAGGATAATCACAGCATGCTGAGCTTTGCTTTTGGAGCACTTGTTGGCTTTAGTTAGCAGTGCTATTGAGCTGCAGTGATGGAGTTATCTCCTTGACAAGGTGATAACTGGCTGTGGTGTACCGCATAGGAGAAATGGCCAGGGGACTCAAAGAAAGGGTTTTAACATCACTTTAAGCAGTGCTCCAGACACGTGTATTTTACAGTCTGTGACTGAGGGAAGTCTATCACCAGGTCATTGTGGTGACGATCTGTGCCTGCTGGATGGCCGCAGCAACCAAATGACAAGATCTCATCACAAACCAGCTGGAGAGAATACTGACATCATTCCTAGAGGGGGGAGTGCCATGCTGAGACTCTGGTTTCCTGGTGCAACAAGAGAGCAGAAAAAGGTTTTCTTTTATGGAACAGCATTGAACCAAATTCAGTACTAGGGTGCGTTCACAAAATGTCCCATACCTTTGTAACTGGGCAGTTTTCTAACCTGAGAAAAGAGATGAATCTTCCTAGGTAGGGACTCCTAGCTGTCTAAAGTGACTATGAATTGTTTTGGTACAGCGTTTAAATTGTCCTTGGTAACGTGTGGGGTTATTTTTATTAATTTTACCTTCCTGCAGTGCCTCCAAGATGCCCTGTAGGTACAAAAAGCAAGCTTGGCAGCAGGGGTGGAAAGAGGGCAATTTTTCTCCTTCTTTTATTCAATTTTTAAGGCACACTTCTCAGTACTGAATGGCCAAAAATGTTGTTTATTGTAAGCAACCCTAGATGTGGAATGTGGGAGATTTTTCTGCAAGCAGCAGTGAAAACATTACTTTGTTCTGCATATAAGAAATTTCCAATATACATTGCTAAAAGACTTTTTAACTTTTTTCTTTCCCTTTACAGCTTGTACCCTCAGGCTCTTTAACAAAATCAACTTTTACTGATATTTGAACGTTCATCTGCTTTTTATCTGAGTGTATCTAAGCTATTTTGCGTGTCTACAGTGATGACACAAAAGTAGAAAGGTTCTTGTTGAGATCTGTGCTGATGGGTTAAGTGTTTGGTATGACTCTAGGGCAAACAAATTACCAGTGCAAACTTCTGAAGCTCCATAACAGAATGTAAATACCTAGAAAGACTGAACACAGACTGTACACACAAGCTCTGGGGGTTATGTTTGTTTTGTTTTCTAAGCCAAAGTCGACTTCATTTGAGCACAATGAACTGCATAAATTATTTCTCTCTCCAAACAACTAAACTTCAAAAAAAATCCCCTCTCAACCATAGCACATACACTCAGACCAGATAGATGCCCCCACAAACACACATAGCTCTTTGGGCAGAAGCACAGTCCTTGCAGCGAGCCCCATCCCCTGCAGGATGAAGAAATCAACATTGAGATCTCCACTGAGCAGCACCCGCAGAGGGGAACTTGTTGCTATTTCATTCTGCAGCTGAAGAAACACAGAGTAGTGGCAGGGAGCCTTGGGGCAGCTGATTTAAGGGTTGGCTTTGTAAGCTGTTCCTTACTATCTGACATTCATAAAATTTACCTTGAATAGCTGGGTTTTATTCTTGTTTTTTTTTTTTTGTTTGTTTTTGTTTTTGTTTTTGTTTTTGTTTTCTGCTAACCAATTAAACTCCTACCAGAAGAGCATCATGCTGGCCAAACATTTTCAGACCATTTCTTGAGCTGCACTAGATGGTACCATCCATGCTGTAGTCCAATGGGTAGTGCTTTATTCCCCACTCCAGTTAAGATCTGCTCCGCTTCTTTCCAAGGCACTCTGCTAATGCAAGCAGTAAATTCTCTCCCCAGAGAGAGCTTCCCACCATCCTCTGCTCTGTTCTGAACAAACAAGGTAGGATTAAAAGAGAATAATTGCTTCTGGGCAGTCAGTTTCTGGCCAAACACGTGATGATTCCACACACTTTGGACAGAAGTTTTAATTTAATGCAGAGTTGCTAATCAACATCAAACACATAAACGTCAATGGCTGATAATTAAGTGGGTGTTTGTTTAAAAGTATTGCAGGAATTATGTACTTGAAGCATCAAAGGTTGGGTTTCAGAACTTCAGACAACACTCCTGTTAATGTTTTTGGGAATTGCCGGTCTTCCAGATTCCTTCCATTCATTCCCATTTACCCTGAAACTGTCTTCTACCCCTTCTTTGCTATCAGCAGAAGTTGGAAGGCATGTGGTGAATGAAGCAGGCATTGGTAGAAGGTGAAAGCAGTCTCTGGCAGCTGAACGTGGTCCTGGAAAAAGGGATTCCTTCCCAACCTGAGCCACAGAGCTCTGGTGAGGTGCTACAGGTGTTCTGCTGCTCTTGGTCATTCCCATTACTGTGCCCATCTGCAATCTGGTTTGATGCATTAAACCCACAAAATTTAAACAGGAATTGGCAAAATGTGCTCTGAGTACATACCTTTGACCTTCCAAGCAAGCTCTATCTCCCTGTGTGTCTGTTGCCTTTCTGTAAAATAAGGGCAACAGAACATTTTCAGGGGGGTTATGTAAGTTTGTTAATACTCTCCAAGGACCTGGATGCTGTAGTGCAGCGTGGATGAGGCCATGAGGAAAAGACAAATTCTGTCCTCACAACAAGGGCTTGGACAGTATGCCATGAGGAAGGCCAACAGTCTCATGCTGAGCATTGACAAGAAGAAAACAACATATTAAATGACTGCTGATAAGGGAGTAGTTTTCTTTCTTTGCATTAAAATAAGGAAGTAATGCCAGAGAAGAAATCATATGTAGTATTTATTGAAGACTAATAACTTTCTGGATGAGGATTAAGGTGGGTGATTTGCCTTAGCTTTCCGTGAGGGATTGAAAGCTTTCAGATGCTACCAACAAGCATGTACTAAGACAAAGGAACTATGCAAACAACAGGAAATCAGCTCTGTGGATTTTATGTCCATGTGATTGACCAGCTGGTGGATGACTCGGCCCAACATGGACAAGTTGACAGCAGTGACAGGTTGATCTTCTCTGGGTTGATCAATGCTAGGGGTGTGAGGCTCCTTTGCCCCACAGGAGTTGGACAAAAAGTGGCTTGTCCTAATCCTTGCCTTAAGCTTGCCTTCATCATTTCTAGATACCTCCTGTGGCCACGATCTTGGGCTGCCATCTGTCTACAGACAGTCCTGGTGTCTCCCTTCTTCCCTCTCATTACTACAAAATGTCTCTAATGACCCTTTGGCCTTGGACTTTTGGTGAGTTTTTCGGGTTGTTCCCTTCTACCCCCCAATTTTAAATCACTCTTTCTTTCAGTGAAGAAAGTGACTAGCTGCAGGATGACAAGCAGCAAAGAGCAGCATTTGCAAGGGGAGTCCCATAGCTTTCTATTAATTCCTGGCAGAGCACATCCTATAGGGATGGTGCACATGCAGTGTAGTCAGGTTTGGCCAAGTACAGTGGATTTTCAGAAAATGCTAAATATACATTTTTAGCAGAAGGGCTTTTCCACTAATGAGTAGGAAAACCTTACTTTACAGAGAGGAGGGTGCTGGGACAGTTTGAAAAACAACCACATTGCACCATTTTACACAGAATATTAGAAAGTGAACAACTTCTGTCACCCTCACCCTGCAGAAATGGCCCCAAACTTATACTTTTATGTGAAGGGAGCTCAGCAGCTGATGTGCTGCAGCTCTGCCTGCGGTATCCTGCACTCATGTTGTTACTGGCAGCAGTGGCCTGAAACTGTAAGAAGGTTTAAAATTGGTTATTGGAACAACTTGATGATAGAGCCAGGAAGAAAGCCCAGCAAGTATTAAGACCTGAAGGTGAGCCTGCATCTCCAAGAGCACATTTATTTGGATACTGGCCGTGCCATAAGAGCTACTATGTCTCTGTACAGACCTTTCTAGCCTTCAGCGTTTTAAGCAGTGTGTGTTGGGCATTATAGCGCTGTGGCCCCGTGGATTAGGAGTGAACTTGGAAGAGCATAAAAGAAATACACCCTGATTAGTGTAGGGTTTGGAGGCTGAGGTCTGCTCTGATACAGCAGAGCCATGATGGTGCCTCATCTTGACCTTCCTGGGGCCAACTCGGAGGTCCTGGTAGCCTCTGCTCCAAGGAAAGCCTCCTGCATTTAGAGGCTTAGGTGTTCTCCCACAGGTTCTAAGCACTGAGGAATGCAGAGATGAGTTGTATCAAGCTGACTCTCTTCTTTCCTGCTGCCTCATGTGTCTCTCACTGATCTTCTTGCCCAGAGATATGTCCCACCATTAGCTCCTCTTGAGAAGACCCCCAGCAGTTTCTGTTGTGCTGATTCAGCTGATGAGAAAAAAAACCTTTAGAAGAAAAAGATCACATTGCTTTCTCCCTGGTGGAATTACCACCACAGAGGACTGTCAGATTTCAAATCATAGAGGAGGTGGCAGTATCCTACTGAAGATCAGGTGAGACAGAATCTTAAAATGACAACAAAACTACATAATAATTAGTGGAGAATTAATGGGATTCATGAATTTCTCTGCTCCTCGCAGTCACCAAGTGTACAATGCCAGGGCTCATTTCCATGTGATGCTGACTTTTTCATTTGTCACTTGTTACTTTTTTCTTTGAATGTGGCAATCAGAAGTTTTTTTAAAGAAACCTACTTTTCCACAACCTTCTTTGAAAGCAGTCCTAAATCACGCTCTTGCTCACAGATTCCCTGGTAATTCAGGAACAAATGTAGGGCTTGAGTCCATTGTTTAAGAATTGCTATATATAGTATAACTAACAGGTATAAGAAGAGGCTATCAGCCTCTGCTTTAGGCTAACCCTAGTCTGGTTAGTGAAATTCAGAAATGAAGTTGAATCTCTCAACTGTGCTCTTGTGATCTGTACATCCTATAGGGGAGAACATGTCTCATTTATTCCAGCATCTTGCTCTCTTCAAAAACGCCTACGTCTTTATTTTGCTGGACATAGGACATAGACCTGTTGGAGCATGTACAGAGGAGGGCCACAAAAATATTTCAAGGGATGGAACACCTCTCCTATGAGAACAAGCTGAGAGAGCTGGGGCTGTTCAGCCTGGAGAAGAGAAGGTTCAAAGGAAACCTATGAGCAGCTTTCAGTATCAAAGTAAGAAAGGACAGACTTTCTAGCAGGGTCTGTGATGGCAGAATAAGGGGAAATGGTTTCAAATTTAAAGAGGGGAGATTTAGGTTAGATGTTAGGAAAAGAGATGGTGAGGCACTGGAATATGTTGCCCAGAGAGGTGGTGGAAGCCCTATCCCTGGAGGCATTTAAAGCCGGGCTCTGAACAACCTGATGTAGCTGTAGATGTCTTTGTTTGTTGCAGGGGAGTTGTACTAGATGACCATGAAGGATCCCTTCCATCTCTAAGGATTCTATGATGCAGGGTTTATATTTTACAAGTTGGTTTGTAAAGGGGTTTCTCTCTGCTTGTAGCTAGCCTTTGTTCTATCAATTAGAGGAAAAACTGAAAGAATGGTGCAAACTCCAATAAAACATTTTCCACTCCTTGCTGTTCCTCTTAAGCAAATGATGCAATGCCTAAGGCCACTGGCACATTGAACTGATCTCACAGTTGACTAATGAGGAGCCAGAGAAGCCAAAGGTGAACATGAACCATATAATGGGCTTTGATGCCTTTGTGTGACTTCTTATGATCAAGTAGTATTACATCAGCAGAAAAGACCAGAAGAGATTATATTCCTCTGAGACTCCCTAATTTTAGATTACAGAGTGAATTAGTCAGATGAGAGTTGTTTAAAATGAATAGGAACCTCTTTCTATGCCCACTTGGGAATTCCTGGCTTCAATAACAAAAACCACTAATAGAGCATAGTGGCAAAGAGAAGACTGAAATTCTCATTTCAGTCAATTTCTGCCCTCATTTACCCCAGTGTAGGCATACTCCTTCCTGGTGGCCTGGCTTTGCTGCAGCCAAGGACACTGGGTCACTCCTGGCAGATCTCTGCTGATGCTTGCACTACAGAGCATCCTGCCCAGTCGCAAATGGAAAAATCCATAGTTTAATATATTTTTTAACAGAATGCATTGCATCCAGTGGTTGAGGCACTGTAATTATAACAATTCATCACTGTCCAAAGTATTAATGTTTTGTAAAATAAATAATAGTCTTACAATCCTTAAAAATGTGAAGGCCTTAATCAGCTTTCTTCTGGTTATAGTTATCATCCTCAGTAGGTGTTCAGTTAATGGTCCCTCCTTCACTGTGAAGATTGAAATAATATTTGGAATATAATGGAGTTAATTTCAAGGTGTCTCATTGTATCTACTGGAACTCTTATTTTAGCTCATCCGATGTCATTAATGATACTTCTGAGGGAACGTGGGTTTCTTTGACATTGTACTCAGACTTATTGATTAACAGTGACAAAATCTGGCCTGACTTGTCTATCTGGAGTTTCAAGTAAAAAGCTGCTAGTGCAGCATCACCACCTAATTGACTGCATAGTTTTCCCCCATCAGGTATCACAAAGATAAAAGAGATCAGGACCTAATTCTAATGGAGATAGTTGATGTGCAAGCCACAGTTGTGTTAACTGAGGAGAGCAAGAGTGCTGTTCGCAGAGATTTGGATGAAGTCAAGCTAAGCGTGCCTAAATGAAGAGTGGTCCATGCAGAGCAGACCCACAGTGTGCTACCAGCCTATTGCAGGAGGTGTTCAGGAGCCAGTTATTCTTTGTGGAGAAAGCCCCAGGGCTCTTACGAGACCAGGGCAAAGCCAGTGCCTGCCTGCTGTGCCGCCAAGGGAAGGGTCAGGTTTTGGATGTTAGGAAAAACTTTTTCTCAGGAGTAGTAATACAGTGGAATAGACTGTCCAGAGAAATGGTGGAGTCATTGTCCCTACAGGTATTGAAGGAACATGTGGTTAAGGCACCGAGGGACATGGTTAGTGGGCATGGTGTTCTTTGGTCGACAGTTGGACTAGATGATCATGGTGGTCTTTTCCAGCCTTAATGGTTCTATAAATATATCCATGTGCAGCCTGCGGGTTGGTGTGCTTATGGCTGCTGCATTCTGGTGCTGCCAGTGAACAAGAAGTAAGAACTAGCTTGTATTCAAAAGCTAAATCTCATAAATCAATTCAATGCCTACAGGAGAACTGGAGAGGAAATGGGAAGGTCTTTGAATTTCTTCAAGGATACCGTCACTCAAATATTAGTAGAAACCAACGCTTTCTAGGCTGAGTACCTTAATAAATGGTCTGATAACTGAAGCAAGCCTGTAACATTCTCACTATTTGTGTGTGAACTGCAAGGGCTCTTTCATTACAGACTCTGACTTGAGATGGACAGTGTACCCACACGCTCAGTCACCCTCCCTCCAGAAGCCCATATACCAAGATCCCTGTTCAGCAGCCCATCCTCAGTCCCACCCAGGTCCCTAATGATTTCAGACTGGTTTAAGATCTAAGGAATAAAATTTAATTTCTCTTCATAAACTTGCCTAATTATCTGTGCCTTGGCTCTCAGTAGCCTCAGAAATTGTCATATTTCTGAATTCTCTTTGCCAGCACCCTGGGGCACGGAGCTCCTTGCCCTACATGTTCACCCTCTCTCATAAGAAGTCATTTTGAAGTCATCAGTGGTCCCCTTGCTGCTGTGACGAATCAAGGAGAACAGTTTCTACACCTTGAACCACTCATAATTTATTTTGCTTCTTCATGTCCAGTGTTTAGCTTCTCCTTAGAGTGACAAACCCAGGGGGTTCCATCACTTTAATATGTACCTTTCTAAGCCTTTGATGGGCTCTATTACTCTCCTGAAAAACTTCTGCTTATTCAACAGCCGCTTTTAGGGTAAGCTGCACTGAGCATGCTGTTCCAAGAGGCCGTCCCATTCATTCATATTACAGCACTGTGACCATTTTTTTGCATTTATCTTCATCTCATTCCTTATAAATCCTTTTTGTTTCCTTTTCACTGGAGTTGGAGATCGAACATAAATCTCCAACGAGCTGGCTGGGATTGAAAAATGTGTCTCTTTCCCCTATTTTATCTGCATGTTTAGGAGCAAAGAAAATCCTGTGGGAGGAGAAGAATGCAGTTTGTACGTCTGCCCTGCCCACCCACATGTCCTGCTGCCCCTTGCCCTGTGAGATCCATCATTTCCTAACAGCCTGGGGGGGCTCTCGCCAGCCCTTCGGTTGCTTGCTGACAGCTCTGTACTGCAGCCCAGACTCTTTTACAGTTGCCCTGCAATCTTGCTCTCACAGCAGGAAGTTCAGAGCTTTCTTTTCCGCTCTGTGCAGTTTTAAGGGATTTAACTTAGAAATATGCAGTCTTGATCTGACTGGGGCATACGCTGTGGGTAATTCGGAGCAGAAGCAGGTCACTGAACAGTTACGAGTCTTTATTTGAAATAAAATCTGCTTCAGCATAAAGATCTAAGATCATCTGAAAAACACTAAGCTTGTTTTGTCCTACTACAGTATTTCTTCATGGACTTTTGTTTCTGCATCTTGGCAATACTGCAGGAAATAAGGAAGTCGCAGAGTTCAACTATAGACAAATGTAAGATATCAGCTGTAAATCTGTGGAAACGTTTGACATCAGAGCATTATTAATCTTTAGTCTCATTAAGATCTAGTGGATAATTACAGTCCCAGGCTCTTGCATGTAGATTGATGTGTTTGGGTACTGGGACTTACAGTTATGACTTTGTGCCGGTAGAGATACAGATTACTACAGCAGCCTAGAATAGACTACCCACAGGGGCTGTGGAGACCCTTCCTGGAGATCTCTAGCAGCCACCTGGACAGAGACCTGGGCACCCTGCTTTGGGTGTCACTGCTGGAACAGGGGTTGGTTTGGATGGACCCGGAGGGCCCTGCCAGCCTCAGCCCTGCTGGGATTCTGATAGCCACAGCCTGGATGCTGTTTTGTAGTGTCAGCAAGTTTAACATTTGTGAACTGCAGGATGGAGCAGGAACCTGAAAGCAATACGGCTTCTCAGTTTACTGTGCCTCACTTACAGACTAAAGCCTGCATGAGAAAAGAGGCAGGCTCATGCTGCATTCAGGACCCACGCAGGTGAGACGTTACATGCACAACTGGCTCAGCAGCCTGCCCAAGGTCTGCAGAGCAGGGCTCGGTTTGCATCAGCTGAGTCTGACATGGGCTTTAATAAAGCAGGCTAGGAAGCAATGGTGGAGCCCTCACCTAAACCAGATTAGGATGCTGAGCTCATCCTGGTCTGGAAACTGGTACAAAGCAGAGCGTTGGACAGAGCCAGCAGAAACTCTTGTTTCATTGCTGGTTGCCAGGTAGCATGAGCCTCGTGGAAGGTTTATTATCCAAGTAACAAAAGAGAAGGGTAAGTTTTCACTGGCACAGAAAGATTACACTGTTGAGGTCCATCTATGCAGAGTTGTTTTTTTTAACTCTTATTGCTTTCTTCTGTCTTCTCTAAAAACAGAGAATGTCAGAAATTGGAGAGAAGAAGTAAAGCTCAGCCTGTAAGAGGGGCAGAAACTTGATTTCAGAGTGGTTTTAATCTAGCACAGGGAGCTCCAGTGCTAGAAGGCAGTGAGCAAGATAAATTTTTGTTATGCAAATTAGTAATAACAATAAAACTGCTAGTTGCTTTTATTTTTACCCTCCTCTTACACACAAAGGTTTCCCAAAAATAATGAATTCTATCGCTGCAGGCCTTGCCAACAGGGGACAGCCTCACTTACAAAATAATTGTCCCCTGCTGCAGTGTCCTCATCGCCCATTGCCTGCCACAGGCCCTGCAGCGAGCTTCCTGCTCCAGCTGGCTTTCACACTGCCCCTTGGCTGCTCTCCTGCCCCTGAGGAGCTATTCACAGGCTCCAAAAGGCCAATTGGCCCCACGTGTACACTCGTGCTCTTGCACGGACCATGCTTGCCTTTGCCTTGGTCTCCAGGCTTCAGAGCCTGGAGGTTGGGCTGCCTGGTGCCACTGGCTGATGGCATCCAGCACTGCATCAGTGCACCTTGCTGAGGGCTTGCATTCAGCACTGTGAGTTGTTCCATGGAGGAAAAATTGTTTTCAAAGGGTGAGAAAGAGAATGGCTATGCTTTTTTTAAACCTAACAGGAATGCTTCCTATGCAGGCCGGTTTTCGCATTGTGTTTTCTTCCTCTCCTCTGGGACAAACGCTGTGTCTCTTTGTCAAAGGAAGGATGTAGTTGCTCACAGCCTGGGGGAGAGGGAGGCTGCTCTGGTGTCTTTGTTTTATTTGTTTGTCATTTTTGTAGCCTGGTTTCTTAAGATAAGCAGTTTGTTGAGCCATGTCATCTGTTTGTCTTCCTACACCATTCTTCTTGGTTTTATTGGCAAATTTCATTCTAAATTGACAGAGGTATACTTGAGATATCAGCGATGCTAGATGTCTATAAGTTTTAAGGAAATGATGATAGATAAGCAAGAGTGATTGTGTTAACTTCCTTACTGTGGGACCAGCTAATAAAGTGGCCCTTTGCATCAGAAAGCCCCTGAGGAAAAAGGAGGTGCTTGTAATTTTCCTTATTTTAGTAGAGAACCATCTGACATGCCAAGGGGCATACAAAGTAAATAATGTGTTGTCAAGTTGTGTCTAGCACTCAATTAACCACGCAGGCGGGCACATGGAGCATACACGGCATGGTTTGGAGGAAGGGTAATAGCACAGCTATTGCAGTGGATTTTCTTGTTTGAAAGGAGCTGCTGTGCTGATGATGTGGTGCTGTTCTGAGCCTCACCGTGAGTGCTCACCAAGAGCAACAGCATGAAGAACAAGGGCACTAGTTGCAGAAAGGACAGTGGGTCAAAATCACTGTCGTCATCTCCTATAAATCTCACAGTTCTACCTTCAGGACTAAAACCAAAAACTGCCCAGTGTGCAACTTCTGTGTGCAACAGCACAGACCTCAAATTGCTGGCACTGCATTCCCCCCGGTTGAAAACCCACTGTCTGTATTTTTAACTGCACTTAGGTTGCATACTGTCAGGAGAAGTTAGAAACTCCATCTCTTTGGATTCAATGATATTGATGACCCTTTAAATATCAGAGGGCTCCCTGTGGCTCCTGGGCTTTCGTATATAGGCAAGGAAGCTCCTGTGCTGTATTATAGCCATCTTGTGCTCTGTTTTGTGACAGTTTAGGTTAGATAGCTGGAATTAAAAAAAAAAAAACAAAACTTTTTTTTTTTTTTGAGCATTCTTAATCCACCAGATGCCCATGAATAACATTTATGATGAAACTCCTATCTGCTGAGAAGTGAGGGAGGTGGGGGAACATCTGCCACTGTGCGTGCAAATGGCAGGACTGTGATGGGGGGGGGAAGAGAACAGGGACCTCGAAGGAGCACCTGGCTTAGGTGAAATGTCAGACTGTTGCAATTTATAAAGAACAGATGTGCTTGCCACGGGGTAGGTGCCCTGTGGTCTAAGAGATCTTTTCTGGCATGGATTTCCATTCCCACCCTGAGTCCCTGATCCTACTTTAGCTGTGTCAGTTCATTGCCCCATAGCTCCCTTCAGATGAGCCACCTGACATGAGCAAGGGGAGTAGGGCTCAGCCTGATGGAATATACTGCAGAGGCAGCTCAATCTTTGTCAGAGGAGAAAGTAAACTGTGCTGTTCCTAAATGATCACGGTAGTCTGTACAAACAGGAGTGCTTGTATCTTGAAAAGTAAATGCTGCCCAGTCTTCCCTTGCCAACCTGTGACTGAGGAATCTCTTTCTAGGAGCAGGAAGTGCAGAAAGACGAGGTTGTATTTTCATGTTCTCCAGCAGAGAACATGAAGACTCATAGAATAAATAGCATGAACACACCAATCAAATTTGTTTTATACACAGCACCATTCTGGGATCTTAGTTCATTTTTAGCTGTCGTTTTGGTGTTGTACAGGTGATCAAACTAGATTACCTTTGAGATTTGTGCTGTTTGGATGGAATAAATGGGCTTTATTGGCTATCCTCACGTTCAGGAGGCACTGGGACAATGCTCTCAGACCAGACATAGGGTTTGAACTTTGGGTGGTCCTGTGTGGACTCGATGATCCTTGTGGTTCCTTTCCAGTTTGGGATATGCTATGACTCTGCCCCACAGTCCGAAGCACTGATTACTAGGTTTAAAAAAAAAATTGAAAGTACGGCATGTTTGGATTCCCAGGGTGCTTTACAAGAATTTCGCATATCTATGTATTTTGCAGCCACTCTACCTACTACAGAGTCTCTGTGACTGGTTTGTGAGTCCTAACAGGGACTGGGAGAAGGCTTTGTTCAACAACTCTTGGCTTTGGCAGTTCTTGACTTTAAGAGGGAAACTGGAGTTAAGGAAGATAAAAGGGTGAACAGATATTTGTCTGCTGAACGTCACACGCCTGGTACTGGCAGTCAGGAATCATGAATCCCCATCACAGAATTAGCATCAGCATGGTGTGAGACCTTTGCCAGTCATTGCTTCTCCCTTCTATCACCACCGCCACCACCGTGACATTGCCCTGGGGAATGTATGACGCAGAGTAGTGTACACATCAGTCTTTGAATGCAAATTTATGATCTTTGCATAAAAACTTGCCCAGATGACATGATAATAGTAATCATAGTAGTGCAATGAGGTTTCTTTGGTATTTATGTGCACAGCATGATAGAGAAATATATTATTAGCACGTGTTTTGCCTTATGGTGATTTATTCAAGCTTTTAACCTTGCTGTTGAAATTTCACACCTTTAATTGCTATCTGTGTCAGAAAATGGATGTCACCTACATACTTCCCAGCTCACTGCCATACGCTAATTAGCTCACAGGACAGCTCCAGTGAAACTAAAGCCCATTAATAGGTGGGGATGGTAAAAAGTGAGTTCAGCCAGAAGTCAGGAGGTCTGATACAGCAGGCTCTGCATCATGGAACAAAATAGACAACACCTGTTTTAAATGACTAGCAGTTTCTGAAGACTAACGTTCCTAAGTATTGCACAACATACCAGAGTCAAATGCCAACCTGATAGAACAGGCAGCAGTACTCACAGTTTTTCTGCTCTAGCTTAGAGAAAACCATTTAATGCACCATTCTGAAAAATTGCTTGACAAAAATAACAGTCTTGCACAGCACAGAGGCTTAGGGCCAGTCCCCATAGCCTCTACCATCTCATTTTAACATGATTTGCCTTCAAATCCAGAGGGCTACATAGGGCTCTTCCCCCTTTCATTTCAAGAGCTTTTCTCCATCTCCCCAATAAGAATGATGACAGAAACATTCAAAGCCTAATCTACTGAGCTCAAGGTATCAGTTTACTTGTGCTGAATTGGCGAGTTTTGCTTATCATTTAAGTCAACTTCCTAAATTTCAGGCAAACAATACAAGCTCACTTGAACATTTTCATGAAATACCACTGGAGCTGTGGGGACACTGTCTACTCATTTGTTTTCACCTCATCTTTTTCAGTGTTATCCCCACTGCATTGCAGCTTGCTGGTGACACCAGCAATCTTTTTCTGCCCTTACTGATTGTTTAGGGTCAGTTGTCTTAAAGGCTCAAAATGGATGTTCTGCCTTTTTTCGTTTGTTGCAAAGGTACACAGTAAACCAGAAAGTTTAAGAAAACCATACAATTACAACACAGAGCTGCACACAGCTACTTAGTAATGCATTTAAATGGAGACTCAAAAATACATGCATACCCACCCATTTCTTAATGATTAAACAAAATGCCAACAGCTTGAGTGAGCTGTGAGAGCCTGGGTTCTGCAGAAAGCCTAGCTGTCTTTCTCTTGGTTTCAGCAAACAAACAGAGCTTGGAGTGCACTTAGCTCCTGTGGAGAGAATCAGCACAAAACAGATGCATCTTGAAGACCTATTTTGAGGACTAAACCAGGGCTTAATTGGTACATTTTGTGGTAGATCATTATCAGGCATGAATTCTGCTTCAAGAGAGTACTCCAGATTAAGGGATTTTGTTAGTTACTTGCTTCAAGATCTTCATTTTCATGTTCAAGGAGAACAAGCTGAATTCTGTTCCCTGGTACACCAGTAGTTGTTCTGCAACTTCCAGTGAATTACACTGCTCAACTCCTTTAAAAATGGGAAGGTTTCCATGGCATCACTAAAAGACATCCTCTGAAGGGAATGTCATTGCTCTTGCACAAATGAAGGTAGAAATCACCCAGAGAATCTTCATTTTTCCCATGTTTCACGGGAAGTAAAAAAATAAAGCAGGCCTCTCTTGAATGCAGAGACCCCAGCCTACATCTGCAGAAGCAGCAGATAGAGAAACTGTCCACTGAGTGTGGAAAAGAAACTCTGAGAAACTGCTGGACTGTGAGAGCTGCTGCTCTTTCAGCTGCAGTGTAGAACCATGCCTTCAGATGTAAGCTCTGAGGAGGTGGGCACTCCAGGTCTTACACCCAGGTAGCACATAACCCAGATGCCACACTGCTATGAATGCAATAGTCCTCTCTAGGCTGGCACTGGCCCTCTCAGATGAGGTAATGCAGGAAAGTGCTGCTCCACACTGTGTAGCTAAATTGGGGATTACAGTCAGCAGCCCTCCGTACCCAGTGCATCTCCTCAGGAAGCCTGTAAATTCACACGTCTTCTTTTTTAAGGGGATGCCTGGAAGGTATTCATGGTGAAGGCAGTGGCTGCTGTGACTAGTTTAATTAGTGCTTATGCACACTAATTCTACTAAATTTAGCACCTGGGTCTGCTAATCTAGCACCCAGCTGGAGGGCATCGGATATCAAAGGAAAAAGGAAAGTAATTGCTCTGGCCCTGGGGTTTAAACAGTAAAATTATGATGGAGAATTGAGTCAATTGAAACATTTTACTCACTCAGGGGAAGGAAAAAAAAAAAAAGAAAAAAAAAGGGGGAGGGGGGGGGGAATTTGTTACAATTGCCTGGAAAACAACTAATATATTGAATATCTGCTTGACATATACACCCAGCATAATATGTGGCATCATTGAATTGTTCTTGCATTGAAGCACAAGCAGGATTTTACAGACTGATGCCATTAATTAACATCTATTAGTTACCTAGAAGTAGGAGTATCCCAGCTTTTCTGTACGTGAGCTCTCCAGCAGAGAGTAGAGGTCTTTCATGGGGACTGGTAAATTACTGTCCCACATTCTGGTGTGAAGAAAGTATATGTATACTCTTGTGTTATTATCAGGAAGGGCATTCAGTTAAAATAGTTAAATGTTGCTTTTCGTACCCCCTCTAGAGACTTTTAAGAACTTGTTCTTACTGGGCCCTAAGGAGTATACATCTTCTGATAGCCTCAGAGGGAGTACAGGCAGATCCTCCCCAGGGCATCAGCCGACTCTGAGTAGCACAGACCAAGCTGAAGATCCCCAGAGTGTACTCTGGTGCCTTTCATCCTTATCCCTAAAAATCAGGTCAGTGAACCTGGGCTCTGCACTCAACTACATCTCTCCTCACTGTGCTGCTTCCTATCCTGCAGCGCATTTCTGTTCATGAAATCCTGGCCCCTTTTCTCCCCGCATCTCCAAGGTGAGGAGAAATGCCCCATTGCCTGCTCAGCTCTCCTGCTGAAGGCTGGAATTACTTGTCTTAAAATCAGAGTTAAGATTGGAAAGACCTCTAAGCTCACTGAATCCAACCACCAACCCATCCCCACCATGCCCACTAACTATGTCCCTCAGTGCCACATCTATATGTTTCTTGAACACCTTCAGTGACAGTGACTCCACCTCCCCCCTAGGTAGTCTGTGCCTCACCACTCTTTCTGAGAAGAAATTTTTCCTAAGGGCAGGAAGCGTGGTGGAAACCTGGCTCTGCTGAGTCTTGCTTTGTTGTTCTTCACTCAAGCCTCACTGTGCCAAGGCACGAGGAATGCATGGCATCGCCTTGTTCTGCCTTCTGGGCCTTTTCAAAGCCTCTGAGCCTTTGGATTTGGGGTTCATTCTGTGAGAAGTAGTCATTTTTTCCATTAAAATGAACAGTGAAGAGACAAGCTCCTTCTTCTCCGCTATGTCCTAGGCCTTGAGAAAGAGTACAGCATGTGTGTAAAAGCAGGAAAATAATCCAGATTATCTGAGTAGATTATTGTTACCATAGATTATTGTTAAAATTGCATTTCCCTTAATATTCAGAATTTTAAGGAATCCTGGATTTCTGAAGGGGTAAGTAATTATGCACTGTTTCTTCTGTTTGAAAAAGAAATGCATGTATTTTAAGTTTAGCTATACTGAGGTGGCTGTTAGTAAGAGTTCAGTGTGGATAGACACACAACAGCTAACGTAAGGCAGGCAGCTTTGCATGCTATGCATTTCTCTCTGGAGGTGTCCAGCTCTTAACCCTGGCTGCAGAGGTATGATAGGCTCCAAACTTCACACATCTTACATGGCATTTAAACTAGATGCTGAAAATGTGAGGGAGATTGGATAGTGCTCAGAATGTCCCTTGCTACCAGCAATTAGAATCAAACACTAATTGCCTGCTTGGGTTTTTGAGGTACTTTATTAGCCATAATTTATGCCTATAGCTCTGGAAAACATGGCTTTTCTCTCTTCATGCCCTGGTTTCACTCTCTTTTCAGCAATGATCCCATTGTTCAGATACCTGAGACAGCAAATTTTGCTTCTGTGGTGAATTTTGGATGCAAATTTCTTTGTGCAAAGTACAACTAAGTGCCCAGAAAGCATTTTCACACTGCTTCTATTCCTTCTTGGGGGAAAAAAATATGCTCAAGACAAACACTGGAAACACTGGGCTTTTGTATATTCCCACAAAACAGATGAAGTCCTTCAAAGTGAACGAAGAAAGTAAGTGGTAACTTACTTTTGAGGAAGAAGATGGCAAAAGGCAACATCCTGTGATATACTAAGGACAACACTTAATTTTGTCAAAAAAAAAATAAATACAAAAAAACACCAAAAAAACCCACCTTGCACTCCAAAGCCATTATGCTCAACAAGAGCAGAATACATCCCTACGTAGAGAGGTAGACTTGAAGCTACGTTCAGTTTCTTTGTGTATAAGCAGACTGCCACCCTGGCGTTTCAAAGACTCGCAACAAATACTCAAGCCTCATTTGTTTAAAATGAGATAATGGTAATCATGGTTCTTTAAAGCACAAGGGAAGTTTAAAAAAAAAAATGGACTGAGCTATGGTGGGCAAAATTACAGCACTTTATTATAAAGTACAAGCGGTTCTGTGCCTGCTGTAGTGGGTAACAACATGACTGCTCATGTAGCATTCACCGGATTATAGAAGGTGGTTACAGGATCTGTATAATTCTTGCTAAAGCTGAGACTTACCAATTACTGAGAATAATATTATGATGCAGCTTGTGAAATGGCAGCCTGCAGCAGGCTTTGCAATCAGGCTGTCAGAGAAGGCTGTAAGCTGGAAACTTGGCGCTCTAGGAAACTGTGATGGAAGGTATTGATCCCAGGGATTCTCTTGACAATGTTGGTAAAATCTGAAAACAGAATTTAATTAAATGTTTAAAGGACGTGTTACATTTTGGGAGATGAAATAAAAGTATTAAGTATCTTGCTCCCCTCTGCTCAGTTAAGTAGTCTGCCAGCAATGAAACTGTTTACTCTGTGAGAATTTTGTTGCACTGCACTTGATGGGAGAGGTTGAAGAAGGTTCAGAAGTTCAACAAACATCCTAAAACGTTCAGTAAAATTGATGATACAGTCCTTCTGGTACAGAGGAGCCTAAATTTCCCTGTATTACTGGACTAGATTTGAAAAGGATGTTGCCAACATTGTGGACTTCATCAAAACCTTGTCACAAAACCCACAAAGGGGCTTATTAATAAAAGAAGGTGAACCACTTGCTCACTCCAGTGCTCTTATGGACCAAATCTACAAGAGGAGACTGACTCTGGATGGAGCCAGAATTTTTTTTCCCTCTGAGGAACTGGAAATTTCCCAGGAAAATGCATACAGAACAGGAGAACCCAAATGACCAAACTGTCTAAATTCACTTCCTCCCAGGTATCACGTGTAACGTACCCTGCACAGTGAAACTCTGATCAGGGGCTCTTCAAAGCTGTTTTAAAACCTGAATGTCACAAAGCCTATTGCACTGGAAATGCAAGATTCGCTACAGATATATGGGTTGAATTTCAACCCCACTTAACTGATGACTCAGCTTTGCTTGCTGAAAGCCAGCTATCAATTTGCAGAAGGTCATTAAGGTCCCTTCCAAAATATTTTTTGTTCAGCCAAACCAAATGCTGACTGTTTTGCAAAAAGGTGAAGCTGATACCAATGTTTTCCATGACAGTAGCAGCCAACCTGAAAAATGAGAGGATTATGGATACCTAATATCTGTCACAGCTCAGGAGTCTGCACCTCCTGCAATTAGAAGGGAAAGGCAGCTGAGAAGTCTGATTTAAAGTTCGCAGAAGATTTAGGTAAATTCACTTAAAGAAAACAGCAGCCTGTGAACTTCATCCAACTTGGACTCTGTTCTTCTAATTCTGCTTTTAAAAGAAGTAATTATGAGCTTTGTACCACACCTACTTTTTCTATCTATAATGAAATCAGGTAAAGAAACTTGGTCTTAAACTTTAAAACTTGTTACCTGCAATCTTCTTCCTTTTTGTACTGTCAGCTAATGCCCAACATGCACTGATCTGAGGTCTTTGATGAGTGAATAACACAGTTTGCATCTTCATTAACTACTGAAATAAAGGTTTGTCCTCTGAGCTGAAAATATGAGAAGAATGGGTTTAAGCTCTAAGAAAAAAAAATTGAGATAACAGACTCCAGGAGCATTCTCCCATAGCAACATGCTTTTAAAAATAAGTGAGAGAGGTTAATAGAGAATTGCAGCATAATTACGCAGATTGGTCCTCATCTCATAGGTATCAGGGGCAGTATAGAGGGGCGACTCATGTGAGGAACACAAGTAAATGCTGCAGAGGAGAAGCTGAACTGGGCACCAGTTAGTTACCAGCTAGGGGTGAGGTTATGAATATGAGGAGCCAGAGAGGTGACTGTGGAGGATCATTATTTGGCACTGAGTTGAGAGATTGCAGATGGGTCAACACCACTGAGAATCTAGCCTGACAGTGTCTCCCCTGCCTAAAATCTGGAAACAGTATTACAGCTAATAAATGTACACAGCCTTCTGACAAAACTAGGAACACTTCATCACTATGGAAAGGAGCAAGATACGAAAATGTCCCCCTGAGGTAGCTGGTAGAGCAACTAAGCTATGAGATATGTGAGATGTTTGCCAAGACAGGTTTGGCTTATTTCCTATCTCATCCCAAAGAACCACGAAGCTGGTGGAGGCCTTTCATGTTCTTCCATGACAAGTCACAGAAGGGAACAATTTACAACAGCTGCAGTCACCAGTATAGATTGTTTTTTAAAATGCTAGCTACTTGCGGCCTGGTTTGTTTCTTTCTGAGGAAGATGGCAGAAAATAATGGTTGTCTTAAGAGAAAAGTGGGTTTGCTAGCAAAAATCACACTTTTCCCTGTCGATGCAGGCCATTGGCAATGCCTGCTCTTCAGCCTAATCAGCAGTGGATCAGCAGATGGGTACAGGGGAGTACAACTTGCACAGCAAAGTCTGCACTTCTCATATACGGTCCTCTGTCCTTTTGTATGTTAACCACTTGGTAAGACAAGGGGAAAGGGTTTCAAACTAAAAGAATAAAGATTTAGATTGGATATAAGGATGACATTTTTAATGATAAGGGTGGTGAGGTACTGGAACAGGTTGCCCAGAGAGATGGTTGGTGCACCATCCCTGGAGACATCCAAGGTGTGGAGGGGGCTCTGAGCAACCTGATGTAGCTGTAGGTGTCCCTGTTCATTGCAGGGGAGTTGGACTAGATGGCCTTTAAGGGTCCCTTCCAACACAAAAGATTCTATAGTTCTATGAACCACAAACAGGAACCTTGCAGGGAGGAAAGTTTAATTTCCCTTTCCCCTGTCATCCTATACCATTTGTTTCTTCCCAGTATTGTTTACTATTTGCTGTTTCTCTTTTTCTTTAAGCCAGACCTCCGCACGCCAGATGTTGTTTCCCTCTCTTGTAGCATTTCTCCTCTCCCCAGGTGTAACCTCCCATTCTCCACTGGCTGCTGCTGGCAGCTGTTCCCTCCAAGCAATATGTTGCTAACTAGATGCCTCCAGATGGAGAGCAACTTGCCTTTTCTAGTTGGCTGCTGTGTTCTCAGACTCCACAGACCCAGCATCAGCAGAAAAGGCTGGGGCAGGTCTGCGGCATCCATTTGGTGCAGAACACTTGGTAGGCCTGACGGCTTCACCTCCCCATGGACACACAGGGTAGCGTCCTGGTGAGCCACATCCTACCTGGTCCAAAGCAAAATCAAAATCAGCTGCTCCCTGATCTTAGGGTGCATATGCTCAGTCTGGGAAAAAAAAAGAAAAAAAAAGAAAAAAAAAGAAAAAAAAAGCCAACAACAAAAAATGCCAACCAACAAACAACAAAATGTGTTGTTAAATAGGAGCTTGGTATTTCCAGGATCTGGTCTAACAACACAAGACAACATTGCTAGAGTTCTAGAGAGGGAGTACTGACCTCTGTGGGGTAGGGTACAGGCTGGTGGATGTGCCTGGAAAGACAAAGTCTGCTGAGCTGACCGCACCACAGAGCTGTATTTACACAAGCTGACCTGGATTATAGGTAGCTACAAGCTATTTAACTCCTGGCAGTGCAAGCCTGTTCTCTCCCAAATCTTCACATGTTGATAGAAAATAAAAAATAAAAAGCTATGATTTCCCCCCCACCTCTTTCTTTTCCCTTTGTTCTTGTGGCGGTTATTTTTTTTCATAACAATTTTCTTGAGCAAAATCAACATGCACTTTCTCTGACTTGAACTAATTAACACTCTTGTTTCCCTCTTAAACCATATGTGCATGGTCACGGTTGGATGGTATGCAGAGAATTGACAGTGTGCTCTTCTTGATATTTTTGAAAAGATTTCTTGTGGAGAACCCAAACCAGGAGATGAACTATGGCCAATGGTGCGGGTACTCCCTGTGGATAAGCAATGGGAGAGTATCCTGGGCTGTATTAAGGCTGGTCAAATGTAGCAGGGTCTTTGCCAGTTATCCCACTGATTCCTGCATGTGATTTAGGGAACAGCATCAGAGGATGCCATCTAATGCCAAAAAGGATGGGCAGGATCAAGGAAATACGAAGACCATGTTTCTTGGAATTCACTCACTCACAGCAAAGCCATTTGGATGCCAGGTGAGTCGGAGCTTGCGTGTGCAGTAGAGGAGCAGGCATGGAATGAAACACTTTCCATTGAGCCTTTCTTTTACTCAGGTGTAATTAAAAAAAAGCAAAGGGAAATATTTCATGTGCAAATGAGTTTCTTGATTATATGTTCTATCCTTATTAAATATGCCGCTTTAGTCCTGCAAGGTTGGAACCTGATGATTAATACATTCGAGGCAATTAGGCTGTGAGCTGCCGTCCTTACATTTGTTTGGTTATTTTCAGTAGCGCATACACACACTTGCACAGTTAGTCTGCATGCAAGGTGTAATTTATCTGTCTGAGGGCTGCATTCTGAGTCACTGAGTTACCTCAGGGTGTCACGATTCCTTTCCTCTAAATCCTCAAGGAATATCCAAGGTGCTGTCTGCCTTTTGCATTCCCATTAGAAATCAAGTTACACCGTAAAAGTGGCAGTAGCCATCTGCATGTAGCAGGTTGTGATTCCCATTATAGGTGAAAATGCACCCATCTTTCTACCAAACTCTAAGGATTACTATTCCAGTCTCGTTATTTCTGCAAAGAATCTGTCAGCAGCCTCAGAGGAGGATGCAGAAAATATATACAATATATTTACACTTGGCGATGTTCAACATCGGATATTTGACTACAGTCTCATGACCAAGGGAATGTAGAATGAATGCTGTTTGAGACTTTGGTCCTTCGAAGCAGGAATCCAGCTCAAAGCCTGTGTTTAATTTAATTTAACTTAATTGTTCATTTCATTTAATTTATGTAATTCTAGTATTTGAAGATCTGTTTAAAATAAAAAAGCCACTGGACTGACTTAATTCCTACCTAATTTCCCTACATTCCATTAAGGCATTCAAACCATCTGTGTCTAAAAATTATACACACTGTGTGACTTGTCTTGTGTGAGCACTCATTGTTTTTTGCATTGTTTTAATGTATACACACAGGGAAAAAGCCCTACATTAAAACACCACAAAGAATGCAAAATCAAACACTTGAAAGTAAGGAACAACACTGGGTAAAGAAGCTATGTAAATCTAATTTGGTCTCTTTGTGTGTCTGTATTCACACGTCTATGTTACACATGTATAAATAATGAATGCAGCGTTTCTGTTTGCACTGGGACAAAAGTCTTTAATTACATGAGTACCTCCTGCATTTTCCATAAAGGGTTTGCCTTGTTTGGTGAACAGGATAAACCTGCTTTCAATGTGGGTCACTCTGCAGTGAGGAAGGCTGTTCCTCGTACGACCCTGCCCCGTTTTTTCGTAGCGGTGAATCATAAACGAGGTGGGAGGCTGCAAGCAGAGATGAGGTGTGCCACTGCTTCTGCAGGGAATTGAATTCATCATTTAGAAAGACAGCTGGGCGACAGCTGACAGGTATGGAAATATCTGAGCTAGCTCCTTAACTCCACTCAAGGAGAATTCTCCTGACAAGCTCATGCAATTTAAATTGGCCGTCAGAATGAACTCTGCCAATTTGCCCTGCTCTGAAGCAGGGGTGAATGCAGGAGCAATTCTGCACGCAGACTGCAAAGGGAACTAATTTCTAGAAAGGAAATGATCCCAAGAAGCTGATGGACTTCAGCTGTTCTGGTGTCACCACTGTGTCTAGAAGAGAACAACCCGGTAACACAGAGCTACCTCAGGTAGCCTTTCTTATTCTCCAGTTGCTAATACAGTACAGGAGAACCTTCATCTTCATTAACCAAATTTATGAGCTCATTTAAGAATTGGTAGTGTGGCATGGTTTCTTTTCCTTAGATCCAGGTCAACTGTCTCTAATTATCTTACTCGGTATTAATTCTTTATTAATCAAGTGCTGCCTCAGCAGCTTTAACACTTTGCCCAGGAGTGATGTCAGGCTTCTGCCTCTTCCTCTAAGCCTCATCTGATGTTATTCCAGTTGCTTTTGTCTCCTTTTATGAGTGCATGCCTTGAGACTCCAGACTCTGATGTACAAAAGCACTGCATGTTCACGGTTGCCAAGAGGAGCTGTGCTTCGAAAATACAAAATGCTGTACTGTGCTCAAGAATGCTAAACTGCTAGGAGCTGCAAGTTAGGCACCCAAACCTTCATAGTTTTCATCTTAACCTCTCTGCCTCTGGGTTTCTCAACAAAAAGAATGGCAATAAATCTTTATTTTATGGAGACGCCGTGAAAATAAATGCATTAATATTTGTGAAACACTTGTATACTTCATAGGGGAGAACTATAAAAGAGCCCATGAGGACATTAATCATTAGATCTTGAGAGCAGAGTTTGAAGATAGTGCATTAAATAAGTCATGTGGCTCCATACTGAACAAAGAGAAAACAAAATATTGAATTGCTCCTCATTAAGACCCAGATTCACAAAGGTATTTTAAGAGCCTAAATCCCACTGAGAGTCAGGGCTTCTTAAGTGGCCATCTTTTTTTTCTTTTTTTCCCTTTTTTTTTTTTTTTGGAAAATGGTAGGAGTTCTACAAGAAATATTGTATGTAAGGGTGTAATTATAGATTGCATCATAATGCACACATAATTAAAGGTTGCACTGGAACGAATACACACAAGATTTGGGGCACAAATTAACCCAATACAAATTAACTCATAACAAATTACCCAAGGAATTTTAGTTGCATCATTTACCAACGCCAGGTTGCTTGGCTTTGCAACATTCATTATCTTTTCCAATAGCTACTGTACAGGTAATTTTCTCTGAGTTTAGGATAATAAACATCCCTGGTGGACAGAGAATGGGAAGCTTTCCCTCACTGCACACCATCCTGCATAGCGGTACAGACCTCTGCCAGCAGCGTGAATGGTACAAGTAATAGGTTGCCATTTTCTGCTTGTATCTGCAACAGGGAGGGATGGGACATTTTGCCAGTGAGTTTCACTAATATTTGCTGACATCAGAAGAATGGTAAAAGTTGAGTGTCTTTAGTTTAATCCTAGGATTAGTGGGGAGTGTGCTGAAATGAGCACAGGCTTTTCTGCCTGTTCTCAGCTCAGCTCAGCCATTTTTACCATTTTTAATTAATTCGTCTCTCTTCCTTGTCCCACACCCAACTCTCACAGTGTACCATGATGTTGTGAACTGAAAAATTCCCTGTTGCATCTGGATAACGCCCTGTGCATCCTGATCTGATCCCATAGCTCGGATATGATCCTTCTGGTCCTTTCCAACCTGAATTATCCCATGATCCTATTAACTCTTCTTGGTTTTCTTTGTTATATAGTCTACATACTAATAGGCTACTTTATTAATCAGTCTTTGTACCAAGTAGCTTTGATTTATTGCATTGTCATAACTTTACAAGATTCTTTTAGATAAAAAAGGTAACCAAGCATACATCCCATAAAACAGTAAAATATAGCCATGGTTGTTATTACATGAAATGAGGCTGTAGCAAATTCTACATAAAACAGGAATTTGTGCCAGGTGCTCTTCATACTGCCATGGCTTGCCTTCCAAGAATATGGAAATGCTAACTGAAAGGCTAAGGAAATTTGGTTTCTTTTCCTTCTCTGTAAACAAGATGATGTTTGTCTGGGTCCTGACTCTAAATCCTCCAAGCTGTGGCTGGGTGCTGACAGACAGGATGCCCATTGTGAGACCAGGGGCTTGCTCTGCCCAGGGTGATGCTCACTGGTTTCTAGTGCTGCTCCAGCACTGAGACTCCTCCACGTTATGGCAGGGATCAAAGTATTCCTTTCAGTTCTGAACAGCAGAAGCGACCAAAGCCACCTTTCCTGTTCCTCCCCCCCAAACTGCTGAGAACACAGGTTAACAGCATGCAACTTCCTTAATATAATTCAGTGACAGTGGAAAAAATATGCTGAAAGACACTGAGTCATTCTTGAGTACAATCTACCTTTTCAATGGTATTTATTTGTTTCCTAACAAACAGGCAACCCAAAGATACTTCATCTTCTGTCAGAGGTCAGTGAGGCACTGGTTAAGAAGCCCTGCACAGGAGTGAAAGGTTTGCTTCTGTAATCTTACTCTCGATATTTATTTGTGTGTAACCTCCACTCTGCATTTGGAATATTCCTTTTAAACTGTTTTTGTTTCTCAATTCAAATCAAAATCGATTTTCACTAGAACATGTAATGACCTTTCTGTTATTTGAAAGATACTTTCAGTGAAGTACTACTTCAATACTACTTTTTCTTCAAAAACATATTTTTTAGCTACTAAAAATGTATATATATATATATATTTTTTTATCCTCAGCTGTCCTGGACCCAGAAACTGTCTCTTGAGGATCCCTACTTCAAGGACAGGAAAACTTCTGCTACATAAAGATATGTGATTCCCAGCAATATACACCTTGGAAATTTTCTGTTCCAAACAATATCTTAGAATGCAGGAGCAGCCCAGAAGAGGTGTTTTGCATGAATGTATATGGACAGCTTGAGAAATTGTCACCTCTCGTTATATGCTTTTCATTGCCCTGTAGGATTTTATTCAGTTTCTACATATCTACTCATTCACATCACTCCTACCCCTCTCTCTGAGGCTTTTCTCTTCATAGAATCACAGAACCACTTGAGTTGGAAGGGACCCTTTAAAGTCATATAGTCCGACTCCCCTGCTGTGAACAAGGGCACCTACAGCTGCATCAGGTTGTTCAGAGCCCCATCCAGCCTGACCTTATGTGTCTCAAGGGACGGGGCATCGGCCACCTCTCTGGGCAACCTGTCCCGATGCCTCACTATCCTTACCATTAAAAAAAACCCAAAACTTATTCCTTATATTCAATCTAAATCTGCCCTCTTTTTGAAACCATTTCCTTTTTTATCTCAACAGACTCTCCTAAAGAGACTGACCCTTCTTTTTTATAGACCCCACTTTAGATACTGGAAGGCTGCTATGAGGTCTTCACAGAGCCTTCTCTTCTCCAGGCTGAACAGTCCCAGCTCTTTCAGCTTGTCCTTGCTGGGGAGATGTTCCATCCCTTGGATAATTTTTTCCCTCCTATCTCTTCCAAAGTTTTCTGTTCCTTGCTTTTAGTCAGATTTCTCAAATCTACAGTTTGACCTCTGTTCCCAAAGGCCATTTCTGTTTATTCTTGCTAGCTGTAGGCCTTGCCCTTTGTGAAAGATGAGAGCTGGTGGTATCAGGGAACTGCTAGGCCAGTCCTATTGCAGAAGGCATCCAGGAAGAGTAGTGAGCAACCGAATGGGGTAAATCACAAGCTCACCATGGCAAAAACATGGAGAAATCAGGTGGGTTAAGCACTGGATAGCAGGAGCCTGCAGGGATAAAGTGCAAAAACCTGGTGCAAAAAATAAAACTCAACTAGTGAGAGCATCACAAGTAACATGAAATCATTCAGTAAGTACGGCAGCGGGGAGAGGAAGTCAAAAGAAAGTGAATTAGTCATCAGAGACAAAGCTATTGACTGATGCTGGGAAGGCTCAGAGTGCCTAATACCTTCTGTACACCAGGCTTTGCTAAGAGAGAGCACTTGTGTTAGGTGATCGCCATTACACACAGCAGTGACAAAGGAAAAGGAAAGAAGGAAGTACAAAAGCATTCAAGCAAGTTAGAGGTGTTCAAGCGAACACACTGGCCTGGCTGTGGGTGAGGGCGCTGAAAGGAGTGGCTCTGGAAGGGCTGGAAACATTACTGTTCATCCCTGGGAGCTTGGGAAGGGCAACTGAGGAATGTGCTGATGGAAAAGCACGAGTGGGGCCTTTCTGTGGAAGTACGCTTTAAAAACACAGAGAGCAGGCAGCCATTTTCTTCCCAGTACAAACAGGCAAATCCATTGCAAACAGCCAGGAGGGTCAAGCTGACCAAATTGCCCTTGACAGCAGCAGAATGGACCTTATTGTGGAAGAATAGAGTGACCTCAGCTAGGTTCTGTGCCTCTGTTCATAAACGAAGTTCAGTTTATGTGAAAATGTCGGGTAGTGGGCACGGAAATCTGATGCCAGCAGTTATTGGTCATTTCCTGGCAATCGAGTGGATTACAGATGCATTTCCAAAGGGGTCTGTTTCATTAGCAGCCTCCACAGGCAGCACTAACCAGGGAGTGACCAGAAGAGGATGAAATGGGAATTAAAAATAATCCATAGAAATGCAACTGGGAGCGACAGGAGGCGGCACTACTGCAGGGGGGGCCAGCAGGCTGAGGCCTATGTGAGCCAGCAGGCTGAGCTACGTGATGGCAACTGGGAGTCATGAGGCAGCAGGGTTGTGAGAGGGTGCAGTAACAGTCATGGAGAAGGGTGGAGACTTCCTGGGACGCAGCTGTTGAATAGGGAACGGTGGAACCAGATCGGACAGCAAAGTGTGTGAGGAGCGGGGTGGGGGGGCTGCCCGATGCAGGAGGCCACAGGGACTGGGGTCCTGCGAGCAGTGCTGATGGAAGCCATGCAGACAGGATCCAGAGCCACTGGTAGAGCAGGGGCCTCATGGCGCCCTTTGTATGAAAGGAGCTGAGGGGAACGAGATCCGAGCAGTTAATGATGCGCCGTAACTCGCTTGCAGAGACCAGATCGGATAAATACAGTTGTCCACCACAAACCTGCTCTTCCATTTACATTCAGCGAAGATGCCATTGCTCTACTAATGCACTCACGTATTTTCTGCTCGCTAACCACGTTCCTGCGTACGAGCACCTATTGATCTGCAGTCTCTGCTTCTCTTCTTCCATAGAAAGAAACAACTGCATCGCTCAGTAATGCACAGGCTGAGGCACTTACGTGCCCAAGCGGGTTCAGCCGAACGCAAAAGTAACCTTCGCCAATCCGAAATGCCTACGCTACAATTAACGGGAGGCACTCACACAATTAGTTCAAGCTCGCACCGATCCTTAGAGACGCGGACCCCCCCTCGCCCCGCTTCTACTCCCCGAAGTGCCCCCTCGCCCCGCAGCCCTAACGCCCCGCAGCCGCTCCTCCTCCCGCAGCGCAGCCAACCGCAGCCGCACTGCATTAGTAAAGGCGCACCGCGTAAATAATTGATCCGCGCAGCGCCGCGGGCCCGCCGCTCCCAGCCCTCTGCTTTCAGCGGGGCGGTGCGGGGCCGCCCCCGGCGGCGGGTCCCTGCGGGGAGCCGGGCCGGCGGCGCGGCGGGAGCAGGTGCGGCCGTCCGCCGCGGCGGGGGCGGAGCGGAGGGCCGGGCC
>JAPSGF010000030.1:2800503-2864816 GCA_035772895.1 Perdix hodgsoniae | reverse complement strand
GGGGGGGGGCCCTTTAGCTGGGAGCCGGGCAGCCGCATCGGGAGCTGCTGTTTTCTTCCCCTCCTTCCTTCGCCTTTCTTCTCCTCCCTCCTCCTCGCCAAAACCGGGAGAGGAGGCGTGTTCGCAGAGCCTTGCTGCACCGGTTTTGCTTGGTTCGCTGTTGCCGGGTTTGGTTCGCAGGGTGATTGGGCTGCGGGATTTTTTGTGTGCTTTCTTCGTTATTATTTTTTTTTTTTTTCCTTTTTTCCTTCCCTCTTCCTTCTCCCGTGGCCCATCGCATGCTCGGCTCCGGCTGGATCCTTCCCTTTATTTTCGGCGGTGCCGCTCGGAGGGGGGAAGGGAGCGCGGGGATGAGTGCCGCCTGACGCACGGGCACGGCGAGGGGGGCCCGCCGCCAGCCGCAGCCCTCCGCGCCCGCAGGGCGAGGGGCTCTCCGCCGCCGCCCCCTCCGCTCGCCCCGCTCCGCCGCAAGGTGTGCGTGCGCGGACGGCACAAGAGGGAGGAGGAGGAGGAAAAGCCGCCCTCCGCCTCGCCGGCAGCCGCTGGGCGCCAGGGCTGCCGCCGTGCCCCCCCCCTATGTGAGGCCCCCCGGGCGGCCGCATGGCGATAGAGCGGCGCCGCGAGGCGGGCGGCGGGGGCCGGCCGCTGCCCGAGGAGAACGGCTCCGTGCCGGGCGCCGCCGCTCCCCCCCCGGGGCCGCCCCCCGCCGGGGCCGCCGAGATCCAGGCGGTGCCGCCGCCCGCCGCCGCTTGCAGCCCTCTGCTGCTCGACTACGACGGCTCGGTGCTGCCCTTCCTCGGGGGGCTGGGCGGCGGGTACCAGCGCACCCTGGTGCTGCTCACCTGGGTGCCGGCCCTCTTCATCGGCTTCAGCAAGTTCTCGGACTCCTTCCTGCTGGATCAGCCGGACTTCTGGTGCCGGCAGGCCGACGGGCAGGGCAACTGGAGCGTGGCTCCCGGCCACGGCAACCGCAGCGGCAACGGCAGCATCTTCCCCCCGGTCGCTCTGCCCACCCCCGTTCCGGCAAACGCCAGCGAGTGCGATTGCCACGAGTGGCACTACCGCATCCGGGCCGGCCTCGTCCAGAACGTCGTCAGCAAGGTGAGCGGAGGGCTGTTGGGTCCCCGGGTTCCCACCCGCATGGAACCGATCCCCCTCTTCCCCCTCTTCCCCCTTATCCTGTCCCCGTTGCTGAGTGGGTTTGTCTTAGTCTCGTGTCTTGAGACGGTGTTCTCAGCGCTGTTCGTGTGCGTGGGTCTGTCCCACACAGGTGGGCTGGGGCAGGGTGCAGGCAAGGTGCCTCTCAGTTCTATGTGTGCTGCCAGAGCCAAGAGCTGGGCTGATGCACAGGAAAATTGTTGGTACAGGGACATGGACAAAGTTCTGTGAACGTCCCTCGTTTTACAGTCACACACACTTTTCAGTAGAGTAATAAGAGAGGAAATGTCTTATGCAAGTTGGATACCTCTTCTGACTCTAAAACTCTGTTTTCTGCTCCCTGGTGCAGTGACTGAAGTAGAAAAATTCTGATGAGGCAGGCTGAATGCTTCCTATTTTCAAAAAGAAGCCTCATCTCTTCACCTTCTTAGATTTTGCTCATGCTTTGGCTGTGTGAAGACTCTGCCATGGGCCTGGTGATGTTAACAGAGAGTTCTTGAAAGTACTGTGTTATCTGCAGCTCTTGGAAGCACAGATTTAAACTGTTACCCAGGAAAGTGTTTCCCCTTTGACTCAAAACCCCAAACTCAGCACAATTACTTCCTGCCTAGAAGCGTGTTAGGGATTAGCTGTGCTTATCTGGTTGGGAGAAAGCAATGCAGCGGTGACCGGGTGGCCGGTGTGCTCATGCTTTGCTCTGCCAGCAGGCACTGGTATTAATCGTTGGAAATCGTGGCAGTTTCTCTTTGTGTCCCTCGAAAGTGTGTGTAACACTGGGAAAACAAGCAAAGCAAATCCTCCAAAAACTTGAATCCAGAATGAATTTAAAATAATCCTGCTGCCCTCCTTCCATGAGGAAAGCGCAGGCACATGGTGGACTTGGTTGGCTTGTGGTGTTAGAGCGCATAATGAAATTTGGCATTTAAGAGACGCAGATTTCCTTCTGTTTATAACCGAGATGGAACGATTCGTATGTTTTTGGGCTTCACACCGGTGCTGGAGTGTGAAGAAATGATCTCGAAATATTTCCTTCTAGTGTGAACTGTAACAAAATTTTTTTCTCAAAATGTTGGGAATCTTGTGAAGGTCATCGTCACGTTGGCCTCAGAAGGTTGAGGGAGAGTTAGTTTGCTATCTTGCACGCTTTCTTAATGATAATAATAATAAAGTGTTCTTTGGAAGAACTTGCGGCAAAGGGCAGATCAATTTTAATGGATAAATAAACAGCTGTGGTCCCTGCTGTCTTGTTTTCTACTAGAAAGAATAATAATAATCTTTTGAGACTCCGGTTTTTTTCAGTGTGGAGTTCTTGTTGTGTGTTTGCTTCCAAAAACTTGGCAGCTTTTTCTCTTCAATTTCTAATCCCTTATAATTATAATTAGGTTGTTTTTATGGGGTCGGGATTCCTCCCTAGCTTGTGTTTTTGTTCTCTTTGGGGATTTCTGGGTGGGTGTGCTGACTGTTTTCATCACAGTAAAGAAAGAGAGAAAACCCAAACACATCAGTGTATGGCTGAATTGTCTTCCTTCCATAAATCGCCAGGCACTCCTGTGGTGTGGGAGCATTCCTCATCACTGCTGATTCTCCTTGTGTGCATCCCATTGCCTTGGTGCAAAGGGACTTTGCTGGGAGATTGAGGAGGTCTTTCCATCACAAGATATTCAGATTTCCCTCAACTCCTCTCAGCAATAGTTTCTGTAAAAGATTATGCAATGTTCTCATCTTTCCAAATAGAGTTTTATTAAATCTTAGTCTAATATACAGTCAGCGGTGTAATAGCCAAGGGTTATATGGAAATATCGTAAACAGAGCCAGAAGTGTATCAATAAAAAATGCACTTTTGTTTGGCCACTAAGCCACTTTGTTCTTGTGGTAATGCATTGGAACAGGCTGCCCAAGGAGGTGGTGAAGTCACTGTCCCTGGAGGTGTTCAAGAACTGTGTGGATATGGCACTGAGGGACACGGGTTAGTGTGCATATACGTGATGGGTTGATGGTGGATGATCTTAGTGGTCATTTTCAACTTTGATGATTCTATTACTCTAAGTTCCACTGTCTCCACATCCTCTCCTCTCGTGGTACCTCAATCCAGCGTTGTGTCTCTGCCCCTGTTCTCTCAGCTGACCCATCCTATATCACACTTGCGGCTTGTGGAGTTGTGATCCAGCCTTACTTGTTGCCTGGCTGCTCCCTGCTCTGACCCAGGAGGCTGCTGGGGCTGGCGGTGGCCTCATGCTCCTTGGAGGCCAGCGCTGCCTCACCTAGCACTGCCATCGCCCTGCCCTCCTCCAGTGAGTCACTGGGAGTGCTGCTTTTTATAGTGCTGCCAGTCATTAGAACTGGGAGAGGTAATAAAGGACGTGCTGCTCGTTATTTAATGCCGTTGAGATACATATAGCGAAGAGGTCAGGTGCATAATTTAACCACAGGAATTCCAGTGGCCATATTAAATCATGGATCTGAGCTCATGCCCTGTCTTGGTGCATAAATCTTGGTCTTGAGCTATTTCGTGTGTAAATATCCCTAGGAGAATATCTCTCTAGGAGAATTCTCTTGTGAAGCTTCTTAATGCTAAATGCTTCTTGGAAGATTTTCAGCTGTTCTTTGTCACACCATCACCACTGTCACATCGCTACAAACAGAGTGCACCTGTATCATTTGTGATATACATATCCTGAACTGTCCTTCGGGCCAAAAGCTAGCAAGTGGATCATGTAAATGGGCCGTGTCTCACTGCTGTCTGATGGATGCTGAGAAATATTTCCTTCTTTTTTTGAAAAGGAGAAAGCTGAGTCTCACTTTGGGTATTTGCAGAGTGGCCATTCCAATAAATTATTAACGTTGACATAACAAGCAACGTAATTACAGTTAAATGTATATTGCTGTGCAGTGTATCGTGAAATTGGAGTGTGTACTTAGCAGGGGCTTTTCCAGCCTTTTTGTCACTCTTTAATGGCTGCATCTTCTGTCAGTCTGCAAAGTCAGCTGTACTCCTGGGGCAAAGTTTTCATGGCAGTGCGTAGTTATGGGGCTGATGGCTGTTGCTTTTCCCTTTGTTACCAAGATGACCAGTCTGCTGTGTTCAGTATTGTTATGTGGTGGTGTGGTGTTGTTTTGAATGCTAATCTGTGGAATGGACACCAAGAGCTGGCAATGGGTGATGACTGAGGCTTAATTAAATTGCAGCGGATGGCAGTGCAGCATCCCTCCATGTGCTCCTGGCATTCCAGATCAGCAGTGTAGGGCGAAGTGGTTAGTCGGAGGCTGCTTTTTAATCATCTAGAACAATTATGTAATAGTATTTCATGTCTGGTCACAAGGGAATTCTTGTTGTGGCTGCGTTTCTGTTCTGGATGCTTTGTTTTGCTGCAGTGCTGTTCCTCTTGGCTCTTTGCTTCCCACTTGATTTGGGTTGAATCATCTTCCTTCACAAGGAACGTGCCATGATTTTACCTACTTGCTGCTGGTTTGATCTTTCTTCCAGTTTGGCTGGGCCTCCAGCAAATTGTCTTCCCTAGAAAAGGGGGGCTCAATTCAGGGGAACCCCTGTGTGGGCCAGCTGTGAGCATGGGGCAGTGCTGTCTTGGTGAGTTAATTCAAGCAGTGATGTGATGCTCTTTGTCTCTGCAAGGGCATGTTTGTGCCCTGCCAGGTTTTATTTCCTTCTCTTTCTTGCAGTTATGGCATTTTTCTGGTCTGGTTTTCTGTTGTTTTATTGTGCTAATCTGGCAGAAGTTTTAATTTTTTAATTTTTTTTTTTAAATCATCATTTTCTTTTTCCCTCTTGATTTTTTTTGCTGAGTTAATGAGGTGAAATGGCTCTGCGTGTTGACTCATGCCCTGGGCTGCAGTGATGTCTTACAGGATTATTGCAGGTAACTGCAAGTAACCTGAATGGTTACAACACAAATCTGCATGTGATAACAGCAATAAATTTGGCACTGCTCATAGGTTGGTGTTTCTTGGAGTAGGAGACAAGTGTGCATTTCAAGTGCACTTTTAGAACACAGTTATTAATTCAAAGGGATCTCTGGCAAGGTCCTTCCCAAAAGGAGGAGTGACTGAGCTTTGGCACAGTGCCTATGGAGTCTCATCCTTGGACATACTCGAAAGCTGTCTGGACATGGTTTTGGGCTCCTGACTGAGCAGCTTCTACTTAATCCCAAATCTGTTTAAACCCTCAAGTTATAGTACCCAGTGCAGTAGCTGGGCCAGAGGCAGTAAGATCAAAACTAGTGTATTGCCTTTGCCCATGCTTGCCTTGTATGGATTGAAGAGGGGAAAAGGGAAGCAGAGCATGTAATGAGGCTTTCCACTTATCGGACTGTTAATGAACACCATCCGAAGACAAGGCGTGAATCTGTGTGCATTCTGGCTGAGCAGAGTGCAGGATGTGGATGGCTCTTGGTCACAGTACCTACGTTTCCTATTGTTGGAGCTGTGCTGAGCTGGCTTTGTCTGCCTGACAACAGTGTGTTATCGTATGCTGATGTATGCGATAACCAACTGTGCGTTATCGTATGCTGATGTATGCGATAACCAACTGTGATTTCACTAGATGATAAATATGTGCCTAGTGAGCTCACACATTGGTTTTATTTACTTCTGGGGGGGGGTGTTATGTACACACCAAAATACTTTTAAGGAATTGGTGTAGAAAACAACAACTACATTAAGATCGATATTGTCACCAGGACTCATATAGACTTTGTTTTCTATTTGGTGTGGATTTGCTGTGCTAGAGGATGAGTGTACAGAGTTAATGTTTACTATCAGCTTGAAGATAGTGTCTTGGATACTGGAATCTGATTTCAACCTACTGTAAATTTTTGCTCCTACAAATGGCACAAACTATAACCTTTTGGGAAGGTAACATTCCTTTTGGGAACATTACAAAAACTTCACATCATTCTCAGCTTGAGAAATCAGACTGATTATTTTTTTTTTTTTGGACCTTTCCTATTCCTCATTTTCTGTGAGTGTGTGAAACCACTGTGTTTTTTTTGTTTGGGATTTAGTGTTTGAAAAGGTTGGAGTTTTGTTTGTTTTTGTTTCCACTCCCTGGTAGATCCTGTATCTCAGTCATTCAGTCTACACACACCAGCCCTGCACCTGTTGTGGCAGGAGTTGTAAGCTTCAGTGTGTATTTACCAACTGTTCAGGCAGTTTCATTTGTAATGTGCTTTAGCAGTTTTCTCTCTGGCTTACTCTGGCTGCAAGTGTGTGATTGTAAAAGATGCCCTCATAGTTTTCTTAAAGAAATTGTCAAGGAGGATGAACTGGAGTTTAGGAAAAGTATTTAATCTGGAGCTGGTCGTGCTGTTTGTCATGGTAACACTGAGATGAGGATTACAGGCCAGCTGGTTGTGAAGGTGTCCATTTTCAATGAAGTAACATCTGGAATAGCATGCGATTTGTGGTTTTCCTTCACTTAAAAACCGTTGGCTTAAATTAAAGCTTTCCAGATAAATTCTAGAGAGCTGTTAAATTTGGAAGGTGCAAAAAGAGTTTTAAGCTTTCATGTTGCTTTGGTTCTGTTTTCCTTATTAGCCTTCTAGTTTCCATCCATGTCCCCTTCTGCACTACCTGGTGTCCCTGCCTGGAACTGCCATTCCCCTGCTCCTTCCTGCCCTTGTGCTCCTGCAGTGTAGCTGCACGTCAGGGTTATCCATCAGCAGCTATAGGTAAAAAAAAGTTCTTTTTTTTTAATTTCTCATCTTCTCCTTTGGAGGAAAGTTCAGTACATAATATAGGGTTTTTTTTATGCTTTCTATTCTGTATTTAATTTACAGCTGAGAGAAAGCCCCAGATATGGGTTGTCCCAATGAAACACCAAGAACAAAACATCAGATAAATGGATATTTTCTGGTACTTGTTCTTGAGACATGTATTTAGGTACATAAGGAGCAGGGTCAGGAAAATCAGGAATGCTGCTTGTAAGGTAAGTTCAACCTACCTAGCAGCATGTAGGTTACAGTTACTCTTGTGCACTGTTTCAGAGCACCAGGTAGGTGGTTCAGTTCCCTGAACCAGGTGCTTCATCCCCAGCAGGATGGGTCTAGAGGAATTTATTTTGGCTCGAGCACTGTCTGTGTTTCTGTGCAGTACTTTGGTGCTGCCCAGTCTCCTATTGACTCGTGGGCTGAAGTCTGTGAGGATGTCTGCAGTGTCACAATGTCCAACCTACAAATATTGTTGAGGATAGGTCTTTCTTACCTGAGTTACAGTGATGAGAGGGCAGGGTCATGGCAGCAATAACTGTGTGTCAAAATTAAGGCGTCTGATCTTTTTATCTGTAGTGACTTTGAGCAGGTGTTTCTCCTTAGAAATGGCTTCCTTTTCTCGTCTCCTTGCTTTCTCCCCATTCAGGAGTTTTGTCCCATGCTTGGCATTTTTGAGATTTTTCTCCCAGTGCTTAAGAAGGCCTGTGTAGTTTATTTCAAGTATGTATTATCCTGAAAAATACTGGCCTTGAAAGTGTTAACTTGGTTTTGATAATCAAGTGATAATGAATGTTAATATTTAACTAAAACATTGTGGATTCTTTACGTATGACTTCTATTTACAGTGCTTAGACCTGTTCAAGATAGCAACTTGACAACTTGTTCAGTTTTCTATTTATCTGGATCACGAAGCCAGTCCCACCAGTGCCTTTCCAGAATAAGTGTGGTTAGCTGAAAACTGAGGTGTGGCATTAGGACACTGTAGGAAAGATTTTTGCATGCCGCAGTTCTGGTGAGAGGTGTCACTGTCCTAGACTTTTCATGCACCTGGAGGGTGGCAAACATCTGTGGGTATTAAAACAAAGCATAGGTTTGAAGGCGGTCAGATCAGTGACAGTGGTTTCCCCGTGATGTCAGAACATATGTAGAAAAGATGCAGCACAGATATAGAAGGGAGGTGAAAGTATCCTACATGTGAATGTAGTGTCCATGAAAGCTACAGGCAAGGCTTTCTGTCTCCCAGTGCTTTGATGTTAGATGATGTTGTGGAGTTGGCAAAAGGGGAAGCAAATTCTAACAGCTGGAAAACAAGTTAGTCAACTAAGCTTAGTAGGGTGAAGTCTGGAGAAGATCAGAATGTCTCAGGATAAAGGGAACTGCTAGTGAAAATGAAAGAAGCGATAGAGAAGTGGGTGGTATGTGGATGCTACTAAAACTGATTTAATCATGTTGAGTATTCACTAGACTGTCATATGATTAACAAATCGTCTTTTAATTGTTAGTGTATTAGTGATGATTATTTACCTAGCAAACTTCCTTCTTCCCTGTCCCAGTGGGGAAAAAAACAGATCTGAGATGGGACCGAGGCTGGGAACAGAAGAGCTAATTGCTCCTGTTTAAAAGATGGAACTGTAGATTAGAAGAAACCAGTCTAGTTCTGTAGTGTTTCAGATTGCATCTCCTCACTGTTGGATTCTGCTGGTGTAGTGGTTGTTGGATAGCTTGGAGGGTTGTCTTTACTTCTTGCACAAACTAAGTAATTTGGTGCAGAGCAATGACATTTTAAACAGAAGCCTTTTCTGTGTTAACTTAGTGACTGAGAGGCAAAGTCAGTTTCTATGGTCTTGTGTGTTAGAAGTTTGTGGTTTGGTTTTTTTTTTGATCACACCACTTTTGGAGCAATGTCACCACAGTGGGGAGAAGGGAAGAAGACTATCTCAGCTGAGCCATGATTAAAAAAAAAAAGGCATCAAATATGATGCTGTGCACAAAGATATGAGTGGGGCAGCTCGGCTGGCAGGCACGGAGTTGGGACAGAGATATGCTGGAGGAGCACAGCAATCAGCATCACATCACAAGGAGTAGCAGGGCCAGCCCGTTTACACTGAGGTATTATACAGGGCAATGACTGAGAGTATCTGTGCGTTAGGTTTCCCTCTTTGTGAAGGAGCTGAAGTTTGCAAAGCAGGTGGGAGAATTGTTTTATGTATCAGTGTTTGCGTAGTGATGTGTGGTAGTGTGGCACACAGCCTGCATGCTTTATCTGTAAGGCTGAAATACCAGACTTTAAAAAAAAAAAAAGTTTCAAAAATTAGAGTAGAAGTTTCACAGCGAAGTCGTGTCCACCCCAAAGATGGATTTCAACAACTTCAGAAACTGTGAGGTAAGCTTGTGAGATCGACAGTTGTGTGCTGTTTTGAAGGTATGGAAACAGTTTGCATAGGTACATGAAACTGCTTTCATGCAACACTGTGTGGTCTAATTATATCTTTCTGGGAAGCCTGCTGAGCATGTGTCCTCTGGCTCATGCATCTGCTGATCTTTCTCTCTCCCCTTTCCTCCGTCCCCCAAACTCTTGACTTTGTGGCAGTAGTCAAAAGTAGCTACACCCAAATGGTTGATACCATGCTAACAATTTCTTGCTACCTGAGTAAAAGTTCTTGCAAACCTGGGTAGTTTTTCCCCCCCCCCCCCCCCCCCCCCCCCCGAATATCAGTGGGTGCTTGCTTAGTAGTGATTTTAGTAGAAGCATTTATTTTAACATTTATTTATTTAATAAAAGCATCCACTTAGGGTGAAATTGAAGGAAGTTAAATATATGGGGTGCTTGGAAGTCTAGTGTTGTGCAGGAAGGAAGCATCTTGAAAGCCTGGTGTTCTGGGTTCAGGCATTCCAGTACAGGAGGTGCATGTTTCTTTGAGTAGCTCTTGAAAGGAAACATACAACAAATACTTTTAGTAGTGGTTTGGCCTTCTTGCTTTTTTTTTTTTTCCCTTGACTCACATTTTCCAGGTAAATCAGTTGTACCTGATAAGAACATAGGGCTCTTGCAGGGGTTTCCTCTCATCAGTGGGAAAGACTTATTCTGGAGACTATTGCTTCTGAATGTGGCTGGTCAAAGAAAAAAGGAATTTATTGTTGTCCCTTTTTTTGAAGCCTTTCGGGATTATTTGGTTTATATTTTAAACCTCAAATCACCATTTTGAAATGTGATGTACTGATACACAGCTGGCTGTATTGGTGATCAAAAATGCCAGGTGTTCCCAAGAACAATTTATTGATGCTTGAAGTACATTCGTAGACTGGGGAGTGTTTTGCCCAACTGTGCGCTCAACAGAGAGGCATTGCTGCCCTGAGCCTTGAAGATTAAAAAGATTAAATGCTCTTTTGTTGCTACTGCTAGCAGGAAGGAGAGGCTGGAAGTGTGATGGGGCTGCCCCTGTTGTATTTTTTTGTCTTGATTTGTTGTTGCTCTGGTCGTTTTTTTTTGTTCAAGGATGTCTGTCAGTAAAATGAACTCTGTGCTGTGGACAGTCTGGTGTGCGTCTCTGGGTGGCTTTTCCTGCAGCCCCTTCTGTGACACTGCTGCAAGGTTAGTTTCTGTAGAGCCGCACATTGTGATGTTTTCTGGACCTTGTATGTTTTCTCAAACTCTTATGTTAAAACACAGCCAGGTTGTTACTTCTGGCTGGAGACTGAGAGAGCAAGGAGAGGTGAGTTGTCCTGTGGCGGCCTGTAGGGACTTCTTGTCACTGTCCTCTACAGTGGCTGTGACTGAGCACTACTCCAGCAACTGAGTTACTGGGAAAAGGCATTAGTAGTATGGTTGAAGGACTGACTGTTCTACTTTTTTGAGTGCCTTGGTTTTTTTGTCTGGATTTTTTTTTGGAAGAGGAGGAGGGGGGAGGAGTATATTTGCTGCTTTTCTGGTTGTACTTTGGTCTACTGACTTGGAGTTTTTCCTCCAACAGTAAGGACCTGGAGATGGTTCTGCTTATTGTTATATATAGGGTATGAAAACATCATTTTTTTTAATTCTTACTTTCTATGTAGCTTGTTTTATTTGTTGTTGTTGGTTTTTTGTTTGTTTTACTAATTTTGTGGTTCATATTTTTGGGAAAAATACTGAGAGAATGCAAAGGCAACATAAACTCTCACTATACAAGGTGCTTACGTAGAAATGGAGAGAAAAGATAGGTTCCAGAGCCATGTAGGGAAAACCACCAAGGTCTGGCAGTAAAGTGATGAATCAGAAATGGGTGTCAGAGATGTAATTGATTCTTATTTCCAACTGCCATGCAATATAGCAATGTGGGGCTTCTCACCAGAGGCGTCTGGGGCTGCCCCAGCTGGCTGTGGCATACTTAACATTTAGAGGCTGGGGATTCCATTGTGGCAACTCTTCTCCAGGGACTAAGGAAACAGGCAAGGAACAGTTTTTACACTTGCCTTTTACATAAAACTGTTGCCTTAATTTCGCATCAAATCTGGGCTTGCTGCATGAGTCCTATCCAGACTTCCATCTCATGTAAGGAAGATAAGGGATGGTTACATTTGAGGTGCATTAATTTTTGCCACGTGTCTTCTGAAGCATGTTTTTAACAGTCCTCGGGCTTGACTTGTGGCTTTTGAAGCACAGTGGCTCTCAGCATGGGTGGTGATTCAGTGAGATCAGTTAAACATTAGGATGCTAAAGGTGTGACTCCTTAGGCTTGGACAAAAGGTGTTGTCAGCATGTAAAGAACACTTAAAATGTATCACACGTCTGCTCAGATGAGATTCTCTACATTGTTACAGAAGCTACTCTTTTTTTTTTTTAAGATCCCTTGCCATGCTTTATATAGCTCTGGGTGTTTTCAAAGCATAACCTGTTGCCTCAGCATATTACTTTATCAGATCTTTTACACTATGAAGCTAAATGGAAGATAGAGAAAACCCAGAGTTCACTGTGAATCTACCAGTACCCTTCCTTCAGGCTGCAGGCTGGTAATTCCCAAATGGGAGGGAGACTATGGGTTTCTGCCAGAGCAGCTATAGAATTTACTGGTCTCCTGCTTGAAACACATTAGTCTGCCTTTTGTAAGAGGTGATAGGAGATGAGTGTCTAGTCTCTGGCCAGAACAGTCTTCTGGTGCACGTTTACTTGGAGTCCCATTTGAACTGCCCTTCCCAGTGTGCAGTGACATGGGAGCTAGTGCTTGCTTTCTTTGTGGAGCAAACCTGATTGTTCTTTTTACAGGACAAAACCACTGGTGCTTGTAGTAGACTGCACTGTATAGGCAGGCTTTGATGGCTGCATCTGCCTGTGCCCCATTATGCTGCTCTCATGGACAGATGTTTGATGTCCATGATGTCTAGAAGCAGATGTTTCTGTTGTCAGTTGACTTACACTGGGCTGCAGAGAGAGCCTTCAGAAGGCAGCGAGTGGCCAAACATGGGATTGGCACGGAAATAGATGTTTTTGCTTTCAGAGTGGCCGAGGAGTTGGGCAAGAGCCTTGAGAGCAAACAGACACGTGGTTCCCAGATAGCTTATCAGAAAGTACACTCTGGGCATTACTGAAGGACTTGCTGAGAGTTTAACCTTTCTTCTGTTTTGAAGTTCCGGCTCTATGTGCTAAAGTGGACAATTTAGTGTCTGGCATGTTGTCCCAGCCTGGAATTTCACAACAGCCCTTTGTGAGGCTTGGTCTCTTCCAGCCATGAACCTTCACCTCTGCCTGGCCTGGCATGCTGCGTTCCCTGTCTGGGCCCTGGAGGTGGCCAGCCATTGTGCCTGGCAGTGGTAGGCCCTGTAGGTAAATGGGCCTTGGGTTCTTTTTGTGGTGTTACTGCTCATCTGACAGTAACAAAATAAAAATGAGCAACTTACGGATGTTGTCTTTAGGAAGTGCTTGTGTATAAATACTGCTGTCTTTAATACCTTTAATTTATAATCTCATATTTAAGGGATTTCTCATTTCTAAGCGCTATACAGTCCTTCTGGATTGTGAAAATAAGCCCAGAGACTTCTGAAAGTTTGCCTGGAACTCAGAGGTACCTCCTAAATGTGGTTTTGTTTGCAACTTGCCTGGACATTTTTGTTGCAAACTAAAAATTGATTCTTGATAATTGCAGATATTAAGTGGGAGAAAAGTAATTCCTACTAATATACTTTGCAGATGTCAAGAGCTTCGAAGAGCAGGCCTCACTGCCTTGCTGAATTGCTTGGGTAGATACCCAATGGAAAAAAAGAATACCCATACCACTTGCTTCTGGTTGCTTTGTGTACCTTCAGTATGCAGCTTGCAGAATGGTGTAGAGAATCAGACAAGCCAGTAGAGTGATAAACTCAAAAATACATCTAATGAAACCAAAAGCATGAGTCTACGTGTTTGCAGAAAGCTGGCACTTTTCTTTTAGCCACAGAAGTGCTGTGCTTCTTGGTGAGATGGTACATTTTGGGGAGGATATCTTCTGTGATGTTGAACCAAGTGAATGAGTCAGAGCTGTATGTCATGAAAATGCCTAATGCTGCAGTGCACCTAATTGAGCTCTTTTGAGGGAAGGTTTGTTTTGAAGTTGCATCCGACTTCTGAGAACAAATTCATGTTTTTATTTTGCATGATTGGCCGTTAGATTTCAGTTAATATTTTTGGGACAGACACTACAATTACATTATACACAAGCAGCTGTTTATTCTGTAAAGTTTTAATTCTGAAGTATCTGATCCTCCAAAGTTGTCTGTACTTATTTTTATTAAATGTGTATGGCTCCTGTTACCATCAATATTTGAACGCTTTACAAATCACGAGCAAACATGCCTTCCTACATTTATTCAAGGGTACAATAGGGCTATCTGCACTTTACGCCCAAGAGAGGCTAAGTTGCCTGTCTGAGAGCAATGAGGATGTTGGGCTAAAGCCAGGAATGCAGCCTGGCTCTTCTGAGGCTTAGTCTGAGCCTAAGAGGAAAACATCTTGAAGGTTAGGGAAGCTAAGGGACCTTTATTTTTCACATCTTTTTCATGGAAAGGTGGGAGTGCCCTAATAATGGGCTGCACAGAGTGGTCCATTTGCTCTTCTTTTGGATGAAAAGGGTGTTTTTGATACTAGGGGTAGCTCTGGAATGAAAGTTTGGCTCCTGTCTGATTTGTGAGCTGCGATGGAGGCTGCTGTACTAAGGCTCTCTGGCTCAATATGAAGAGCTGGTCTGACAGGGCGTATCATTAATCTTTGTCACCTTCCACATCTCAGGATGTTTTTCTGACAGCAGAAACATCTTCCCATTTTGCCTATGGGAGCCTGAAACCAGAAGCCACTGGGATCTTGTGGCAAAGGAGCTACTTTTCCTGCTGTATCCAAGTGATGCCATATAAGTCAGCAGCAGAACATCCTTCCAGGCTGTCTAGCAGTAGGTGTTTGGGGACGTTATGGTGGTGTGCCCTAATTACATCAGAAATGCCAGTTGCACCCCATAGTGTCTAAACAAAGTAGCCTAAGGAGGGAGAGATTTCTGTGCTGGGTGCTCCCCTTCTGTAAATAAGGACCTGATTAAACTTACTCGAATTAATCTTTATGTGAACTTTGTGGGATTTGGGGCTTGATAAAGCTTTCCCCTGCTGCTTCACAGAACAGCACAAATTTCCATCACTCATGCTAGGAATGAAGCTTGAAAAACAGTCTATTTCAGTGTTAGTATCTTTTAAAAGTATTTGAGAATTTCGGAATTTATTTTGTTTTATCTGTCTTTCTTCCAGTGGGATCTGGTTTGTGATTCTGCCTGGAAAGTCCACATTGCAAAATTCTCCCTACTTGTAGGATTAATCTTCGGCCACTTGATAACAGGATGTATAGCTGACTGGTAAGTGCAGTATCTTTTAATGCGACATATATTTAATATTGACATTAATTGATTGCTTAGATTTTTATCTACTTCATAAAGAACCTTTGCTTAATGATTTTCAGGTTCTGAAAAGAATGTGATGAACAGTTTAAAACTGTGTGTTAATTGCTTGAACAGAGTAATGTGCTCCAAGGTAAATAACAAGAAAATAAGCTATTTGATAGTTGACTTAGTTATTTCCTGCTGGCACAATTTATTACAGCTATAGAGCTGGTGCAGAAGTGTGTATTTGCTAATCATGTAAGTGAAGTCTTTGGTTTAGGGTTTTCTTTTTTCTTCTGAACTAGGAGATAAGGTAAAAAGAAGTTGATTTGGCTGAATTCAAGAGAGTTGTGTAATGTCAACCCTGTGCTTGTACAGTGACTTTTAAGAGTGGAAGAAGACTGTTGCAAGCCTTTCAATTGTTCCATTTTTAAAGTTGTTTTTAAGCAAACATTCTGAATTCCTGTTAAGGAATCTCAGACTTATGTGGTGCTGATATTGGGGTATTAGATTTAAACACACAAAATGTGCAGTTCCTTAAATTAGAGTATTGAAAACATTATGAGGTTCCCTAGTTGTTCAGGAAGTTCAGTTTTTATGCAAAAAGAGGGTCTTGTAGTGCAGGAGAAGGGGAAGAATATTAAAGCCCTGATTCAAGTGATTTAAATGGAAACTTGCTGAATCTGAAACAGTAGCTGTGATGCCGTCCCAGTCATTTCAGTGGCTTCCAGCACAGTTGCCAGTGTCAGTGCTTTAGATGGCCCCAAGTTAACTATTCCACTGTTTGCTAAACCAGGAAAGGAAGGAGTTGCTTATTAGGAAATTCTAAAAAGCCCCAGCGATGGCTCATCAGTCAGTGAGTAGAGAAAAGGCTCCCTGCAGCTGTGCTGCAATGTGTCTCGAACTTTTATAGCAAAACTATATCTTTCTTCTTCAACAGTCATTAAATGTTTTTAGGCAAGTGAGGAATTATGAATTCTCAGTGAAGCAGGGAATGGGCATAGTGAAATACAATTGAATTTGATTTAAATGCCATGGTAAAACAGGGCTGTAACAACATGTAGAAAGTATAGTGGGGAAACAAATGAGGGATCTCATTTGTTTTTCCAGAATAGGAGTTTGTATGGGGGAAGCAGACTTACTGCCAAGCTAGGGAAATGCTGCTGTAATTGACAGGTAAGTCACAAATAAGTGAACAACTTGTTGTCTAAAGTACTGGCTTCAAGGGAGAGATGCAGTAAGCAGATTTAATAGTTCTCTGAGAAAGGAGTGCCCTGTTCTTCTATCCATTTCTTTCATCGGTGTATAGCTTGCTCTACCACGTTCATTTTCTGTGTTTTCCATACAATAAGATTAAGAGAGTTTAAGGACAAACAGTTCGACGGATGTAACGTGATGGAGAAACAAGTAATTCAGTAACTGGGGGGGAAGAGTGCACCCTTTGTCCTTCTGCAAGCATTGCATTGCTCTGGCTGCTGCCACCAGAGCTGATCCCTGTGCTCCTCCTCTGCCCCCATCACTGCCATCTGATGTAACTGATGCAGCAAGGTAGTCCTGCACAGGGATAGTCCTTTTTCATTTGGCAGTGGTGCTGTTGAAAGAGCCCCTAAACAGGATAAAGCTTTGTCATTCAATTTTGTTTCATCATTCAATCATTCTGTTTGAATTTTACTCTAAGACAGGGGGTTGAGTGGAAAGACAAACACGAAGGGGACTGTACTTGAGAAATAATTTTTTTTTTTTAAAGTCAATCCAAGGCAAGAGCAGGAAAGATATACCAGACTGATATACAAGAGTGGTATAATCTTTCAAAATTCATTTCACTTGTATATCACTATCCAGTTTAGGTAATCAGAGGAGGCTTTGGGTATTGGGTTTAGAGTGGTTGATTTATTGCTGTTTGGTTGTGGAGTGTGTATTTTGTTTTGGGTTTTTTTTTTTTGTTTATTTGTTTTGAGCCCATAAGATCTGGAGCTTTGCTTTTCCTTTTTGAAAGGTTTTTCAAGCTGTACATGGCCAAAGCATAGTATGCATTATGGCAATTTGCTAAGTGGACTGAGTGGTCTGTGTTCAACATACAGTAGGTGGTGTGCAAGCTTAAGTAGCTGTGTGTGATAAATCCATAGGAAGAAGATCTGCAAACTTGTTAGACCATGTAAAAATGAGCAGTGTCCAAAGGCTGAGTAAGCTGCCTGTTTGGGCAGGGTGCTGCTGGCACTCTTGTCTCAGAACAGGAGCTGTAGAGGTTTCTGTGCAAGGGTCCCTCTGGAGCAGGCACCCTTGTTGGCTGTGTGGCATCGAGACAGAAAGCCTGTGCCTCTTCCTGCCCTGCCCTGGTAGTCCTTGGAGCCTTTGTGCCAATTCAAATCCCAAAACTGAGAGAGCCTGCAAAGAATGGCACAGGAAGAATAATTAGATTGGCTGAAGGACCAGTCTTCTCAAGGGTGGCAAGGCGCATGCGTAAGAGCATGGCAAGGGCAGGTCCTGTCCTCAAAACATTTGCCTTTGCCCTGCACCTCTGATGACACTGGAAGGATCTGTTTGATGCATCTGCATCTCATTCTGTGTAGGTTGCAGGTTGCTTGTGTTCCTAGTTATTTACCTGTGTAGGCAGAATTTAACATCTGATACAGATAATAATATGCGGTGTAGGCTGAGGCTGTTGTGGCATGGAAATCTCTCTCTGAAGTAGTGTGGATGGCAGCAGATAGCATCCCAGGGCTGTTTTACAAGGGAGATTGTGTATGGTTTAATCTCTCACAAGCATTTCCATGTAGTGTTAGTCAAATAACTCTGTCTACACATAAAAGGCTTTATATACTCTTAAGACAGCATCCTGTCAAAACGCTGCTGGATCACCAGCGATGTGGCTGATAGCTGCCCTGCAGTTCTGATTTGTTTGGGTTTTTTTGTTTGTTTTTTTTTGAGAAATGTAATGAATTTTGGGATGAGGAAAAATGCTAGCTTTGTCTCTGGGAGGAGGGACTGAGGGGCTCAGGGGGCTTTCAGAAGCCCAGGAGGGGCTTCTGAATCAGGAATCTCCCAATTCTTTGTTAGCAGTGAACGTTCATTTACATAATTTGTATAATGGTAGGAGAAATTCCAAGTCCTAATGATGGGTAGCCTCAAATAAAGAGGATGGGAGGAGGGGAGGAAGGGAACTGATGTCTGTGAAGCATGGAGCCTTTTTTAATCAGCATCAGGAAATGGCAGGTCAGGCTTGTGATGAGAATTAAACTCCTAATTCCGAGGGCTTGCCTAATGCCTTTCATCTATAAAACGCTTCCACAAATACTAATTAGTATGAATTGCAGCTTGACTGTTACGAAAACCAGGCTGTGAAATTCTGTGCACATCACCAGTAGCACAGAGTTCGCGATTTTCGTATTCAAGGTTTGGTATGAGGTACTTTCCCTCCCTGCCCAAATGCTGTGTGCCCCATAGGCACAAAATGTAAAGCACAGGCACCAGCCACTGCCACCATGTTCCCAGCACACTGCATATCACTGAGGGGAAAGAAGAGCTGTGTTCTCACCCTGAGGCTCATCTCTGACTAGCTGCATTTGGACCCTGATGAAGAACCATCTGCTCTGACCCTGTAGTCTCCAGCCTGCCCCCAGTAGTTGCTGCTTTCATAGGATAGAATATGTTGTAAGGGACCCATACAGATCCTCGAGTCCCAGCTCCTGGCTCCATGCAGGATGACCAATGTTTTATAAACATGGCATGTTTGGTGCCAGTGAGTTAAGTCTTGGTGAAGTACCCTGCAGTTGATGATGCAGCTGGAAAAAAAAAAATCAAAACCCAAAAACCTGTCCAATATCATCATCTCTGGTGTACTTTGATAAAGTGTAAGTGATGATACAATTACTGGTTTGCTTTTCCAGTTTCCAAAGGCATCAAATGACATCCATCCCTTTGTCCTCTATTTCCTTGATCTTGTTCCATTTTTAAAGCCAAATCCAAAGTTTTAGTTGTGACTGCATGTATGAAATACACTTTACAGCTGCTGTTAACAATCAAATAATTGAATCGAAACACTCCAGTATGTGAAACTGGATTAGGTAGTGATGTTTGTATGCTCTTTATTGCGCTGACATTCAGCCAGATAGCTGGCTTGCAGCTGACAGTCTGCTTTGAATGGGTCTGTGAAAGCTGCCTACGAAAAGCAAGTTCATATATTCTTTGTAGAAATGGCATATGGAGCTGACTGAAAGAAATCCTCAGTTCCACTGGAAAACTTGTGGGAGTTGACAAGTTGAAAAATTTTGGAAATCTCCACATAACGATCCAATTTTTGCTTAAAAATAGCAGTGTGCTCTGGTGCTTCATATTACCAGCCTTGCACACGAGGGGGGAGGGGTGGAAGGGGAATGATGAACAGTGAGCATGTGAGATATTTAAAAGGAATATGAGGCTTTGCATAGGAGCTGACTTCTGCAGCAGGTGCCCTATGTTTAGTAGCAGCACAGTTCCTCATCAGCACCTGCAGCTGAAAATCTTCTCTGCCAAGGAGGGCTGCAGATGCTTACACCTCAGTTCCAGTGTCTGCTGTGGAGTGGTTTCTTCCTCCTCTTCTCCCTCCTCAGCTGGTTTTGTGGGTCTTCTCAGCCACTGTGGGGATGTGACACAGATGGAAGAGTGGAGCTCGCCACTTTCCTGCAAGCATTGCTATCAGCTGCCTGAGGATTAGGGAAGCAGCACAAGCCCTGTTTTTACATTCAGTCCCTGTTTCTTGGGCTTTTCCTTAATAACGAGGCTAAGAAAAGTGATCTTTTGAGTGTGCTTCTCTTGCAGAGGAGGCTGGAAAGCACGTCTGTTGGGGAGAACTTTGCAATAAGCTCTGTGGCTGTAGGCTGTGGGGAAATAATATACACTATCATGTAACATATATAATATAAACCCATCTCATCTGCTACTGAAAGCTCTGAGAAGCTGTTTTCGATCTCCAAGATTATTGTTGATGGTTCTGTTGTAGTTCTGAGAAGTTTCCTTGTTCACTGTTGGTGTTGTGCGCTTGGTCAACTGATGTCTTAGTAACAAATCACACAGTGAGCCTGTTTAATCACACCTGAAGTTAATCTGTCAGTGCAAAGCTGACTGAAGAATCAAATGCTTTTTAGTAAGCAGGAGGGTGGGGAAAATGGAATAAGCATTAAAAATGAGTGGGGATATTTAGAAGGCATTGCATGATTTGTGCTCTTTGTAATGCTGGAGTGTTATGTCCATCCTGGCTTTTAACACCATTTTTCCTCTACTTCCTTTCTTATTTTTAGGGTTGGTCGACGGCCCATACTGCTCTTCTCTGTCATATTCATTTTGATATTTGGACTGACTGTGGCACTCTCAGTGAATGTGACAATGTTCAGCACACTCAGGTTTTTTGAGGGGTTTTGCCTGGCTGGAATAGTCCTCTCCCTGTACGCATTGCGTGAGTATACCTTTACAGCCCATCCAAATGTATATTTACAGGGTATGTAGCTGTTCTGCGGCATCCTGCTTTCCTACAAGCAAACAATTCTGCATCACACCCTTTGAAAAAAAGCTTCAGCCTGTGTTTTAATAACAAAGTAGGGAATTTTGCATCTATATCTGTAGGTTGGTACGAAGCAATTCTGAGCTCAGTAGGAGACTCTACGCTTTTCCTGTCTGGAACTATTTCAAAAATTCCCCTGCTACTTGCAGCTAAGAGGTCTCTTGTCCCTGCCTTGGATTGTGAAGTGCAGCAGAAATATGTGAGATGAAGAGCCCAATGTCTTATTATCAAGGCTTCTTGATTCTTTGTAGTTATTGTTCTTTTGTTTTGAGTATTTCAAGGGGGATAAAATCTGAGAGAATCTTGAAGGAAAGCCTATGAAAAATGTCTGTGTACTCATAATGTCTAGGGGAGATGCCTAGTGAACTTGTTGAAATATATGGAAGCCCTTTCCAGAGGCTGTGCCTTCAGAAGGTGCACGTGCAGTGCTGCCAGCCCTGAATGTGTCACTGGGATGCACTCCAGGGAGCTCTGTGTGCTTGTGCTTCCTTTGCTGTTTGTGATAAACAGGTAGTACACCACCTGAGGAAAAATACATCATTTCCCCCTTTTTATTATGGCTCTGGAAAAGTATTGCCTAAGTATATCCTGGGACTTGCTGTACAAATCTTCATAAAATTTTATTCACTTCCTATCGTAGATGTTAAATCCTTATGGGTTATAGATACTTCAGTATCCTCATTCCATGTGGAGTATTAAGCTCTACAGTATTTGTTTTTGTGTTTTGAGACTGTGCCATGGAGAAAATAACCTGACTAGAATACACAACGGTTTGTTCTTTTGCACTTCTTTGTAGTAGACAGTACAGTACCCAAGAGTTTCACTTTTTTCCTTTGCTTTTCTTGCCTTTGGTGATATAATCCCACTTTGGCAGTGGGGTTGGACTAGATGGTCCCTTCCATCCCCTACAATTCTGTAATTCTTAGCAAGAATTCTTCATCAAAAAATAAAACTATTATTGAAGACATGAAATCCTGTTTTGTATTCCCCCCCCCCCCCCCCCCACTCTATATAACATCAGTGAAACTTCATTAACCGTTTTACTTAGTGACCCTAGAGATCTTGCTAGAATGGAAGAAGCCAATATAGACAGAGTTGTTGCGAAGCATAACTAGCATCAAACCTAATCTCTACTGCTGCGGTTGACTCCAAATGCTCGTTGTGATCTGTGAAGAAAGATCTTCCCTTCCAAGGACAGCTCTTACCAATAGGATAGTCAGCTGAAATTTAAAGTAGTTTGGGTTTTTCACTGCTCATTGAAGTACGTAAGTTTTTCTTGGTTGCTTTGTTGTTGGGCTTTTAAAAATAATTTTAAGAGAGTAACTGCAACTGAAAATTTTTGTTAGGATATATATAAAAATTCCTCTATGAACCTGAGAGTGTCTGTGTTGTGTTGGAGTAGTGTGACAGTAGTTTGCCAGACAAGGCCCCATTGAAAAAAAAGAAGAGCAGGGTTAGTCCATGCTCTGTTTGATTCAGATCAAGGGCTTGAATTTGATTTCAGGCCCATCCCCCGCTATAATTGAAGTGTTTGCTTGCAACTGCTTACCATTGCAAGTGGGCATGTGTCTGCATAGGCATTGCAACCTTCTGTGGAGTCCTTTTCTGTTTCATACCCCCTTTTCTCTTTCTGTTACTGGTTTTGGTTTCTTCCACCAAAGCCTTGAGCCCCAGAATTCTCACTTGGTTGCCCTGAGCAGAACAATAGAAAATAAAAAGCTTATTCAGCCAGAAAGAGTCACCAGCTGAAATTTCCAATAGTACTGTGCAAAAGAAAACTACAGGATTGTACAGCCTGTAAAGATAATTAGTCTGCCACAGAAATCCTCTTTACACCGTGTCAACCTTGCTGGTTATGCTTGGATTTATGGCCCCCCTCAGGGAAATTGTAAATAACCATCCTGATGCTCAAGGAGTGGTAATAGCACCAAAGTGCTGACTTTAAAACACAGAACTGCTGAACTTGAGTAGCCTTCACGGTTCACACAGTGCTCTCCCCAACAGCCTAATGTGGTTTTCCTGTGGGTCCCTGCTGGTGTGCTGAACAAGCCCTGGGACAGGCCTTGCCTTCTGTGCCACTGCAGGCTGGCTTCAGCAGTGCTGTGAGTTGGCTTCTTGTAGGCTCTGTACATTGGAAAGGAGGCTGCAGTGAGATCCTGTTTGGCCTGTCTTCTCAGGTGACAAATGTGACAGGATGTGAGGAAATGGCCTTGTGTTGCACCAGCGGAGGTTTAGGTTGGGTATTGGGAAGAATATCTTCCTGGAAAGATATCTAGATATTGGAACAGGTGGCAGAGTCTGCATCCCTGGAGGATTTAAGAGATGCGTGGATGTGGTGCTTATGAATATGGTTTAGTGGTGAACCTGTTGGCGTTATGTGATGGTTTGACTTGATGACCTTAAAGATATATTCCAACCTGAATGATTCTGTGATTCTGCACAGCGTCTTGCTGCTCAGGACTTAACAAATCTAAGTAGTTTCCTCAGCTAAGATGAAAAGCTGTCATGTGGTGGTGGTTGTAGTTTTTTGTCAAAACTTTTGCTGGGAAAGGATTTCAGATGAAACTTCTGGTCAGCCTTAGGAAGAGATGGTCTGTGCACAGGTGCTGGCAGTTGCTATGAATGGGGCAAGCAGAGGAGGAATGAACCTGGGATTTTTCTTCTCAGTGCTGCATTCATGGCCTTGTTTGGGACAATAAGAAGGAGATGGTTCTTTTCACCTGAATAAACTACAGTTCTATGAAGCAGGCAGATTGAGAGGCTTTTGTTTCATGATAATGCTTCCCACCTCTTCTGCCCAGTGTGCTGTGCACTACTGCCTGATTCACAGAATTTGGGTTGCCGGTTTGGTGGCTGTGTTGGCTGAGTAGGAGAGTGCAGAGACAGCAGGGTGGGCATCTCACATCAGCTGGGTGCAGGGTGCTGTAGCCTGCTGCCAGGCTGAAGGTGAGGGGCTTCTGGTTGACCCATCAGGATGGGAAGACCTGTGGCCGGTCCTAGGAGGAACTGGCCTTGAAAGGGAGGCAAAGGGGAACAACCCTGAGCAGTGCCAGGTGTGTCTGAGTGCTGCCTCAGCTGATGCCTGCAGGCTACTTTACAGCTGGTGGAGGTGTGCCTCTCCCCACAAATAGCTCTGCTCTGGCTGCCAGCCTTGTGGGACAAAGTATGCTCAGCAGATGTGGAAACCACAGTGAGCAGCAAATGCGACTCTGGAGAGCATGAAGGGAGTGGCTGCTGGGTCCCTCTAGCCTGGCAGGGATACTGCTGTGGCCTCACACTGCACTTCCCTAGGGCTGGATTTCACAACCCGTATGTGCTGATGCAGGAGCTGGCAGGGCTGCAAGCAGGAGGTCTGCACCCATGACACTGCCAAGGCTGTGCTGGCATCAGTAGTTTTGTGGGGAATCTGTCCCTGTTCCTCCAAGGGCAGGGCAAAGATCCTGCTGCCAGCAAGATGTGCCTGGCAGTCTCTTCTCACCTGCCTTTGGGTGTTTTCTGGGCCTGGGGGTGCAGAAGCTGTCATTACCCAGAGCAGGAGCTGGGATGATGGTGTTAATTACATTTAAGAAGGAGATGGGGGCGGAAAGTATTTTTCTGCAGCTCCCATAGCAGCACTGGTGATCACACCTGAGATCGGGCAGCAAGAGCTGTGGTGTGGGTTTGCAGGCTGTTTGGTTGTTTCATGGGTGACTGAACTGCAGATTAGGCTGTGAAATTAGAAAGCCTAGGCTTGAATGGAACAGTAAATAGGCTCTGAAAATAGCTGTGCTGAAAGGGAGACATCATCTCTGCAGGTTGGAGTGAGGAAGCAGGGGTGCACCTCTAATGCGTAGTAGTGGGATGAGTAGGCACATTGTTTTCTCCCTTTTATTGGTAGGAGGAAAAAGGTAGAAACACAGTGAAAAACAATAGCTTGTTTGGGAAGGCTGAAGAGTGCTGGCAAAGGTTTCCAGACTAGTTAAGATGCCCAGCTGTGATGTATCTTTCTCATTTGTAGCTAGGTCAACCTAACCTGTTACTTGCAAAAATTACAAGGCACTGACCTGAGAGAAGCTCAGTGTGATTTCTTAAGCTGCCTTTTTTTTTTTCTTTTTGATGCATATCCTGGAAAGCTGGAGCAGCGTGCTAGAAAGCTTGCTAATGCTGAAGAATGAGCTAAGAAGCATGTGGACTCAGGATGCTGGGCTCTGAAGCACCTTCAAGCACACAGCCCCCAGCTCCATTGAAGCTGGAGTGGTGTAAGCAATAATTGCTCAATTTTTATTCTCCATTTTCCCCTCCTGACTCTTCAGCAGCAAACATGGTGTTGGTTAGGCAAGGCAGGTGAGGTGCTGCAGGCCACAGGCTCCAAGCCTATTCTGTTCCATCTGAACCAACAAAATTAAAAACACTGTAATGCCTTCTTCAAATCAGGGGAAGTGGAAAACATCCGGCTGTGTTCCAAGTGCATTGACATGTGCTTCAGTTCTGCAGTAACATGCAGTTCTCTTGGCTGACACTTGGTGACAAGAGCAAGGTTGTTAAGCCACCTACCTTCTGTTTACATAACCAGCCTTCTTCTGCTCACGTAACCAGCCTTCTCCTTTCTGAGTCATCCAACTCAGGTCTGGGAGGGGTGATTACGGAGGGCTCTACTGCATAGAAATCCCTCTAAAGTGGCCATTGATTGCTAAATGATTTGGACCTATTTGGAAGAATTAAGTTGTGACTTTTAATAGAGTCTACTGGCCTCCTTCTTGTTGATTCTTTCCCTTTTTTGCTGCTCAGAGTGGTGTGGAGAGATGTGGAGCCTGTCCATGGAGTACTGTCTGGCTCGCTTGTGTTAACCTCTGTGAATGCCCTTGGAGCACTGTAAACACTTTTTCCCAAATTTTGGAAATGCTGTACTGTTTGAGGCAGCCAATTTGAAATAAATTTGTATCAGTTCTTAAAATATGCCTAAGGGGAACAGTATTCTCTCTAGATCTCCTTGGGAGGTTACTGTGAGAAATCCTACCTTCTGTTGTGCAGTTTCTTGTAACCGATCATAACTGTAATGACATTTCTAGGGATTTTTATTATTTCTTTAAGTTGAGTAATGCTGAGCAGACTTAGAGCTGTGCTGGAGGCGTGAGCAGACCCTTAGTACTGCTGTATGTCTGACATCATCACAGCTCTGTGGGTAACTGTGGAATTGTTACGGCTGGAAAAGACCTCTAAGATGATCAGGTCCAACTGTCGACCTATCACCAATCTATACTTCCACGATCTGAGATGTGTGTTTCTTCTCTGAGAAACGCAAGTGAATCGGAGACAGGGATGTGAAAATTCTGTCAGTCAAGATTTTTATTTATTTATTCTTTTTCCTGGCAGGAAACTGAATCTGCTACAGAAAGCTTCCTTTGTTGAAGCCATGCATGTGCAGCCTGTTCTGCTAAGTCTGGCTCACTGAGTTTTAGCTGTCCCCTTCCCTTGGCTGAGATCTGTCCCCCCTGCACCCCGCAGAACCTTTAAGCTGGTAGTGCAAGTGCTGGAAATGAGATGGGCAGGAGACCTCAGGAGATGCCTGGAAGGCAGTCAGTACACAGGCTTGAGCTTTTCCCAGATGTTTTTCCAGTGAGGAATGGATGAATGCACATCTTGCTGTTACTTTCTGCTGCAAAAGGAGGAAATCATAGGTTCATAAATCACCTATGAACAGTGTTTCACTTCCCTTTCCTACTTTTTCTTACAGACTTGTTAGAAAAATCCAAGTGCCAACAGGATGTGCATAGAGGAAAAAAGTGTGTATGTGGAAGGTGGATTTAGCAGTTATCTGTAGTGACTTAAATAAAGTCCAGCAACAAATGTCAGCACACAAATTCACATAAATATTTATGTGCCTTTCAAGAGGAACTTTAATTTAACAAGACTAGCCAAATTTCCATCCCTAGTCACATGGACATGACTCTTATTTTCTCACCTACAAATAATACGACCCCATGGAATTTTTTTTTACTAGTTCAACTTAATTACATTTCACTTAAAGCTGAAATTTGCAGGCAGTGCTCACTGCAGTATTTCCAAAAATGTGTATTATTTTGTCAGATATAATAAAAAGTTCACTTTTACTTTAATTCTTCCCTTTATTTGTATGACTAAATTCTGTAGGCTGGCAACATGCTGCACCAGTTCTCATGTAACTCATTTTTTTTCTTTTAAGAATGCTACTCACAGTTGCATTGTGTATGATTTTTTTTTCATGAAGCACATGCTGCAGTTATGAGTGTGAGCTATGTTTTTTCAGAATATCTCATTCCCTCTTAAATGAACTGTACGTACAATGATGTAGTTCTTACAGGTAAGCTTAGGCACAAGTGTTTGTTGCTAGTTTGAAAACTTGTTTGCTCGCATTCTTCAAATTCTGGTTATGTTATGAGTTGTGAGACAAGAAATCAGTTCACTGGATCCTACTGAGTAACGCATACATCTCTGCAAGCACACCTTCAGGTCTACAAACTGAGCTTAATGTTATGTCTAGGCACCCAGTGTGTTCAGTACTGAATCTTTGAGCTGCTGATCATACTGGGTTTAGACTTAGTTGGGTGATCTAAAACAAGCAGTCTCCTGAAGAAAAGGGGCATTTGAAGAGGACAACTTGGTTTGGAAGCATGACTATCTCCTGATGCAGGGTTTCTGTGCTGAAGTGTGAACGGGAGTGTAGCTCACTGTGAGCTTCATCTGTTTGGGATCTGCATTCCTGCACCTCTGTGATTCAGGTTGGATTAGGAAAAAATATCTCAGAAAGTGGTAATGCGTTGGAACAGGCTGCCCAGGAAAGTGGTAGAGTTACTGGAGGTGTTCAAGAAGCATGCAGATGTGTGGGACTGAGGGATGTGGATTAGTGTGCCTGGTGGTGATGGGTTGATGGCTGAGCTTGATGATCTTAGTGGTCTTCCTGGATGCTCAGTATATCAGTCCAGCTTGTGTTCACAGGATCAGATAAAACCATTCTTGTGGTTTCTCTTCTACCTTTCAGTCCTATTTGTGGCAGAGATTGCCTTCTGTAGAGGCACACTCTTACTTTGTATGGTAAAGCTTCAGTCGTCTCCAGTATAGTCAGGCACTGAAGTGCAAATACATCTCCACCAGTGGCTTACCTCACATCAACATAGTAGGGGGCATGCATTTCATTCATTGTGTGCGCCCTCTGGGGAGGGTAATTGGCAGAGGTGGCCACAGAGCACTGTTCCTTAGCTGTGGGTGAGGAGGCATTTGGTGTTGTGGAGGAGGGCAGACTCTGCCAGAGTGCTGCAATTAACAATCATCTGTTGGAAATAAGTACCTGGTGCCGAGGCTTAGGTAAGTTGCCTTTTATGCCAGCTGTTATCCAATCATTCAGACTAATGGTGTGGAGAAATTAGGAGGGTGTTTTCTCTGTGAAGCATTCAGTTCAACACATATTTAGGCTCATGGACCAGGAATCATTGTTTAAAATAAACAGATTAATGAGTCTATTAAGTTTTCTGTGTTGTGGGGAGTACAGTGCTGCTCTCAGCTCCTCTGCAAGGCTCTCTTCAGACACAGCGATGTTTTCACTTGGGTCTTGGTGCTGTGCTGGCAGTATAGCTGCATCCTGGGTATGCAGAACGTGGTTTGTGACTTCATAAGGGAGGTTAGAAGCAAAATAAGCAACAAAAATGCACAAGAAGCAGAATCAATAATGTTAGACAGGGAAAGCAATTTAAGAAGAAATGGTTTTTGGACTTTGTGGGTTTTTTTTAACTATAGCAAACAAAAATGGATTGAAGGCAGGGAGGAAGAACAAGAGCGACTTAAAAACTGTATAATGGTAGAAGTAGCTTCTGTGTTGCAATTGCAACCAGCATGTCTAATAAAATCCCATTTTGGTTTCCTTTGTAGCCCTGGCTTGAAAAGGGGGTTTAATCTCAAACTTGACAGACTTGTTTTTCAAGACAAAAACAGATCTATTTCTAGGAGGCTTGAAGAAAATTAATTAAAGAACCTCTGGTTTATAGATCCATTAAAAATAACTCTGCTTTGAAAGTTAAAGAAATAAAGCTGTCACTGTTAGTCATTGATTGGAAAAATGGCTTCTCATGTATCTGTGGAGTAGGGAAAACCAATTAATGCACTTGAACATTTTGGAATTTGGACAGGAGAAGCTTTGATTATACAATCTTTGTCTCTACCTAGGTCAGTCTCTTGAGATGTTACATGTGCAGTTACACTTGTGGACCATCCTGTCCTTTTCTTGCTTACTTCATTCTTAGTGGCTGTGATACATCTGGGAAAGAATATGTGAAGTTCAGGCTGCACCTTGTGAGCTTTTAACCTGATTGATTAAATTTTTAAGGAGACAAACTTCACTCTTCTTGACCGTTACATCTCAACAAACTAAAAGTGAAAAAGAAGTATCTGTGCAGCTGACATTTGTCCTGACATTCTAGTCTCCTTCCTTGGCTGAGGTTCGGTGCTTCACACAGCTCTGGAGACAGTAATATGCATGGCAAGGCAGAGAACAAGAATAGCCTGTGCATGACCCGAAGAGGAAGAGTAAGGAAAACAGAGTACATAGTGTGTACAACAGCTGCGTTTTCTCTCTTCTTCCTGGTAAGAGGGAACGTGACAGATAACTTTTCTGAAAGAAGAAATCCACTCCTATCCAGTGAAGTGTTACAGCAGCTATGAAAGATTTTGTAACCTAGCTATTTCAGAAACAAAAAACACATCCAAGAGGAGCAGGCTGTGCATCGTGCTGGTCTGTGCAGATCCAGGCAGTACTGCCCTCCTGGTGCTCTGTGTGCCTGGCAGCACTTGCATGGGACGTATTGATGCCTTTTCCTGCTCGGACATCTTAGCGTGAGGTCTGCTGTGGTGAGAAAGCATCTATTTATGCGATGTTTCCATCCTTATTTCAACCCAGGTGTGTGTCTCTGCCTGGTGCCACTCGCTGCAACCACCCAGCTGCACCATGGTTCTGAATGCAGAAGTGGAAATTGAGATATATCCCACTGGCCCACATAATGTAGGGCTGATGGGCTTTTTATAGAGAAGATACAGATCTCCTTGCTCTGATCCCTGGAAGTATCTAAAGTATCAAAATTGCACTGCTGAAATAGACTGAAGCTTTCTCCCTGCTCTTGGAAGGAGATACAAATTTAGCTTGCTGTGGTGCCCTGCTCTAGATGCAGTCTCATTCTTGAGTGCTTGTAGCTGCAACCCGAAGTCTGCAAATTCTCCCGTTAAAAACAGATTAGTCTGCTACAAGTCACTGTGAAGCTTGCCTTTATTCTGCGTGGGTCATTCTTGAACATGGAATTTAGGGTGTCTTTCTTATGGGCTTTTCAGAGATTATACTGCGTTTAATTGCAGCTTGGCAGATACAGCAGGTTTAATGTGTTAGCTGTATGTGTCTTGGACAGGTTGACATTTCCTCCCAGGATGGCTGACTGTTTGCAGTAGTAGCAGATGGAAGTCCTTTCGTGTCTTCTGGGCATTAACGTGCATGGGAGATGAGTGGATGAACTGGCAGCAGAGAGAAAGACTCTTAAAAATGATTTATAGTGATCTGTATGGCTTTGTTTAACTTTATTTACTTCAGCTCTTGGTGTGAGGAAACTGGGTTTGTATTTGTTTAAAACTTCTAAAACTCAGTTGGAGAACCAAATATGATCAGGTCTTGCCTATGAGACTTACAATTTTCTGGCTGGCTTTTCTTAGCAACATCTAAATTAGTGAATAAATAGAAGCCTCCAGTCCGCTGATGACAACAAATAATGTGTGATTCAGAGTAAAACAACTTGATTGTGGACTTGGCAACCCTAAACCTTTGGGAGCAGAAATGCAGACCATCAATCTGATATTGCAGTACTGGAAAAACTCATGAAAGGTCATCTGGTTGCTGTTCTTTCAGTAAACTAAATGTTTTAAAGAGAAGACTGGGTTTTATTTTTGGCTTTAGAGGGGAATAAAAAATTAAGACCGAGGGGGCAGAAATGATATTGCTTGCATCTAGTATAAAGATGCTGAAAGGTTCACTTTGCGCTGAACGCAGCTCGTGTGACCTTGGTCTTCCCCAAAATCTTTGGGATTTTTATAGGTTTTGGTGTGTTTTTTCCTCCCCTTGTTTCTTAATAAATTTTTGATTGCTTCTTAGGTTGTTGCCCGACATTGTCTGACTGCAGTGTACATCTCTTTTTTTAAAGTAAAACTGAGTAATACAAAGGGAAGTTTCTGGAGTCATGCATTTAGGCTTCAAATATCGCCCATATTTTTTTGCTATAAATAGTAGTACCGAAAAGGAAGGCTTTCTTTCTTGGCACTGGAGGGGAGTAGTACTTATTCTTTGGAAAAGACCAATGAGAAAGGTATGCTGCAACACACAACATATTAAGAGAAATTCACTAAGATTTATAGAAAAATATATTTGTCCTGATGATTCTGAATCAAGAATATTGGTCAGCAAAACATTATGTGTAATTCTAACTTCAGATAGTAGAATTTTGACTTACATTTAAGGTGTTGCTGTAACAAGGTTAAATGCCAAACCAGAATATCTCCATTTTTTTCTCTGCAGTGCAGTCATGCTCATGCAGTGCATAGCTGGTGTGAAGCAGTACTGCTGCTATAAAACCGTCAGACAATTTTAAATCAGTCATTTGGTGTATAATGCATTAGATGGAATGTCGCTGTTTTTACCTGGTAATCCTTAAGGAAAGCCTGAGAACTGTGCTGTGGGTATGATCCCAGCAGATGCTGTTGCTCAGATCACAGCCATAGCTTTCTCATTGCTGTGGCCGCCGTGCAGGAGAGCTGCATTTTCACTCTTTGGCTGCACGGTGACTCCTGAGAACGAACTCGCATGGAGGAGCTCCTCCTGTCTAGCCAGTTTTGCACTTGAAATCAGATGTGCAAGATGAAAGGGATTAAGGAAATTCAGAGGCATGTCTTGAGCTATTACCCTCTGTGTTTTAAGAGATCCACCTTACACTTGCTATGAGATTGCATCAGCAGTGGAGTTGGTGCAGCTGAGGGAATACGGCCTTTCCTTCTCACACTTCTGTTGTGTGTGCAGTGAGAATGAGCTGAAAGCAGATGAGGCTCTTGTGTACTGGAGAATACACTTCAGGTGGAGTGAAACCAGAAGGAAGGAAATCATAACATTGTGCTATGAGAAGGAATGGCAACAGCCTTTGGACCCTAGTAAAAGAAGTTAAAGAAATGAGTGGTGTGCACATATAGCTTCTAGCTAAGCTTGCAGCTCACACATGGGAAGGGGCTGACACTCTCTCAGCTCCCTTTTTTTTTTTCTTCCCCTCTTCCATTTGGAGTTCTGAGATTTTTAGCAGCAGACCCAGCAAACACGGGTGTATGAGTAAATGGAGGAAAACAGATCAAAGGTGCCTGACAAAGCACTAAATGGAAGTCATGGCAGATGACTTATAGGAGGGGAAGGTTGCCTAAAAACATATGCACATTTCTTCTTTTGAAAGCTGTATTGCCTTGAGATAAACATTCTGCAGAAGACTCTCCATTTCCGTGGCATCTCTCTATGCTGTGGAAATCGTAAATGTCTTGTTCTGGGTCAAATTTAATTTCTGTGGTCTCTGAAAGTAATGCGATGCTCATAAATGTGATATTTATTCCATTCCTCATGCCCAGGCTCCTGGATCGTATATTTTTACTGCAGCCTTCTTCCTTGCTGATCTACTCTGTTGTATCGTGGGAATTTGTAGGCAACGAGGGCAGACTTAGGTGAAAACAGATGTCAAAATAAAATTTGTCATGGCATAGAGACTCCCCATCCCACACACACAATGTATGTAATCTACTGTAGGCATAATCTTCTCTTTTCTATTCCTCTGCGTGAAGTTCTTAGCAATGAACTGAGGCTGGTTTACAGAAGATGCTGACTGAGCATAGTGTAGAATGGCCTGAGATGTTCTCAATACCTTGTGTGCTGTATGGGTGTGAGGCAGGAGAGGCAGTTGTTTCCCAAACTCTGCGGACATCAGTGTCAGTGTGTGTTTGTACCTGATAACTAAGCAAGTATTCCTTCTTCCGTTCATTCAAATGAGGATTATGGCAACAGTCCAAAGCCTTTGGGTGTGAAGTCAGAGCCTTTTTTGGGAAGCTCCTTGGAAGCCTTTAAATAGTGCAGCAAAGGCAAGAGCTGAGAGGCTGCCCCACTCCTACTGTCCTGGGCTCTGCTGGAACTCCATCCTGGGGGAATATATTCCCAAGTACCGCTCTTAATGAGTTTTGTTTTATTTTTTTGTGTGTGTGTAGCATGGAATCATTTAACCTTTCTATGTACTTTATCCTCTAAAGGTAATGTGTTTAAGGAGCGTAATGAAAGGTTGGCAGACATAAACTGTGAATTTAGTTACATCTGATGGTAGAATGGTCTCAGATCAGGTGCTAGATCTACAGGCAGGCAAAACTGGCTCCTTACTGCTGGTGTGCTTGGCTCTGTTGGCAACGCTCACATTCTGCGTAACGCAGGAGGAGAGTGCTTTTTTGTATGCGTGTGTGTAATCCTGTGCCATTCTCCTTACCTGCACTGCCATGAACTTTGCTGCCACTTCTAGACTCCGCTTCCCCATTTTTTCCCAGTATTTTAGGGAATGTCGAGCCACTGTGACTCCCCGTGGAGCAGGGAGAAGGAGCAGCTCACGCATTTGTGTCACGATGGATTTGCTGATGGCGTTGCATCCACTTTGGATCCAATGGAAACACTCTTCACCTGAGCAAAGTCATATAATGCCATGCCTGTCTGCCTCACTACTGATGGTGATTTCCCAGTGGTGGCACTTAATGGCTTATGTCTATTATAAGCTTCAGCTGGATTCCCTGGACAGAACAACGTGATCTGTTCCTCCACTCATCTCCATCCCTCTGTAGGGCACTGTGGGTGCTGGTAGCAGAGCAGCTGGCATTCTCATTATTTCCTGGCTTTGGTTTCTTTGCTGGCACAGCTTCTTAATGAAACACCTGATGAGTCAGTGTGAACTGATCTCACTTGGGTGCAAGGCCATCATCTCCTTGAGGGCCAGGGACGAGTTCTCAGCGTCGAGGATGCTGTACTCCAAAAAGATCGTGTAAATTTATAATTCTGCCCTTGCAGGGAGAGCAGAGTGCGAGCAGAAGTGGCACAACCAGAAGGAAGAGTGTCCCCTACTCCCTCAGGCAGCCCTTTTACATAAGAGGGACACTTTAAATGTGCATATTGAAATTGATTTCATCTTTCTGCCCCATTAAACAAGCAATTGGTTTTCAACAGCAGTTCGCAGATGAATCTGAGTCGTCAAAGCGGGCTGATTAACTGGAGGACAGCCAACTTAGCAATTGTTTGTCATCTCCTGTTTAAAGCTAGCTGTGTGCTTCGATATACATTTCAGAGGCTTAAAACTTCTCCCCTCAAGAGACAGTACAGTAAATTAATCTGTTGAGAAATTGCTGAGGTTTCAGCATCTGTACCAACTTTTGGATTTAACTAAGTGCTGGAGTTGCTCATCTCAGTGACGTGTAGCAAAGGCTGGAAGACTTTATTTGTGCCTCCTTGCATCTCGTGTTTATGAACGGATGGTTTGGAATTCAGTTGGATCAAATGCGCTGAAGTGAAACCTAGTTCCAGTCAGTTAATAGCAACTATTTCTCATTCAAACAAATGCGTTCTGCTTTTCCTCTCAGAACTAGATGATCTGAGAGCACAAATGCCTGTTTGTATTCTGAATATCTGAATTTGGGATTTATTGGAGACTAACCTGACTTCTAAAAGGCGGTGGTGCTAAGGAGAGTCTGCTCAAATCCGACAGGTCTTATCTGTAATCTCCCAGTATTTGTCATCTTGATTAGTTTAAAGGAAAAATATAGGTATTTAAGAGTTCTTAATCTTCACAATCTCTCTGCTGGATTGTTGATGAGTGAAGCAAATAGACAGGGAGTGCAAGGAGAGAAGGTGAAGGGAGGGAGGAAGCTGCTACTCCTGTGCACACGGTGCCTATTGCTTACATTTTCTAATTCACTTCATTATTTCTAAGGAGAGTTAATGAAAATGAATGGCTGTGATGCTACCTGGAGGGGTGGGAACTGAAGTAAAACTACAAATGAAAATACAAGTCCGTTGGAGCATTTCCCAGTCTATATCAGTGACAAGTGGTATCCCTCAGGTATCAGTGCTGGGACTGATGCTCTTTATTATCTTTATCAGTGATATCAACAGTGGGATCTAGTGCACTCTCAGCAAGTTTGCAGATGACATCAAGCTATGTGGTGTTCAAGTTCACACACCCAAGGGACAGGATGCCATCTAGAGAGACCTAGACAGACGCAAGCAGTGAGCCCAGCAGAACCTTACAAGGTCCAACAAATCAAAATGCAAGGTCTCCACCTGGGTTGTGGCAACCCTTGCTATCAGTACAAGCTGGGGGATGAAAGGACGAAGTACAGCCTTGCCAAAATGTACTGGTGGATGGCAAGCTGGACGTGAGTCAGCGGTGTGCCCTCGCAGCCCAGAAAGCCAACTGTATCCTGGGCTGCATCAAGAGAAGCATGGCAAGCAGGTTGAGGGAGGTGCTCCTGCCCCTCTACTCTGAGACCTCATCTGGAGTGCTGTGTCCAGATATGGAGTCCTCAGTACAGGGGAGATGTGGGCCTCTTGGAGCCCGTCCAGAGGAGTGCCACGAAAATGATTCAAGGGATGGAACACCTCTGCTTCAGCATGAGTGGTGTGAAGCTGGAGGGCTCTGTCCTTGCTCCCTGTGTCAGTACCCGTTTTCTTCCTGAGACCACTTGAATTTTCTAGCAGTGTTCTCTGAGCTGAGCAGCTCCTGCTGCTTTTTTTCAGGTGGGAGAGTCATAGTTGTGTGCTGGTCTTTGTCCTGCCCGCTCTTAAGTCTGGTTGATACTCACATGGCATGAAAGCAGGCCTGGCAAAGGCATGTTGGGCAGAGGAAGGACAAAAAAGCTTTTTGAGATGAAAGGAGTAATAATGTGGTTCTAGTTTAGTTTCTAAAGTCCAAGGAGTGGGAAGAGGTGGACAGAGAAGTGGAGAGCCCTATCTCTAACGGAATGAGTTTCCAGCTAGTGCATTGAGTGCTGATGGTCAATGTAAGCCCTTTGAATTGATCCCCTCCCTGCTTTGTGGTATTCAAAAATATTCAGAGCTTAAATTCTGAAGGTCTCTGCAATCAGTCAATGATGTCTAAGTGGAGACTTCCTCAGCGCTGTTTTTTTTGCCTTTTTAACTTTTTTTTTTTAGCAGTCCGTGCAGTTAAGGCCACCAGTGTTGCCTTCATGGCTGATCCTGTGTTTTAACCCTGGTTTCCAGAGACAAAAGACCAGAATAACATCATTCTGCCTCATCTAACTGCTTTTAATCTGGTTGGAGTGCTGCTCAGTTCCCAAAAAAGATTGTATGGATTGTCCGGAGCAGCTCAATTGTACAGTTAGTGCCTGGCATCAATTGATGGGACAGTGTTTCTTTCGGAATCAACAGAGAAAATGGGTTAAAACACAGCCTGTGCTCCTCGATTCTGTGAAGTGCTGTTAGTAACATGATGAGCACTGGTTAGTATTGATGGCTGGTAGAAAAAACAGTATTGTTTTTCAGTTTGGTGCTATTTTAGTTGTTTGTCAGTTTTCAGCAGGACATCCAACAGGCAGTGGTGCGCCGTCAGAGCAAAGTATGCACTTCCCACTGTGATCACAGAAATGCACAGCTCTTCGTTTCAGACATTGGAGCACGCACATTTCTAGGATTGCTGAGGTCTACAGTTTAGTTTGGAATGCTGCTATAGCAGCGATGCTTCGAGTCATCAGAATTACTGCCTGTTTGTTATAAAGCTGTATGCATTTTACTTTAGAAACAAATTAATTACCAATTTTGTTTTCAAAAAGTAATGTCTTTTAAGGGATAGCTGTACAAAAACAAAACAATTTTCTGCTGTCCTGCAGTTTGCGTTGCTGATAGGAAAAACTGTGGGTTGGAGTGCACATACTTGAGTATTCTTCCTTCCTGGAACGGAGGAGCACAGCTTTGTGCCAGCATTAGACCGCACTTCTCACCAGGAGCCAGATCTGTGTGCAGGGCTCTGACACGCACACGTTCACAAGAAATATGTTCTGAGTTGCATGTTTTTTTTCTTACGCCACTGACCTGTAGCCACACTGCTCTGGAGGTCGTAAGTTGCCTCTTGTTTTCTTCTACTTTTGAGAGGATGGGTTTATCCATTCTCTCTGGCTACTCTGTATGCAGTACCAAACCGACTGTTGTCTGTAATTATGATTTCAGCTGTTCTCAGTTTATCACTATTTATTTACCTTGGAAATGGGCCAGCGTTTTCCATGGGATTATTTCTCTTTGCTGAAGTAGCTGCAGTCAGGATGGCTAAGGCAAAGCAACGCTACTATTAGTTTTTAGGCACCGAAAGCCAATTCAGGACTTGGAAGCCTTTAATTTACAGCCCAGAATCGTTTGCTGCTCAGTGTATGGAAGATAGAAAGTGCTGTTGCTTGCATATATTCACCTAATGTTTTGCTTCCCTTGAAAACATGAGAAATGCTGCAAAGATTAGTAGTGTGTTTTAAAAGCAGAACCTGCTGTAGGAAGTGATGCTGTTACTTTTTGGCTAACTTCCAGCAGAAGGGAGCAAAAGGAGCTTTCTCCCGGTGGAAGGGTAAAGCTGTGATAGGAGGAGGAGCCTTAGCAGGCTGAGAAACGGCAAAGAAACTTGTGGAAGGGGGGACAGCATTTTGTCAGGAGCAGCATGAGCACATCTAACGAAGCAGATCCCAGTGGATGGTGTTTGTTTCTTAGCTCACTGCAAAACCCACTGCGGGTGTTTTGATTAGGCTTTCCATTTGTGTTGAAATCTCCTGAAGTCTGATTGGTGCAGGTAACGAGTGTTGTTTCTCCTGAGGTAATGGCTTGGCTTATTTGAGCCAAAGGAAGACAGGAAGCCAAGTTAATTTAGTGTGGGCTTCATCTATGAGGTTTCTGGTGCCTTTTTTTTTTATAGTGAAAACTGGCAGACTAGGAAAGGAGTCTTTGTGACCTCATGGCTGAACAAAACAAGACTGCTAATTATGTTTAGGAGGGTTGCTTAGATTGTCATAAATATTTCTGCTTCCATTTAAACCCCCAGACCTTCTTTTTTAAGAAGATAAGAGTTCAGGGTGGATGTCACTGCAATTTATGGACTTTACTCCCTGTTTTTGCTTTGGTGCTGACTTCTGTGTGGTTTTATTTGGGCAGGCAAATTGCTGGGTGAAACTACCTGACCTGGCAATTGATGGAGCTGGGCAAATGGAGGGTTTATAATTGCCTTGTCCCAGGAATGAGACCTGAAGTGTTATCTGACTTTGGCTTCCCTTGCCCTCTAGCTGCTGCCTTTTAAGTGCTGAGTGCCTGGAGGCCACCACAGGAGCAGAAGCCCAGCACTTGGGGGGGGCAGTGGAACCTCAGGGGGGGTTCCCTTGTTCTCTTCTCCTTTTTGTAAACACAGAGTGGAATGCTGCAAAGTTTGAGTCACCTAGTATTTTGCTATAATGAGGAGAGGGGGAGGAGGAGGAGACAGCTGGATTCAGATTTCCTGTTGCTCTCCCTCTTCTGGCTCAGTTTCTCTACTTTCCTACTCCCTTGCTACATGCCCTTGTGATCCCCTCTCAGGCAGTGCTGTGCTACACAAGGAAGCCTTTGTTGCAGATGGAGTTGTGGTGTTTGTGTGTAATGAGAAACACTACAACAGCAATCTATATGGGAGGCTCCAGGCACTTCGGAGCACTTCAGACCTGAGCTGTATGGCCAACACTCCTGTGAGCAAAGCACGGAGCTGTAGAGAGGCTTCAGGCAAATGGAAGGGATGCTGCAGTGCCAGCCAATGAAAAGTGTGCTGGTGGTTGCTGCCATGTAGGTGTTCCTTCAAAGCAGCTGCTGTGTGTCCACACAGCAGCAGAGCAAATCTTAGGATAGCTGCAGAAGGAAAGAAACTTTTGACAGATCAGTCACACAGACATTGCAGGGAGCATCATCTGCTTGGAGAAGGAATGCTTCTTCGTGGGGGAGTTCCACCTGCAAGGTGCTTTCCTTCACTCTCAACTCCCAGTCTGCACTGTGTCCAGCAGCCCTTCCATGTCTGCATTAGGGTGGCCTCTGTTATACCAAAAATCATTAAGAAAAGCTGTCCTGGTAAGGCCACAGGCACTGCATGGAGCCCTCTTTAGGGTGAGCCTGTTGATGCTATGCTGCAAGTGTATCTTGTTCAAAGGCTGTACTAATTATAAATCAGTCTTGGGAGATGAGGGTAAAAATATCTTTAGTTGGCTCGTCTCTGTAAACAACCTGTGATGTTATTTGGAAACATGGCACAGTTTCTGTTGCAGGGAATACACATGAGTGACTTTAGCATAGCCACGGTGCAGAGCTTTTTCCTGGTCCTGCCTGTGAACAAAGAAAGAAAAGGATTTTTTGGATTTCAGACAGAACAGAGTCAGTGCTGATGAGATGCTCCATGGTGCAGTACAGGGAGACATCTGTGTTTTCCTCTGAATTGGAGGAGGAAGAGGTGTCTCCCAAGGACCAAATGTCTCCAACCTTTTTTTCTTTTAAAGTAACAACAACAAGGAAGCACCCTTGGAGTACCTCTCTGTTCTTGCTGTATGGATTTTGGTAAAATCTCTCCTGTGCTTGTTGACCTGTGTTCTGAACTATACTTCTTATGAAACAGGCCAAATACAGGCAGAGAGGAGCAGTCAATACACCCGCTTAAGTGCCATCAGTTCAATACTTTGGGACTGCATTGATAGTCTTGAGGGGAGGATGCCCAAAGTACACAAAAGGATTTATCATCAACTGGACTAAATTATTCAGTGGGATGCTAAAAAAAGAGCATGCAAAAATGTAGACTATGCACAACACGCCCCAAGCTGTACCAAGCTAAAAGACAGGTAATCTTAGGGAAAAGGCAGAGGATTTCAATTAGTGTAGTGCTGCCAGAAGATGTATCAGCACAAGGGTAATGGCAGGTATTCATCACAGTTGTACTCGTTTTTTGGTAGCTTAAATACAGTAGGGCTTAGTGTGTATTAACAATAGGTTACAGCAGGGCCAGTTGATAAAGAATGCTGTAAATCTTGTGAACAAGCAATGTGAACTGGAAGCTTTTTGCTCCTGTTACCTTGTAATTTCCCAAGGCTTTCTTGTGGATTTTTCTCCTCCCTGTTTGTCTTGCAAACACTTATAACTCAAGTTTTTGAGATGTCATCCTCTTGTGTCCCCTTTGTGTATCAGCTCTGCTCTCAGTTGTTGAGTGCTTTTATACTTGAATCTGTCTCCATCAGAATTTCAAAAACTGGTGTCTTCCTTCTTTAGTTCAGACTCTATTTAACTATCTCACTGAGTATTAGCAGTCTCATTGTTGAGTGTTTTATAGGAGGCGGGAGGCGTCTTTTGCTAGGGCAGGATCACTTGCAGGTATCCTCTCTGCATTTCAGAGTGAAGATGAGTGCTTTAGATAGGTGAGCGATGAATAGGTTTCTTTCTTCTTTTGTTTGGTCATTCTTAATACTATAACTATAGTAGAAATCCTGGATTGTAGAACCAGGTTGTGCAGAATTTTCAATGCTGGTAATCTATTTTTGTCACTAGTAGTGCTTCAGGCAAAATCCCTCTCCTCGTGAACAGCTTCAGGCAAAATCCTTCTCCTCATGAACAAGGTCTTGCCATAATCTGGATGACAGCTCAGGTGTTATAACAGTGGGATTTGATTACAGAAAGTGCCAGAGCGTGATTAGAAGTAGTTTGCATTCAGGATGGTATTTAATGCAAAGTTGGTCAGCTTGGAAAAGGACTTGAGCTTTTTGGGGATGAAGATGCTTTTCTGTGCTTGTTTCCAGTTCTCCCACTTTTCTCTCTCTCTCTCTCTCTCTCTCATATATTAATTAATAATAGTCTTTGTGTGGGTGAAGATTTGTAGAGCTAGAAGTGAGATGTACTAGAAATGACCTGGGAACTTCTGCCATTCTGCGTGTGTATATATATATCTCCTAGACGGCCACAACAAAGGAGATACTGCTAACTATTTTCCAAATTTGATGGAGGCATGAATTAAAAAAAGGTACATGAATATTTTTGGAAGATGAGTTGAGCAAAAAGTCTAAATTTAGAAGCTGCTTGATCTGTTTTTAAATAAAGAAAACATGAACATCAGCTAAAAAGATGAGGGAGAACATTTCATTGAAGAATCAAAATCAATTTCAGCCTTGAGTTAAAACTTAAAAAGTTTGGCCAGGCATCTCTGTTAGGTACACCCAGCAGGATTGAGAAGGCATAGAAAAGTGTCTTCCTGAGCAGCTGTTCTGTGCAACCTTGATGCTGGTACTCATGCAGTGCAGAGCTTTCCTGTTACTGCTTTGGATAAGAAGGCTATACGGAGAACTTCCAGATGTGCTGATTCAGAAACTTTTATCTGGAGCGTTAAGGTTCTGGTAGTATCTTAGGTTTCCTTCATTTTTGGTGAATTCATTTATATTCAGTTGTGCTTCTTGGCAGTACTTTGTTTTCACTCTGCAAGAGTGTTTGTGTTTCAAACTATACTAGGAGAGGTGGGAGAACAGAAATATATAGTTAGCCGTGCATATAAAATTGAAATGGTTTTCTGCAAAGAGAAGATTATCACACAGGATCTGCAGTGAAAATCACAGTTCCTTCTCATATTACAGATAGCCTGGGAGATACTGCAGAGATCTCATGTGAGACGAGGAAAGTAAGCACATCTGTCTTTCACTGATATGATTAGGGGAAGGTCATCCCTGCCACCTTCACCTGGGAAAAATGTAGTCCTGTGTGCCTGAAGAACTGAGTAGTTCATGCCATTTTTGTTGCTGCAGCTGTGGAATGCTCAGTTTTTGGCTGGATGATTTCTGTTTGTCATTTACACATCTTTCTGGTCCCTTTGCATCTTCAAATGTTCTTGTGTCCTGGGACAAATCTAGCCTGGCTCATTGCTTGCATTCATTTGAATTGTAAGACTCTCCATTTAGCTCTTCATCATCTGCTGCGTTCAGGCACTTCCTTGTCTGATATGTTTTAGCTTTCTTGCTCTTACTTAGTGTTACAACTAATTTGACAAGGCTCTAATTTTGTGTCCCATTTAGCTTTGCACAGTGGGCCATTACTATTTATGTGGCCCAAAGTAATGATGAAAAAAAGTGTCTAAAACATTCTTCAATGTTAGCAGCTGCTTCCAGCAGGGTCAGAGCCCCTGGTGCATTAAGTGTAAGGCTGTATCAAAATTGTTCTGAAGAGCTGTGCTTTCTGTAAAGGTTTAAATTGTTTACGTCTTCTTGCTGTAAGATGACAACGTTCTTGATTGTAGTGTTGCTGAGATTTTTTGAAAGCTGAGATCTGTTGATACGTGTGACCTATCGATATCAATATGATATGACCAAATTGTCACAGTTCTGCTTCATTTCTTCCTGCTCTTTGGGGTTGTTCCGCTCTCCCTTTGTTAAAACTGGAAAGTGCTTCTGAAGGAGGAGCGTGTCCTCTCAGTCATTAAGCCTTTCCTTAGACCGTGTTCTAATTTTAGACACCCATTTAGGAAGAAGAAAAGCTTTCTTCCTTCAGTGAAAGTTAGAAGCTAGCAGGTTCACTGTGGGAACAATTAGCATTTCTTTTCTTGTCACTTTAAAATGTATAGTTGTTACTATGCTACGGTTAACGCGCTAGCCTGAGAGCAGTGGTTGAAATTGAAGTAGTTACTGAACTTCTTGCTCCCAGCAGCTTGTATGCTTTGGCAAGTATGCGAGTCATCCAAACTGAATGAATGCAGATTGGCTGATTACTTCAGATGGAGCTGAGGTGCACAAAAACTGTGATTACATCATGCTTGGGGTGAGTCTCCGTGCATGCTGGAAGTATATGCCGGAATGTATAGGTTGAGTATGATCCAACTGAGAGGTGTCAGCAAAGTGATATTCATGTCCATGACACAGCAAATGAGAAGAGGAAAAAAAGCTTAAAAACAAAAAATGAAACAACAAAAAAGACACAAAAGCCACTGCACAGGGGTTCCGCAGGGTTTTTGTTTGTAGCTAGGATATATTTGTCTCCATGTTTATTACTGTGTTGTTGGATACTTTGTCCTGAGCCTGTTCTCTTTTAACTAAATTTCCAATATGTCTTTTATTAGTAATCACCAAGTATTTGTGAGCAGAGAGGTGACATATCATAACATGTGAAGTAAAAGCAGCTGAAATGAAATGAGATGATTGACGGTAAGGGGGAGGGGAGCATAAGGAAGACAGCTTGATTAGCTGCCAACGTGACAAAGAGCATTAGTTCACTGTTGGGTTTTTCTTTAATTTTTGTTTTTAATTTTGATTGCCTGGTTGGGCTCTGAAAGCTATATTATTTACGTAAGGCAGTGCTGTCATTTCTTCAAGATAAATGCTCATAGCCATTTATATAAGTAGAAGGACTGTACTGGCAGGATTGATGCAGAAATACAGATATCTGGCTGGATTTGCTGTATGCCATACATTCTCCTTACTTTTCTGGGATTTGTAGCACAAAACTGTTGTCAAAAGCAAAGCAAGAATGGGGAGAATAACTTGGTTAGCTTTCATTCTGCCCTGCACAACACTGAACTGATTGTGACTGTACTGAATGAATTGGTCAGAAGTGGGGGGAGGGGGAGAGAATCTCAGCACAGTGCTAATAGTTTCAGGCAGTATGGTTGTATAGCTTCAGCAGTTTATACAGAACATGTATAAAGTGGTGTGTTCTGTTGTTGTTGTTTGTTTGTTTTTTTCCTTCTGGGCACTAAGTAATGCATAATTGAAACTTTAATTTGTTATTATTATTGTTATCAACAAATTAATATATTTTTCTCAAAAGTCGGGGTCGAGCTTTCTTGGCACAGGCAAACATTTAACAATTAGTTTTATTTAATCCAAACAGTCTTTGCTTTTGGCAGACAAATGGCCTGTGTCATTTCATGCTCTGTGCTGCCAACACATTCTCTGTTTTCCATAGTGCTTGTTATATCAAAGAATTGAAGAATGGCTGGATTGGAAGGGACCTCAAGCATCATCAAGTTCCAACCCTGTGTCATGTCAGAATTCCAGCTGCTGGATCAGATTGTCCAGGGCCACATCCAACCTGGCCTTAAGCACCTCCAGGGATGGGGCATCCACATCCTCTCTGGGCAGCCTGTGCCAGCACCTCACCACTCTCAGTAAAAAACTTCTCCCTGACATCTAATTTAAATCTCTCCTTTTGTTTAAAACCATATCTCCCTGTCCTATCATTATCTACCCTTGTAAAAAGTTCATTTCCCTCATGTTTATAAACTCTCTTTAAATACCGGAAGGCTGAAATGAGGTCTTCCTGCGGCCTTCTCTTCTCCAGACTGAACAAGCCTGGTTCCTTCAGTGCATCTTCATAGAAGTGCTCCAGCCCTCTGATCATCTTCATGGTCTTCCTCTGGACCCTCTTCATAAAAGCTCGACATCTTTCCTGTTTTGAGAGGCCCAGACTTGTACATAGTACTCCAGCTGGGGCCTCACGGAGGCAGAGTAGAGAGGAACAACCACATCCCTTTCTCTGCTGGCCACCCCTCTTCGGATGGAATCAGGGTACCATTGGCCCTCCAGGCTTCAAACACACACTGCTGGCTCGTGCTCAGTTTTTCATCAACAAATGATAAATCATATAATGCATACTAACTGCAGATTTATTTTTTTTTTTCTGGAATATCAAGCCAAGTTAGTGTGAAAGAAGAAAATTTTTCTTCTTGGCTTATTGCCGCTTTCTATACGTTTCATCTTTTAACTGACTTATAAGAGAGAGTCTCCTAGTAAGAAAGCAGGTCTTTTACTTGAGAGCGTGAGGGACAAGTTACCATCAGCTTATGGTAATTGTTAGGACTGAGCAGATATCACAGGAGAAGGTCTGCCCTTGCTGCACCAAGGCTAAGTTATGGATATTTTAGCGGTTCATTAATTTTGAGAGTGAGGATCTGAACTGAACTTTTTGTTTTGTGTGGTTGTTCTAGCCAGGTGTTGTGACTTATTCAAATTGGTGGCGGTGTAAAGCAGCATGATGTGCAGGTTGGGAATCAGACCACTTAAAACATTACTGCATGTCTCTTTGGCATGCCAGGAAAGCCGGAACAGAGTTGTTTGAAAGTGTGATAGCTGCCATGAAAGCAATTAGTACTTTCTTTAGGAGTGTTCTTTCCCTGGCTTTGTAGGTCAACATTAGTTCATAGTTTGTCCCCTGCGCTGTCCGGGAACTACTAGTCTTGTGAGAAAGCATTCCCAAGCATTGTCAGGTAGCTCTGGTATGGGCCACAGCTGGAAAGAACACTCCACATTTCCTATCCTTGCCTTCAGTATCCTGCATCCCTGAGCCTAGATACGTGTCATTCTGTTAACTGACTTTTTTTCTAAGCCTGTTTGCCTACAAATATCAACTAATTTAGCTCATTTGGTTATTGTGTATCCTCCTCTCCTTCCCCGTTTGTTCATTCTTCCTTTTCCTTGCCCACATCCCTTTTGAACCCGCTGACCTGTTTCAGCCTACCCTCTGCACCATGGCTGAGCCATGGCTCCCTTCCTGAGGAGCCATCTGAGTTTGATCTCATTTGTTTGCAAGGCCCTCGTTTTGAGGTAAAGACCACAAGCTTGGTATGCAGCTCCTCACTATTACTCTGGCCCTCTCTTTGAAAGCAGGTGTTACTAGACTTGAAGTTTGGAAAGCTGAAGAGGAGGCGTGCCTAGAACTGAGATTGGCAGGGCTGCAGGCCAGGCACATGGCTGCTGCTGTGTGTTGTCCCAGCCATGTTAAAATGTTCAGCATTCAGTACCTTCAGAGGGTGCTAAGCATCATCTAGGCAGGAAGAGGCTCTTAAAAAAGTTTTTGAGTAGGTAGTGAAATTGGTAAAAGCTCATAGGGTGTGTAAGCTTTGCTAGCCATTGCCAAGTTTCCACACATTTAATAATGTCAACGTTATTATGTCAACACTGTATATAAATATGTCAACATTATGTATGATATCTGCTCAGTCCTAACGATTACCATACGCTGATGATAAATTGACCCTCGCACTCTCAGGTAAAAGACTTGCTTTCTTACTAGGAGACTCTCTCTTATAAGTCAGTTAAAATATGAAACGTATAGAAAGAAGCAATAAGCCAAGAGGAAAAATTTTCTTCTGTAAACAAGACCTCAGCACACATCCTCCTCCTGTGTAGATGGCTGCAGAGGTTTCATTTAAAACCCTCTGCACACCTGTGGAGAAGTAGTAATGACTGACACCTAATGACTTTGCCAACTAAACTTGAACTTTGAAGTCTCATTGAGTCTCATTGCATGGCTGACAGGCCTAGGAAATGCTTACGTGTCCTGAAGCTTCCTGGACAAATGGGTGCAGTGTGAAATATTTCCAGCTCTCCTGGAGCAGCTGAGTAAAAGGAAAAGTAGCACAGCTGAAAAATAGAAGGAAGTGCCCTCTCCTTTTAGGTTAAACAAATAGGTAGCAAACTCTGAAACTGGTTGTTCTGATTTTGTTGACAGGAGGCTTTACTGAAACCCACGCTGGGCAGGGCTTGTGGGGTTTGAACCTCTCGAGATCTGACTGAGATTTGGTCACCAGTGCAGGTGCAGGTAACCTTCTGGCCAGGGAGTGGCTGGTGCCAGGTGATAAAATACATCTCAGCATGGCACGATTGCTCAGGCAGGGTAGCAGGACAGTTGTGACAGTGTCTCCACTTTCTGAGTGAAGGCCATTGCTTCTTGGGAAGCATGTTCCCAAGCATCTTTCCTGAGAGGAAATGAGGGTCTCTCAGTTAGGTGCTTTGTACTTAATGAGTAACTTGCCTCACACAGAGCAGAGCCCTCTGTTCCCCAGTCTTGAAAAGAGGAGCTGAAATAGAGAAGGTGGGAGTGTCCCACCAGATCATGGAACTTAGTCCTGTCTTGGAGCCCCCTCAAGTACTGTTCATGTGTCAGAGGGATGTTTGGATGAGCCCTCATCTACACCATGTCTCTAAGGTGCCACGCCAGTGCAATGAGCTGCATGCCTTTAGATTATCATCTGCCTCTTATAAAGCCTATGTTAGGCTGCTTTGCGTGCGGTAGGTGTTGGTCTGCATGTAAGCAAAGCTGTAGCTGCTTTCTGCCTTTCTCCAAAGGGACAGGGAATCTTCTTGTGAAGAGAAGTTTTCTTGTTACTTTTTTAATGCTGTTTGATAAAGCAGTTTTTGAGGTGAAGATTGCTGTTGGTAGAGTAGTATCCCCAGCAGAGAGTTCTTTTTCTCATACTGATTATATAGCCATGTGTGGAGACCAAAAGTCTCTGTATATTGTAGGATTTCCTGAACTTGCTTCAGTGCTCTGAAGTTATCTAGAGTAGAAACAGTCAAAACAGAGTAATGAACTTCATGTGTGCACAAAGATGTTATATTAATTATTGATGGAGAAATCCAGACCAAGGAGCCCTAGGGGTCTTTGGGCTATTGCTTTTCTGGTTTGTTGATTCAAACCAAGGTGTATTTGCAGTTAGAGTGAGAGGTTTTAGTTACATGTAGTACACAGACTAGCAGACCAAGGATATCCTTATGCGTGCATTGGTGTTCTTAAGATATCTAGTGACACTTCTGGGGTATGGCTCCTCCTGGAAGGGAAGCGGAATGGTTTTTAGAAATCTCTCGAGTTTCACATTTTCACTGATGCACATCCAGTGTATTCATTTGTCTGAAAATTCAAAGGTCAAAATCAAACCCACTTGAATGTAAACATATTAGTTCCTTTCTCTTATTTGAAGAAGGCTGGAAAGAAGCTGCTAGGATATGTGTTTCCTTGCTTAGAGCGCTTTGGATGTTCCCTTAAGCCCTTGAATGGGAAGAATGCCTTGTGATCATTCAAACCCAGATGAATTTACATGCCTGGCAATAAGGCTGTTCTGGGAAATGGAATGAACCTACAAAGGGACATATTTAAAAAACGGAACTGTAGTGAACACACATAAAAGTGAATTTAAATGTAATTAAGTCGATTTAAATCCACTTGTCTAATCTCCCAGACCAAAGTGTCATTTGCTCTGTAAATTCATTTCCTATTGGCTTGGGTGCTTTTTCTTTCCCTCTAGTTGTTTGCTGTCAATTTTTGCTTCTGAGATTTAAGAGCTCTTTAAAAAAAAATAATAAAAATCAAGGTTAAGAGCTTCATAGAGAACTTTCTGTACATCAAAAAATACTGTCAAAGCAATATCAAAAATCTAATGTCAAAGCAATATGTAAAGAGTGCTCTTCTGTACATCTTAATTGAGGAAGAGCTTTTCAAAACAAAGCCACTTCTGCTGCATCCTTTTTCATTTCCCCCAAGAAAACTGTTTTCAAAAGGAACATCTGATATTGTTATTGCAAAATATTCTAGTCGTAGAAAAATTGAGAAGCAGTAGCAATCTGGCCGCATCGTGCCACCTGATAACTGCACAGTTCTGTCTCAACAAAAACACCATCGGTAAGATGCTGTTACAGTGTGCTAGAATGCTGAGGTTATGGTTTTATGATGCAGCAAATATGGTTTTGAGTTTTTGTTTGTTTTTTTGGTTTGCACCTGTAAGGTTTATGGCAAGGACACTCTGGTCTTCAACCACAGTCAGTGTAAAAGAGTCATAATCCAGTGTTTTTAGAAATTTCTGCTTCATAAGCATGGAAATACATGCAAAGTGCATGTTGGGAATACGAGAACATCTGTGTGTTCAGGGCCAGGTTACAAATGTTTGTTCTTAAACTGCTCAGCGCGTACTTGCAGTAACAGCCCCATTCACTCAGGTCAGGGTCTGCAACAGGGTCCTACGCTGCTTAATGTAATCCACAAAATTGCAGTGATTTTGCCAGTAATTGCAAAAGCTGGATCCAGGTGCTGAGTCCAAATTCCAATTTCACATCATATCTTAAAATAGAATATTTGGTGTGGGAAACACCAAGAGTTGGCCATAGATTTTATATTCTTGCCTTCAGGCTGAAACTCTATCTTAAAATAAGAGCTAAATTATTTAAGATGCTTTTCCAAGGGGAAGTGATCACTGGTAGTAATTCAAATATGATGACTTGTAATTAAGTATAGTTTTCACATTCATTTGGCTCCGTTCCTGGAAAACTGAGTGGGTGCACACTATATCTCTCTGTACGCGTTCTTACTGAGGCAGTTGTAGGGCTTAGCTTACACTTGCTCAGATCCTGATTAATAGCTGCTTTTTTTTTTTTTTTCTTGTGGCTTGTGCCAAGCTGCGTTTGGATGGAAAATGGAGCTGAAAAGCACAAACAGCATTTAAAGACTAATTATTAGTAAAATAAAAGCTTGTTCACAAGCTTTTTTGCTTAAGTGAGATGGAAATTTATCAAAATGTGTTTCTGTTCTTTACAGCCACCCAATCTCTTTCAACAAAGGAAGCATTGTGGCTTTTTGTTTCTGGTCACCATGCCCTTCAAGACTTTAGATATTACAGTAGATAACATAGGTATACTGGAGGGAAGAGACGAGTAAGGAGTAAGCCTTTGGTGTCCTGAAACCTCCCCTCAGGTCATTTTCAACAAGATTCAAGATTCAGATTCAAAGCCTGTAGTAATAGGTTACTTTAAACAAACTGAAGTAAAGTTAATTAATTCTTTGCACGTTTGTGGAGAAGTGGAGTTGTGAAAAACTAGGAAGACTTTCTGTAAACTCCTGTTTCAGAGCATTAGTCAAGGACTACTGTGACTTCAGCATCTGTCTTTCTTTAAAGCTTTCACAGCAAGTCATATGTTGCTTGAAGGTGCTTCAAACCTCTGATCTTCTTCATGACACTTTTTTTGGGCCCACTCCAATAGCTCCATGTCTGTCTTGTGTCGGGGACCCGGAATTGAATGCAGTCAAGGCATACCATCTCACCATCAGCATACTTAAGTGTGCTTGATGTTTTCAACGGGTGTTAGCCAACACTGGAAAGCAGCCGTATTATCTGAGTTTATGTCTGCTTTGTAGATGGAGTGGAGACCCAGGTGCTCTCAAGTTCTGGAAATGACTTAGCCATAGCTATAAAAAATGATGTGAAGGGTAGTAGGCAAGTTTCTATGGAGCTCCTCTCCATTTAGATGTGACAGTACATGATAAAAACATAACTTCTTCCACAGAACAGCAGCCAAGGCATGGGCTGAACATGAGCCAGCAGTGTGCCCCAGCCAGTGACATCCTGGCTTGAATCAGAAATAGTGTAGCCAGCAGGATGAGGGAAGTGATCGTCCCTCTGTATTCAGCTCTGGTGAAACTGCACCTCAAGCACTGTGTTCAGTTTTGTGCTCCTCGCTACAAGAAAGACATTGAGTGTGTCCAGAGAAGGGCAACAAAAGCAGGTCAGGGGTTTGGAGCAACAAAAGTGGCTGAGGGATTCTTTAGCCTGGAGGAGAGGAGGCTCACGGGAAAGGAAACTATTGCTCCCTGCAAGTCCCTTGAAAGGAGGCTGTAGCAAAATGAAGGTTGGTCACTTTTCTTGAGTTACTAGCAATAGGATGAGAGGTGGTGGCCTTAAGTTGTGCCAGGAGAAATTCGGATTGGATATTAGGAAAAATTTATTTTTAAATAGAGTGGTGAGATCTTGGAACAGATTGCCTGGGAAGATGATGGAGTCACTGTTCCTGGAGGTGTTCAACAGAAGGGTATAAAAAGCTCTGAGGGAGATGGTTAATGGGTGTGGTGGTGATGGGTTGATGGTTGGACTCGATGATCTTAGTGGTCTTTTTCAACCTTTATGAATCTATGATCTCACTGCTAGGTAAGGACGGCCTTGGGGCTGGTAGTTACCCTTGCAAAGTGGAACATAATCCCTATGGTTTGCAAGAGTGGTGATAAACAAGCGAAAAGCAAAAATGTCTGAGATGGATGGCTTTGGCTGTGAGAAGGAGGTGGGTGCTAGGCTGCTTGGAATGCAGCTACTCTGGGAGGGAAGAATGATCTCTGAAGGAGGATGCTTCCCTTTGCTCGCTCTGCAGCTCTCCTCAGTGCAGAGACCTGGCATACTGCCTGCTTGTGTAAGCAAGCAGCACTGCTGCAAACAAGTAGGCAAAACATGTATTATGGGTAGTGTCTCCAAAGAAGCCCATTAGGAAGAGAAATACCTTAATTCTCAACTAGCACCAACTTGTGTTCCTTGACTTCCCATGCAGTAGGCATCCTCCGTCTGGCTCCTGAGGAAAAAGATACTATTTTTCAAGCTCTATTTCTTTTGTCTTTTCGCACTATTTATGAGACTTAAGAGGATCTTCCTCTTTCTAACAGCTAACCCAATTCAAAGGAGACCCTGTGGCCCCTCTCAAAGAGAGACTGTGGTTGCTGAAGTGTTTCAAACACACACATTGCCAAGATGGGACTTGAGGGACGTGGCACATAGCTGCTAGCTGAAGAAAATGGGAAGGAAAGGAGTTCAGGCTGTGTTTCTTTTGAGGATCGTTTATTAAGCCTCACATCTGTGTCTTTGGATAAAGAGCAGATTTGGCCCACAGTACCAAGTCCATAACACCATAAATTGCTGTGTGGCTTTCTTCAATACACGATATGGAAATCTGCTTTGTTGCCAGCATTGTAGATGTACAAAGAAATTATCTATTGCCTTTCCTTCTTTCATTCCAAAGATGTTTAGCATGTATGTGTTGTACCGTGTTACATTAACTCTAGCACAGAGCCTCTGTTTGTAGCTCTTACAGCATTTGTTAGCAAACTTTTCATAGGGAATGTGCTTCAGTCAGAGAAAACTTAATTTTTTAGCTATAGTTCTGCATATTCTGGTCCTGTATAAGGCGCATTTGGCCATGGGCCTTCATAAGCTTCAGTGTATGCCTTCCTACAGGGATCAGTTTTAATTCAAGTAGTGATGCATGGGGAAAAGACTCTTCTGTTGTCTTGTGGATGTTTTTTAGATGCTTCACACAAAAATCTCCCAGAATGCTTTCACACGTCGTTAGTTATCTTAAAGGTTTGTCAAAAGCACAATCACCCTCCCACTTCATCTACATTTCCTTGGGAATTCAGTGCTTTGTTTGCTTCCTTTTCAAGAAGTGCATTGAGGATCATTTGGTGTATAACCGGTAAAGAGTGTTCCCCTGGTGGCAGATGTTGTCCCTAGGGCTGCACAGCTGTGAACATGCTGGGGAACAAAAGGTTGCCGGTTTCCGACCTTATTTCACTGCCTGATCTACCTAGTAGTTTCACTTGTAATTTTATTTGTATATCTTATTTATTCTTGGAAGCCAACCTGTTTTTCTATATTTCATACAAAAAGAAAATTGAATGAGGGGGAGTTTATTTATGTGGAAGAAATGAATTCCGTTTTCCAGAAAAGGGGATAAACTAGTCCTGGTTTGCCAGCAGCAAATAGCACTGGTGAAAGCAAGATGTTGACCACGCTTCAGACAATTCTGCAGCTGGCTGTTTCAGCCTTGTTTATGTTCAACATGATATTTTAGTTCTTTAAGGTTCAGAAGGAAATAATGTCTCAAATATTCCTAGTTATTCCTATCAAGTTTTAACCATCCAAACCTCAGAAAACTTGCTTCAGTTGTTGTAGGGCCCAGACTATGAATCTTTTAATGATATTTTCAATTACCCAGGTTGTTGGAGAATGACAGCAGTGCATGTTAACTCTGTTAGGGCATCAGGGGCATTCCCGGATGATTGGAGGAAGGGTCACGTCACTCCCATTTACAAGAAGGGGAGCAGGGAGGACCCGGGTAACTACAGGCCGGTGAGTCTCACCTCCGTGCCTGGGAAGATTATGGAACAGATCCTCCTGGACAACATGCTTGATCACATAAAGAACGAGCACGTGATCCTAGACAGCCAGCATGGCTTCACCTGGGGAAGGTCATGCTTAACTAATCTTGTGGCATTCTATGATGGAGTGACGGCGTTGGTGGACGAAGGGAAGGCGACCGATGTCATTTACCTGGACCTGAGCAAGGCCTTTGACACGGTCCCCCATCACATCCTCATCTCCAAATTGGAGGGAAGTGGATTTGATGGGTGGACAACTAGATGGATAAGCAATTGGTTGAAAGGCCGCAGACAGAGGGTGGTGGTCAATGGCTCTATGTCCAGGTGGAGGCCGGTAACAAGTGGTGTCCCTCAAGGGTCTGTCTTGGGACCGGTGCTCTTTAACATCTTTATTAATGACATCGATGAGGGAATGGAGTGCACCCTCAGCAAGTTTGCTGATGACACCAAGCTGAGTGGTGCAGTCGATACGGCGGAGGGAATGGATGCCATTCAGAGGGACCTTGACAGGCTGGAAAGCTGGGCTCGGGTGAACCTAATGAGGTTCAACACGGCAAAGTGCAAGGTTTTGCACTTGGGCCGGAAGAACCCCAGGCACCTGTACAGGCTGGGAGGAGTTGTCCTTGAGAGCAGCTCGGCAGAGAAAGACCTAGGGGTCCTGATAGATGAGAAACTTAACATGAGCCAGCAGTGCGCTCTGGCAGCCCGGAAAGCAAGTGGGATCCTGGGCTCCATCAGGAGAGGGGTGGTCAGCAGGGATAGGGAGGTGATTGTCCCTCTCTACTCTGCTCTTGTGAGGCCCCATCTGGAGTACTGTGTCCAGGTGTGGAGCCCTCAGCACAAAAAAGACATGGAGATTTTGGAAAGGGTCCAGAGGAGGGCCACGAAGATGATCAGGGGGCTGGAGCACCTCCCCTATGAGGACAGGCTGAGGGAGCTGGGTTTGTTCAGCCTGGAGAAGAGAAGGTTGCGGGGTGACCTCATTGCAGCCTTTCAATACCTGAAGGGAACTTACTCCCAGGAGGGGAGTAAACTCTTCAAAAGGGCTGATAATAGCAGGACTAGGGGAAATGGTTTTAAGTTAAAAGAGGGAAGATTTAGGTTGGATGTTAGGGGGAAGTTCTTTACTAGGAGAGTGGTTGGGTCCTGGAATAGGCTGCCCAGGGAGGTTGTGGATGCCCCGTCCTTGGAGGTGTTCAAGACCAGGTTGGACAGGGCTCTGGGCAACCTGATCTAGTAAAGGTGTATGTTTGGTGGCCCTGCTAGGCAGGGGGGTTGGAACTACATGATCCTTGAGGTCCCTTCCAACCCGGGTCATTCTGTGATTCTGTGTGATTCTGTGATCAGTTGGTTCTTGAAGAAAACACATCTTCCCTTTATTCTGAAGCATTACAAAGCATTTCCAAAATCCATGGGGCAGTTGTAGTTGCCCTACTTGAGACAAATGTCAGGAGATGAAGTACTCTTTCACCCAACCAGTGGTCTGCCAAGACATAGAAACCCAGATCGCATCCTGGTAGAAGAGCACTGCAGATCCCATTCTATGGCAAATTCCCCATCTCATGTCAGAGCAAGGATTAGTTTTGCTGCTTTCTTAAGCTGGAGTGAAGTATTGCTGTGGATTTATGCAAAGCTGTTCTACCCTGTGCCAGGAACCGGCAGCTGTTGAGTGAATGTGTAGCAACTCCTGCATATTTTGAGAAGCAGTTATGTTTTGTGTTAGGATCCTTTGGTGTTCAGAGCTGTGTAGTGTGAGTGGGATAAACACCAACCAACTGCACATACTGCAGCCCATAGCCACTGAGTGTTTTAACACCAGGGAAGTAAGAGCCTGAAACAGACCAGCTTTTTCTCTTCACTGCTTTGGCACGAGGTATAATCAAAATAAACATATCCTTTGAGTTGTCTATGCCTTATATTCTTCTTTGATTATCATGTCTGTTGTACATGACACTTTTTTGTAGTACAGATGTCTATTTGGCTATTTCAGAACGCAGAAATGTGTTTTAAGTGGAAGTAGCATGGTCAGTCACGAAGTGGAAACACAGCTGAGGGAAGCATCAGATCTAGGAAAACCTGTTACATGGACTACATGAGTATTGTAAATGTAAGAATTTCTGCTTGAAATACATTCCCTAGCTGAAAATGTTGGTTTATTGCTGCCGTGATTGTATTATTTCACCTAGTACCAATTGTACTCATCGAGAATGTCCAGAATGTTTTCCCTGTGATTATTCTGATGTTGGCCGCTTGTGTCCCATTATCTACTGTCCTATTTCTGTCTTAAATAATAAGCTCAAATTTCTTCATAATGACAATTTGCTAATCTTTTCTGAAATAAATTGTCTTCTGTGAATGTTTCTAGGAGATCTATGAATAATTGACTACCAAGAAAAGGGAAAATCCTTTTAATAGGCAATTGAATCTGATATGATGTATGAAAATTAATAACTAGATCTAGAGCTTTAAATTTGCTATAAATAGTTCAGTGTAGGTGTGCAGTGTTTGGGCATGTAGATGCTCTTAGTAGTACCAGTTCCAGGCACTTTTGTTCGTTTTCTGTATGTCTCTAAATAACATTAATCTATTTTTCTTAATGGCTGAGTCTGGAGTTGATGTGTTGCGGTTCTGTTTGAATACAGTGACACGTTGAAATCGTTACATTATTCATGTTTAGGTGAGGGAGAGGATCCAAAATCAAATCCATTTAATTTTACTTTTTTTTTCTTCCTTTCTATTTCTTTTATTTTTCTTTTTTTTTCTCTTTTTCTTTTTTCTTTTTTTTTTTTTTTTAACTCCTCAGCATCTGTTTCCTCTTTGTTATGCATATGCAGGCATTTGCTACAGTGGAAAAATCTTTGTATCTTTTAGGAAGGGCGTGCAATGATTGTTGAAATGAAAAATATTTTACAGCTGTTGCTTTTATGGTTGGTTTTGTATGTAGCTACTGATGAGCCAATAATAAATCAGTGCAAGCCTTTCATGCCCACGCTTTTCCTTCTTTGCACAGAACTTGGATATTTCTTGCTGCTTGCTGTCCTTTGTGTGGTGGACTGCCTAGGGAGTTTTCCAGTTCTGGAGGAGGATTTTGAAATGAAGTTACTACCACGCTTCAGATCTTAATCTCCACCACTGTTTGCAGATGATTCTCCAGCAGCCAGCTGGGTCAATATTAAAACCATGCTGTGCTGCCGAAAACCCTGCAGCCATGTCTGTATCAGCATTTCCAATTCCTCATATCTGGAGTTCAGAAATTGGCAGTAAATCAAGTTCCCTGTGGGAGAGAGAGAGCACAAGTGGCAGTGATCACCCAGCTTCTCACCCATCTGGCTGTGTTGTGCCCATAGGGCTGAGCCAGCCACAGCTTTGGGGGACACCTGCAGGAAAAGCAGCCCCAAGCGCAGGAGGGAAGAGGTAGTTTTGTGTTGGTGCTCATTGCCAAGCTGCGCTGCTTTTGATGAGCTGTGTAGGGCTGGGAACCAATTACATCGTTATCTTGGTATCTATGCTGCAGGCAATTTTCTTTTTCTTAATAAACAATTTGCCTTGTTTAATTTCTGTGCTATGTTTGTATTCTCCTTTTAGGAACTTGCGTATTGCTTTTTGTCAGCCACAGTTGTAGTCATAAATATATTAATGTGGTTAGACTTGTACCTGGGTGGTTGTTTTACTTTTTTTCCTGTGTGGTTCCCAGTCCCTCCCTTGATTCGCCTCCTCCCAGATTAAAAATTAGCACCACAGTGCAGTTGCTTTTGCTTTGATCGTTGTGGCCATGCAGAAGGGTTGCTGGAGACAGCAACATCGCGGTGACAGTGGCATTCTGATAATAGTTAGCTCAGCACTTCTCAGGCCTGTACTCCCTCAACTTTCCCATTTCTATTTGTTTCCATTTCAAAGGTGGCCTCCCTCTTAGGAGGGTTTATTTTAATCGAATGCACATGGGTGCCTGGCTGTGTTATTTATAGGTCTGCTGTGCCAGATGCAAAGTGATCTGAGCCACAGCTTCTGAATAGGTTAGAGGAAATTCCAGCTCAAGGTGAGGGTTATTCCCACTATTTAACTCTATGCAGGCAGCGGGATGTGTTGTCTGCATTTGGGAGGGAGGCTAACTCACGATAGGTAGTGGAAGCTTTGCAGGTTGGTTGTGTATTTATGGGCAGTGTACTGTCATGCAGTGAGTACTGGAATATAGAATCATAGAATCATTTTTGAGTTGGAAGGGACCCTTTCAACTAGTTGAACATCTAGCCCAACTCCCCTGCAGTGAACAGCAACACCTACAGCTACACCAAGTCACTCAGAGCTTCAACCAACCTGACTTTGAGTGTCTCCTGGGACGGGACATCCACCACATCTCTGGGCAACTGTTCCACTGCCTCACCATGCTCACTGTAAAAGACTTTTTCTTTATATCCAACCTTTTTTAGTTTACTATATATATATATGATCTCCAAAGTTATGTATGCTATTGCTTGCCTCAAGCTCAGCCTCTCCAGATGTAGAAATGTTGTAGGCATGGCTATATGTGTTGGAAGATGTAAGGTAGACTTTGCATCCTTTCTCCTCTTCTGGTGCTGTCTCTTGCTGGCATTAGGACACGGCTGTCATTGTCAGTCTTTCTGGTGACAACTGTTGGTCAGACTTTCTCTTCTCAGTTATGGTCTTGTTCACTGCCTGCTGTAAGGCAGGAAAGCAAAATTTAAAAACTGGCCTATGGCATCCTTCATTTCTTGCTGCTCTAGGCTCAGGGGTGCTTGCCTTCTCCCACACATCTGTACTGCAACCATATATAAGGTTCAGTTTTGGAGAACCCGGGCTGACCTCAAGCTGTGCTCTCCAAGGAGTGCAGGCAGGCTGGACACACTGATGCTGTACAGTGGGGCTAGGGTGAGCCCTAAAGGGTGCAGTGATGTGAGCAGACAACCAGAGCTACACCAGGGCAGCTGCAGAGCAGAACCAATGCTGTGGCTGTGCATTCAGCTCTGCTCAGTGGGAAGAGCTTCTTGCTCTCAGAACGGTAGACCCTCAACCACCTACCCCTTGTGTATCTAATGTAGCCAGATGCTTAATTTAGCAGATCCACTTCCTAAGTTTATTTATACAATAAAAACAAAAAATGTGTTGTGGGCAGCTGGGTACTTGGCATCAGCTCACATTAAAGCAGAAGAAATTTTGAGATGAGAAGCCTGTGGTGCTGGTTCTTTGCTTAGAAATATTACCTCTATGCCCAGACCGATGAATGCCTTTTTCTGCATTAAAATGAGATCTGTGTTTCTTTCACAGGCAAATTCTGAACTGTTCAGGCATGGTTGTACACAGATGCAGATATCCCCAGCAAAATAAAAGCTCATTATGACAAATACAATTTTGTAAAGGAATTAATGGTGTATTTTACTGGCTCGTGAATGTGTAGAGGAGCCATGATGCCAGTGGTGTTTTTTGTGAATGCAACGTGTACCCTGAATGGAGATTTTTCCACTGAAATGTTATTGTAGGGAATGTGAGTGTTGGGATTTCACTTGTTTAAGGCCAGTGCAGTACCATGGAACCCTTTGAAAGCCTGTTCCCTTTCAGTCTCTGTCAGGCTGTGCACTGCAGAGCAGATGTCTGGCACCTCACTCGCCTGGGACTCAGTGTGTTTCATCATCCAACACTTAAGAGCACCAGGCATTTCCTCTCCTTTGGATGAAGGTAGTTTTGTTTAGAAAAGAGCTTGCTTTCATCTATTTTTGCTCTTGGTAGAAATGGAATTCTTTCTTCCATATGGAACATCTGGTGAAACTGTAGATGTGAGGAAGTGACTGAAGAAGCGGTTCAAGTGAAGTGTTGCATATTGCATGATTTGGTAGAGCGTTGTAGAATTTTATCGTGGCTTAACTATTTAGGAAAGTCCTTTAAAATAAGGAAACAGTGGCAATAATAGAAGCTCCTGTTCTTAGAAACCTGAGCTTAAAATTGCTTTGTGAAAAATAGATGGCTGGCAGAGAAGCTAGCAGTGCTGCACAGATGTCTGCAAGTTCTGCAAGCAAGCAGGGTAGTCTAAAGAGACTTCTGCTTGCTCTACCTTTCCCTGCAGTCTCATGTGGGAACTGCCTCAGATTATGGAAGCATGGGCAGAGATCAGAGAGCTGTGGCCACCTCTGTGCTCTCCACATGGGACTTGTGGGCCTTGTGCCTTTAGTCTGCTTTTTCTCATTTTGACCATCAAGCTCAAAGGTAATGAGGTAAGGTAGCGGTAGCTGTGGTAGTCTTCACCACATGTAATGTAAGCCATTTAATTTTACCACCACATGTTCTGATCCTCAGCTCTCGTGGTTAGAAAGTTCCTTTAATCCCTCCTCCAGGCCTCAAGATGGCAAAAAGCCCTTCTTCTGAGACTGCGCTTGGAATAATAAAAACTAAAAAGGAAAATAACAGAGCTGTTTTTTTTCCTGTAGTTGATAAATAGCATGGTATGCCTATAGAAGCTTTGTGTTTTGCAACTTTAAATTGCATTTTGTTTTATTGTTTAGGACCTGTAGTTCTGAACGGTTCTGCTCTTTATTTTTATGACTTATGTTACTCTTCCTTGTTTACTTGCTTATTTTTGCCTTTGGTTCAAAATTCAAGATGTGTCCCAATTATAAAGCCCTCTGAGCTTTTTCCTTCATTGTACAAGCCTTGGAGTTCAGCTTAATAAATACGACTGTTCTATGGCGGCACTCTCCACATGTCTGTCGTAGCTGAAGGGTTTACAGCACTTCCAAATGTCTTTAGTTTTTTCCTTTAAATTTTGATTAGAAACATCACTCAGCAAGACAGAGCAGCAGCTTAGATTTTCTCTGCTTCTGTAAACACATATAAATGGAAGTGAACATTAATTTTAATTTTTCAAACAGTGTCTACACTTCTTTTAAGTAAGAACAGATCTTATGGATTTATCTATTCTTTGCAGGCATACAAGCTAGATTGCCTTATGGATATAGCTCATTAGTGAGTATCTGAGAAGGTAGTGAAGCACTAGCAAGGGTCACCCAGAGAAGCTATGACTGCCCCATGCCTGGAGGTGTTCAAGGCCAAGTTGGATGGAGCCAGGGGCTGCCTGATCTAGTGCCAAATTTAGTAGTTAGCAGACCTGTTCATGGTGGGGGGATTGGAACTAGATGAACTTTGAGGTCCCTTCCAACCCAAGCCATTCTGTGATCTTGGTAAAATCAGGGTGTTAAGTAATGAAGTGGTTTTCCTAATTGGACTATGCAGCTTAAAAGTTGCATTGGAATCTTTTTGCTAGTGGGTCCAGAGCCACCTCTGGGGAGGTGCTGGTGTCCCAGCACTGCCTGGGGCCACTGAGGAGCCCTTATGGACAGGGAGTGGCAGGGCCATCCAAAAAGCAACCTTTTTTCTCCCAACATTCAATGCTTGTCTCAGGGATGGATGTACCTGTCTACTTTACCATGTTCCTTTAAGTGGTGGGTATGGTTGCAGAACAAAGGTTTGCAGTTTTCAGTCTGAGCTGAAAACTGAGCTCAGCTCTCACTTCTCCTTCCTATCTCTTTACTGGGAAGAAGATCAGAAGGAAAATTTGGAAGCTCTGACTTAACTATTCCTCTTGTTCTAAGCAACGGTGATTTGTTCGTAGTTTAGTGTGGGAAGATACGTAGAAAACTACAGAACAGGCAACTAGTCCATGAGAAGGGGCTCATGTTAGCCTGGGAATGCAAGTAAACTGGCTCTAGCTTCTGCAGGTAGCTGGAGGAAGTTTGTGAGAAACTGCTTCGTAACTTGTAACTAGGTATCCTTGTTTATCCCCATGCACAATGCTTTATTGTCTCCCACTGTTATGTGTATGGCCACTGTACTAAGGAGCATGTGGACATCTTGCTGGCCACCGCCAGTATCTGCAGGGGGAACCCCAGGGCTGCCCCCAGTCATGAGGGCTTGGTGGAAGCTGTACCAGCTGGCCAACCCCAGTAAAGTGCCTCTCTATTAAACTTATGAATGGTAACTTGCCTCCATGTGCTTTCCTCGACATCGGTAGACCTTATGCAGAAGTGCTAATGCTTTTGCATTACAGAAGGAAACCTTAATGATAAACTGAGAACAATCTATCTATAGTTCCCCAGTTTTCCCTTTTCCCTCTCCCTCACCTCCCCATCTTCTTTCTTTTTCCCTGCCCCCTTCTCTATTGCAACAAAAGGGTGGTAAATGCAAAAGGGTTCTTTCACATACCTAAAACTGCCCCCTGAGCAGGTGGCATCTAACACAACATGCTGTGCAGTACAGGCACTGCCTGCAGAGGATGTCAGAGTTGTGTTGTTGACTGTGAGCAGTCCATGTATTGTTGTACAAATGATAACATGATTGTGACTGAGGTGTTGCTTGCTATTTGCATTTGTCTTCAAGGCAGACAAGTCAAACAGCAAAACTTAGTAGAGGCAGTCTCCCTCAAATCCTGTGACCTTACTGCTGCACAGTAGCACTCAGGCAGGTGAGATCTGTGTCAGGTCTCCTGGCATTGCCTCTGCCCATAGCTCTTACCTTGCCTCTGACTTTGCATCATCACAGGCAGTGAAACACATCTCAGTCTTACCCACTGCACGGGAAATGCGTAAGTCATGTAAAGAATCGCTTGGGAGTTGATAAGGAAAGGTTAAATATTAACCTCCAAATGGCAGAGGAGTGCATGTATGTGTCTTGACAGTTCTGTTTGCAGTTGTGATGTGTACAAAGTTTGCTAACGCTGTCATCAGAGCAAATGAAATCCACTTCTATGAAGTGCAGCTGGATTCTTTCCAAGAAGCTTAGTTTCTTTTAAATATTATGTTATTAATTAGCTCAGCAATTCGTTCTGGTTTTGTTTGGAACAAATCAGCAAGTTTTGCCATCTTTGAAGCTCCACTGTGAGTGAGATTTGAATGAAATGTTTTTCACTGCTGAGAGCCAGCGTCCTCTGCAGGCTTTTCTGCAAAGGGACATCTGTGTTAATCTCTGTGAAAGGGAGTTATGAAGAGATGGCACCTTTCTCATTTCCAGTTATTACAAGTGAATAGGGAGCAGCGATGTTTTGCCATCAGTTCACCAGAAATATTCCACTTTTAACACAGTTTCATCAGGTATTTTCCCCTACTAGGACTAGTCTGCTTGGATTTAACATACAGTGTTGAACTAACTCATATATTTTTCAGAGCTCCTACCCTTAGAAAACTTCAAATCCAAGCTGATGTTTTTGGATGGGCTGTTTTGGTATTGTGTGGGTATACAAAGCAGAGCAATTTACATGAACATTGTAATGCCAGTAGCTCTTGTACTGTTCTTCAAGTCGGTCACTCTAAGGAGTTCCATTTCCTCAGTTGCCGTGTGAGCACTTTTATTCTGTGTTCCTGTCTTTGCCTTCCTCTGGTCTGTGTCAGTTTTAATGCTGAATCTCGGAGCATCGTTAAGGCAAAAGTTTCCTGCAACTACAGCACTCCCTTTGCCAGCAGGTGTGTACCCTAATGAACACACCTGAAGTGCAACAGCTTATCCATTCTGAATTCCTGAGTTCCTCTTTCACACTGTTTGCAAGACTTCTATTTAGAGTGTCCAGTGTAAATCTTAAAAAACAAGGGAACCCAGGGGGCCCAGTGTGTCATAGCCTCTCACAGATGCACTTACAAAATACTTTCGGCTGAGTTGCCAGCCTGCTTGACAGTTATGTGTATGTATCTCTATATACATATAGAGAGTATACATGCGTGTTCTCAACAGTGTATGGAGGTTTAAAAACCACTCACCCAAATATTTGCTTAGACTTTGTGTATAAAAACATTTGGGTGATTTGTTATTAAGTTTATACAAGCTAAAGGCACAAAGTGTTTGCTGCCCTGCTGTCTTGGGGAGAAACATTTAATAAACCCCAAACAAGGTGTTAGGCTATTTGTGCTCACCTTTCTGGGAACTGTCATCTGTCTGAAGGTTGTGAGCTGAGATATAGAAATAGCTGCTGTTGGAAAATTATTTGTCACTTGGTTAATTAAGAGATGGCCATGTGCATTCATAGCTATTGATTTTCTTCTTTTATAGTTTAAGTGACTGTGGTATTGTTATAATTCTCCAACAAATACAGGCTTCCCCTCATTTGAAGCATAAAAAAATAGAGATGCTCTGATGCTTCTTGCATGGTGGTTTTTGTTTCAGCTGATGTTTTTCATCCCTATCAAAAAGATGCCAGTTGTGATTTAGAACCCACCAGGAGAAGAGGGGCCAGCTGGTGTGAACAACAGAGGGTTAGGTTTGCAAAATAGTCATGTGATCAGCTGCATGCTGCTTTTACAGCAAGCCAACTTTCTGGAACAAGGAAGCATGCAACAATTTTAGGCTATCTTACTCTGGGACAAAAATGAAAACAAATACTGACATGGTTTTGGAAAGTCGGAGGTGAGGACAGGTTATTGGGCTGGCTCATTTCTCTTATGGGGAGAAGTCAGGAAATGCTGAGCCTTCTGTTTTGGCTGGATTTTGGACAAGAAGTATTGCCATCTTGGCCAGTGCTGTGTGACTGCACATTGCGGTGCTCAGAAATTGGGTATTGAGGCTGGAGGGTGCTTTGCCTAGCGGCAGCTGCTACAGTACACTGGTGCCTGTACACAAAATGAGCACGTGGTGCAATTTTGGTGAGAAAAAAAACATTCAAATTAGATATTTATTTCCTAGCTCAGCCTGATAGCACCAGGTGCGTGCCCTGACCAGGCATGGGAGTGCTACTATGTTGTGAGATGTGACTGGGCTGCCCATCACAGTCATAGAATAATAGAATGGCCTGGGTTGAAAAGGACCACAGTGATCATCCAGTTTCAACCCCCTGCTGTGTGCAGGATCACCAACCAGCAGCCCAGGCTGCCCAGAGCCACATCCAGCCTGGCCTTGAATGCCTCCAGGGGTGGGGTATCCACAGCCTCCTTGGCAACCTGTTCCAGTGCTTCACCACCCTCTGTGTGAAAAACGCCCTCCTAATATCTAACCTGAACCTCTCCTGTCTTAGTTTAAAACTATTCCCTCTGCTACCTTAGGTTACGTGTTTGCATGTGGCTGGTTGAACAGTTAAACACATTCATTGGTTGTAAATGGTGGGATAGTGTGTGTTTAAAAGAAATCGACCCTGAGATGCGTAGAAAAGTACTTTTGAAGGAGCATCAGTGTCCTTTCCCATACATTTTAGGATAACTTTTGTCCTGTGCTGTGTAGGAGGAAAATAACCCCATTTCTCTTATTTGAAGTTTAGTTTGTTACAGCTCTCTTTGCTTGACAAGAGATTGAATTTCTCCAGAGAGGAAATTAGATTTTTCCTTTTCTTTCTCTCCATCTCTGTCATTTGTTTACACGAATTGGCTGATTGCGGTGTGTGCGATAACCTTCCCTTCCACATGCTGCTTTATTTGCTGTTCCTTAATAAACTGTATTTACACAGCGTGCTTCCTTAGCTGCTTCTGGTGACAACCAAAATGATCAAGAAAAAGCACTGTGTCTAAACTGAGCCAGGAAGGCAAGTAGGCTTAACCTATGCTGAATTAGAAGCACGCTGATTGAAGCAAGGAGAGGATTGAGCTCCTGAGTAGGGCGTGCAGCACTTACAAGTTTGAGTCTATGCCCACCTGGAAATTTCAATATATATGCAGGTATTTGCTGGATTTTATTCATGTATTTATTTTTCCCCTGGCAGCCAGCTGCAAACTTAAAGGCTTGCTGGGGAGTTATTAATAGCTTCTGCTTTAATAGTATCTGGTAGTCTAGCCATGGGCTGGCATGGGGGCTGTGTTCCTCTAGGAAAATCCATCAGAATGATCTGCTCCCAGCTGACAACAAATTCCACAGAGGAGTCTTGAAGGAAGAGACCCGTGGGGTTTGAGAAAGCTCGGTGGAATTTGGGAAATACAGAGCAGTAGAATGGGGTCACCTCTCAGCAGTCCCCAGGACCACTAGGTGCTGGAGTGTGCCACGCACAGGGTGTATAATGCTACTGACACTAATGATTTCAGGTGCCTTGCATTTTACACCTAACACTACATTGCCTGAACTTTCCTCCACTCAGCTTGTAATGAGGGCTTTGTTGCAAAACTGACTGTTCTCCTCCCTTTTAGGGTAAGGGTTGCATCTTGAGAGCTCTTGGAGTGAGGGAACTAAGCCTTTTGGGTAGATAGTAATATGGTGAAAACTGCCAAAAGCTGTCTTTCTTTTTCTTTCTCCCTCCTTCCTCTCCCTTCCCTCCCTTCCCTCCC
>JAPSGF010000030.1:2712340-2800403 GCA_035772895.1 Perdix hodgsoniae | reverse complement strand
CTCTCTCTCTTTCTCTCTTTCTCTCTTTCTCTCTTTCTCTCTCTCTCTCTCTCTTTCTCTCTTTCTCTCTTTCTCTCTTTCTCTCTTTCTCTCTTTCTCTCTTTCTCTCTTTCTCTCTTTCTCTCTTTCTCTCTTTCTCTCTTTCTCTCTTTCTCTCTTTCTCTCTTTCTCTCTCTCTCTTTCTCTCTTTCTCTCTCTCTTTCTCTCTCTCTTTCTCTCTTTCTCTCTTTCTTTCTCTCTTTCTCTCTAAAAATATAATATAATATGAAAATGAATCCATAGTCAGATCATCTCCTCAAGGATTTTTTTTTTTTTCAGTGGGAATGCAGTTGTTCAGGCTTCAGGTGTTTTTTCCTGGCCATTTTCTCCAAGGGATTATCCTATATAATTACAGCCTTGGCAGCTCATAGACTGAAACTGAGAGGGGAGAGAAAACTGCAAAGGCACAGAAAGCAGTTAGCTTGTGGTTTGTAATGTACCTAGCTTATGGACTGCGTTGAGAGAATTGCTTTGTGCTTTGGGACCAGAGATGGGTGAATGAATGCTAAAGAGTTCTTCAGGCAGTGTGACTTAACCTCTTTTCCCTCCTGATGTATTATTTGCAAATGGTTTACTACTTTTTCTTTTTTTTTTCTTCTTTTTAAAATGAAAGTCTTTGCTATTCATCCTTGTGCAAATGTCAGCCTTTGAGAACAAATGAGGGTCTTTCTGCAATCTGAAGCAAGAGGTCTATTACCAGTGCACAAGGCTAACACCAAGTGGGAAAGGCTGGCTACGGCCCTTAGACCCTTCCCAGCCTGCACAGCAGGTTGGGGCCATGCTTTGTGGCTGCAGGAGCTGATGTCAGCACAGTGTTAATGTAGTCCTTCCTTCATGGTTGCCTGTCTGCGTATCCACCTCCTCTACAGAGCCTCCCATGAGCTCCCTCCTCTCACTTGAGCCACGACCTCAGCTCCCAGTCCCCGGCCGTGTAAACCTTGCCAGCCATGCAGGGCCATGTGGTGCATTGCTGTCCTTTTCTGTAAATCTGAGCTTTTTTGGTGAGCTGTTTGGATGGCAATTAATTCTGGCACTGAACAGTCTAGAGCCCTGTTACCTTTAGCCAGCTGTATCTACGTTTCCAAAAATGATTTTAAAAAAGAAATGAAAGCTTTTGGAACCGATAGCTCTCAGCGCATGCATCGAAGACAAATGCAATCCTGAGATGTGCCATATTTCATCTGCTTATGGTGTCACACCAGAAACATTTTCTGCTCTGCTCCAGAAGCATTTCCAGCCGCACTGGCTTCCAAATTAAAAGACATAAACAGACATTGGTCCTTTCAGGTTCTTGAGGGGAAAAGCCTTGTGACAGGTGAGGTAATTTTCCCTCTCTACTCCACGCTAATGAGGCCCACCCAAGTTCTAGGGACCCCAGCACAGTAAAGATGTGGAGCTGTTGGAACAGGTCCAGAGTTAGGCCACAAGGATGGTCAGAGGACTGGAGCACCTCTCCAGTGAAGATAGGCTGAGGGAGGAGGGAGCTGGGCTTGCTCAGCCTGGAGAAGAAAGGCTCCAGGACGACCTCATTGTCGTCCAGTACCTAAAGGAATCTTAAAAACAGAAGGGATTGTAGACTTTTTACATGGTAGTGATAGGACAAGGGGGAACAGTTTTAAGCTAAAAAAGGGGAGATTTAGGTGCAGTATTAGGAGGAAATTCTTTACTCAGAAGGCGGTGAGGCAGTGGCACAGCTTCCCAGAGAAGTATGGGTGCCCCATCCCTGGAGGTGCTCATGGCCAGGTTGGATGAAGCCATGGGAAGTCTGAGCTGGTGGGGGGCAGCCCTGCCTGCAACAAGGGATTCAGAACAGATCAATCTTTAATATCCCTTACAACCCAAGCCAATCTACGATTCTCTGATCTAGAAGGATTAAAACATACTAGGAGTACGTGTTGCTCTGTTAGGGACTAAGCAGGGCCTTTGCTGCAATGCTGGAGCAAAATGCAAGGAGGCCAGTGTGTGAATCAGCAGTGGAGTTGTGAGTGCTCTGAAATCTGTCTTCATAGTTGGTACACCAAAAATTGTTCACTTGAATGTCCTTTTCTTGAGCTTGTTCCTCTTGTGATTGGGAGCAGCCAGCATTGGTGCATTGGTTCTTATTCCCTTGGCTAATATTTGAAAAATTCCCATGAAATTTCTAAATAATACAGTGAGAGGCCTTTACAGAACAACAAAGTAATTTGATTTTTTTCCCCAGTATCTCTAGTGGGTTTATTTTGCACAATCATGCTCATTCTCTCACGTATTTCTTTCATGCACAATTTTGCATCCCTGTGCTCACAGCCACCAGATAGGCTATGTCTGTGTGGTCTGTGTAGAACACAGGACATGAGACAGTGGCTGCTGAGCCCTCATCACATCCCTGAGGCTGTTCTTGGCAGACAGCAACAACCCAATTTGGGTCTTTCATACTCTTGAGAGCACTGATGTTGTTTAGAATTTTTTGCTTCTTTGTTTTCTCTCATCCCTCATAACTCTCAGGCAGACTTAATGAATTTAATTTCTCTGTTCTTTTTTCCCTCTTGGTCACGATAATTTATGACCATGATCATGTTCTTCACATTTTTTGGATACCTTTAGGTTTGTCCTTTCTCCGTTTACTTGGGTGAAGTCGCAGAAGGGCTACGATTGACATGGTAGATGTGTGCCAGTCCTATGCTCTGCCTACTTCTGGTGCCAGCTCATTTGCTCCTCTCACACACAGTGTGTGTGAACAAAACAGTGGTTTTGTTCATCACCAGTTTTAACACTTGTCTTTCAGGTTACTGTGTGAGGCTGACTGTAGCAATGTGTCTGGGCCTGGTTCTGTTCCCTCGGTGCCTGGGGACATCTCTGTACATCTTGTGTGGTTAGCCATGGGGTTACACTGAGTGCAGCACGCAGCCACCGGAAATGGTTGATGCCCTTGTCAGAGTGACGTGGTTCACACTGTCTCTCTGTGTGGCAGACTAGTGCTCATTGATTTGCTCATTTCACTAGTGAAGTGGCACACAGATAGACTTCCAAAGCAGAATTCTGCCTTTCATTTCTGTGTTCCATAAGAGCCTGGGCTGTGCACCGAAGCTCATGGTGTGTGTCTCATGCTCGTGGTACGTGCAGGGCCCACCACTGCATCACAGGTGTGGGGAGGCAGTTGTCTTTGGGAACAGAACTACGGGGCAAATGAGCAAAAACTTGTCAGTGCCTCTCTCCTCGTCCACACAATGTTTTCCAAGAGCAAATGGATGTGTCCAGGAGTTTATAATACTGGTGGTCAGTTCTGTGTCAAGGGTTTGCTTGACCCTCTACACTCAGCAGGATATGTGAGGTGGAAGCCTTTTTGCTGAAGGGGAAAGCTGGAGTTTTCTCACTGGATTTGCCAGAGAGCTAATTTCTGTCTTGCAGTGATTTCACAAGGGTTGGTGTCTCTTGTGAACTGGGTGAACATATTGCAGCACTGGTGAGAGCACCAGGACCTTGCTAGTCCTGCATAGAGGTGCTGCAGTGGCTTTACTGACAGGGCTCGAAAAAGCCCGACTGCTAAATGCTTGCTAAAAACAGCAGCACTGAATATTTTATTGAATCAAATCGAAGGCAGAGGTTGTGGAAAGTCAGTAGATTGTCCTGATATGTAGAACATTTCAACAGAAATGCAATATTTCATTTAAGCGGAGCACTTGCTGATGATGCTTTAAGGTCATGCATACCCAGCTACTGCAAGGACTTTTTTCCCCCTTTCCAGCTCTTCCAGAGGAAAAGGCAAAAAAAAGGCCTGTGACTATCCAGAAAAAAAATAATAAAATAGATGCCAGGCTACCCCTGAAGTGATTTCCATCCTATGCAGTGACTGACTGCTGCATGTGGAGTTATACACATTATGCTCCAATGATTCCTAAGAGCATAAGTTTTTTATTTTGATGCCTCTTCCTGACATCATGAAAAAGTTGCTCTTGTCTCAGTGAATTTTTGTTATCTTATACTAACCTGAGCAATGCGATTGAAATGCTAAAGTCTCACCTATCTGCAGACTTCTTGTTTCTATAGCAACAAAAGTCATCCTTGCACTTAGTGGAGGCATACTGGAGCATGAGTGACTGCGACTTCAGGGCATAGGAAAACAAACAGAAACACTTGGACTTGAAGATCAGGAAAATAAAACGGAAGTGAACTCTTTGCACAATTAAAAAAGTCACCAAGGCTTGGAATACTTCGTTAGTAAGATTGAAGCCATATTAATGTCATAAGAAGTCCTGTGTTTTAATCTCATTTATCTAATTAAAATGTAAAAGCCCTTTATAGCAAGTGAGAGTCTTTGAAGGTTTTTTCTCCCCCTTCATTTTCCCAAGCTGTTGTGTTTCTGGTTAAACTAACGAACATTTGGGCTGCTGCACAACAGATACATTTCCCTTTCGTGTTGACAAAAAAGGATCAGTGTTTTTTGCTACTGGCCAAAAGAAAAGGAAACAAACAGCATGTGGTGCCTAATCCTATATTTGATCTGCAGGCGGCCAGTTCCTGGTCAGTGAGTTTAGATCTGTGTTACAGCGATAAGTACTGAGCAAGCTACAGATCAGAGAGTGAATAAATGAGCAGCTTCCTATTGTCTTACGGCTTTCCAATTACAATTTTAACAACCATTAAATCATAATTTAAAATAACTATAGGAAACATCCCAAGGTAAAACACCAGCGCTGACAGCAACACATCATGAGTGTTTATGAGCTTGTGTTTCTGTATCAGCATACTGATAAGTACTGCATAACAGTCATGGCAGGTTTATTGTGCTTGGTTATTAATCTGTAGAAGTGAATGTAGGCAAGTGAGAAATACGAAATAGGGGGTTCTATTGTATTCCTACTAACAAAAACATTTATGTTTGGATGTATTTGAAAAAGGCGGTCCAATTTTAATGCTGTTTCTTCTGGGTCTTAAAAAAGAGAAAGAAAAAGCCACCCTTCTGATAAATTCATCTTATTTTCTCAAGAATAAAGTTAGCTAAAATTCAGGATTTAAGGAAGCTTTTAATCTACTGGCATCACTTGTCCCAGGGCAGCTGAAACAACCGAAGCTAGCAGTGATGGGTGGTAATTTGCCCTACAACAAAAGGAAGGATGGTAGACGGGATAAGGTAGATATAGGGCTGTCTTGTTTGAAAGTTGACCAAGACTAGTTGTTATGAAAACAAAAACCAAACCCAGAAACAGTCCACTCAGCATCTGGCTTGAAACCAGCTGAGTTGCAGCATGTTTAGCTGTGAGAAGCTAGCATCCAGTAGGAGCTGGGATCCTGCTGAGAGCTGTGCTCTTCTGCCTCCAGCAGACTGACTGGGGAGGTGTCTGGTATCTCTGAGAATTGCAAAAAGGTTCTACGTGAAATCTGTTGATCATCTTTCATCTTCTGGTCTCCTTAAATATATATTCTGGGGGGAAGGAGGCATAGGCTGACAATCAGAGGTGCAGCAGGTCTGCAGGAGATGCTGTATGTGCATAGAAGTTGCACATGTTAGCACCACAGCCTGCTGCTAATGAGCTTCCCTATTGCTGTGAGGGTATTTGAAGCCTGCATACATGAGGAAACAGGATTTATGGGATTGTACATAACTGGCCAAAGGTTTTGATGCTAAATCCATGGAATTTCATGAAGCTGGGCAGCCTGCTGTGGGGAGGTGCTCCTTTGAGGGGTCTAAATGCATTACTTGTGCTCTGTGTTTCAGGGATAGAGCTCTGCCCTCCTGCACACCGGTTCATGATCACCATGGTGGCGAGCTTCATTGAAATGGCGGGGCAATTCCTGATGCCGGGGCTGGCTGCTCTCTGCAGGGACTGGCAGGTTCTCCAAGCCGTCATCATCTGCCCCTTCCTGCTAATGCTGCTCTACTGGGTGTAAGTATTTCTTCCCCTTTGGGTTAAAGGCAACACAAGTTCCTAATGCTGGAGGTGCCTGGAAATATGGGTGCTTCTCCATACGTATAAATTATTACCTTGTTCTTCTACTTGCTTTGTATGAAGTTTTGACTGTGAAGTAAGAGGGGATAATGGTATAGCTTACTATAGTAGCCTTAAGTTTTATATGCTGATGTGTCAGGACTCAGTAGGTGAATATTCTGTTGGGCAGAAAGTTGTACTTTGTAATTTCTCAGACAGTCACTTCTACTTTATAGATGCAAAAGGACGTGTTCCAGCTTAACTGCTTCCAATTGTAGCTGCATAGCTCAGTTTTATCCTTAAACCTGCACTGTGGTTCTGGGCAGTCACTGTTCATTCCTTCGGCCTTGGTTAGCCCATCTGGGTTAAAAATAACACACCTTCTCTTACAGTATTACGGCTGGGCCCAGTGTGTGCATGAGGTGGGCAGTTCTTGAGCCTCCCTGCTAGGTTTTGCCCAAATTACTGTGTGCTAGGCTGACAGCCAGGTGGCCGGCCTGGCTCCCACAGGTCGCTCCTCTGTCCTGGCTCCTTCCGCTCTTCACTGCCAGCCCTATGGGCTGTGCTTTGGCAGAGAGCTCCAAACCTGGTGCTGTCTGTCCTGGGGAAGTGGGGGGGCTCTATCCCCACCAGAACTTCATAAACCTCCCGAAAATATGTCTTTTTGCTTCTGTCTTAAGAGTGACACACAGTGGTGGCATAACATAGCAGAGACTTGCAAGAGCAGGGTTGTACAAAACCATAACAGTGAGAACAGAGTAGTTAATTAATTTTAAAGTAATGCTGGCTACATTTAAATATTTAGTTGTTGTGGACTGGAAAAGGAGAAAGTTGATGGTTGTAACACCTAACAAGTTCCAATGTGTAAGAATTTGTTATGATACACAACAATTAAGTTCTGTATTTTTTCTGTTCTTGGGTAAAGAACTCTTGGGTATAGAGTTCTCATCCATTCATCACCTTAACCCCTTAAATAGAAATCTCTTTCCCCATCTCTAAGCTCACATAGCTGGATATACTACAGCTTGGCTGAGGGCAGAAAGCATCACACAGGAGAAAGTTGTAAGTCTTTTGTAAGATAATGACTTCTTTTCCCTTCTCAATTTCCAGTATATAATAAGTATCTTGCTGGTGACACCTCGATGTTGAGTAGCCTAGAATGTTCTTGCTAATATACAATGCTGTTCCCCCAAACCTGCCACATGATGTACACATGCAAACAGAAAATGTTTGCAGGTCTACTCTCAAGCCTCCTGCTGGGATGTCACACACTGAAGGGTATTATAATCCACTGCTGGATAGAATCCAGGGCAGTGCTTGTTGATATCTGTGTCCAAGCAGAATGAAGATATCTAACAAACATGATAGACAGGGTGAGTCCCCAGTAGTCATCTGAGCATAGCATGCCCTCCATGGCTGAGGCAGAATCTCCTGCATTTCTTCTGAGAATTCAACGGGGACCTCTTCACAAGGGATCATAGTAATAGCAGATGCTAGAACTTGTTTCCAAATCTCCGAGAGCTTTGTGATGTTATGGCTGGACAAGACAGGCAGAGAACACAAATCAATCCCGCTTAGATGATACGTGATATGGCACACGGGAGTAATAGGCAAAGCAGCAGAATTTACATGGCCTGGGGTTTTTGCATTTGCTGAAACGGACTCTGGTTAGAACAGCTGTGCAATTATACTGTGGTATGTATAAATACATCTAAATACACTCACATGTATGTGTACTTTACCTACGATTAAGTTCTTGCTAAGGGTGAGATCCATATTGCAGTAACCTTAAAAAGTAACCTAACAGACAGTACAATTGACTGCTTAGAAGAGCTGGGGCAGCATTTGCAGCAAGAGTTGGTGCTTTGTGAAGGAAATATGAGGTTTACTGTATATTTGAAGTTAAAAGAAGCTGATAAATTCATTCTTAGAGAAGTCTTTTGGAAAATGAATGAAAATGAGGCGAAAGCAAGAGGGAAAAAAAAAAAGTCCGTTCTGAAAGTATCTGTATTGATGGAAGTGTAGGGCTTTGGTGGTGGTGGTGGTTCGTGGGGTTTTTGGGTGCTTGTTTTTTTTTTTTTTTTTTAGATCTTTATATTTATTTTGTGTGGCTTTTGTTTGGTTGGTTGCTTGTTTGTTTTAAATGAAAATGAGATGAACTTACCTGAAAAACAAATGGGGAAGAATTAAGCTGGAGATTCAGGTGCATGTCAGCACTTGAGGGAAACAAGCAGATGAAAAACAAACTCTTTTGTATTATGACTGTATGTGCATTTGTGTGTATGCTTGTAAGGCAACTCAGTTAACATAATCTTGTCTTTACTGGGAGAAACTTTTATAGCAGCAGCTGAACTTTACCTGGAGTACACACCATATTCACTGATATAAAAGAATGCCTTAAAATCTGCATGTGAGGAAGAAGATTTTTAACATGTTTAAAAATTTAAAAATTCTGTTCCATTATAATCCTGGAAAGTAATTTTTCACTTTTTAATCTCCATCTTTACAAGAGAATTCAAATCACTTCTGTCAGATGTTTTCCTTCTGTGGCCTGAATTATCCTGTGTAACTGCGCAGCTCATCTATCCCCTGCCTGGCAGCAAAAGTCTCCTGCATAAAGTGCTTCCCCCTTCTCCCTGTTCTTTCACAATGGTATTAATAGGCAGAACTCTTCTAATATGTTATAAAATTCTAATAAGTCCTATCTCAAGGTGATAGGATGGTTCCTGTATCGTTTGTGGATCAATGTAAAAGCGAATGTCACCAATTCCTGTGCCCTCAGCCTTTTTTCTCTTACATTTATAACAGACAATTTTTCCACTTTTTGAAAATAGTTATATTACCTACAGATACTTAAATGAGCAGCTAACCACTATACTTCTCCTCTGTCAGAAACTGGGGAGCAACCCTAATGTGTTTTCCATCTCTGAAGTATTTTCCCAGAGTCCCTACGGTGGCTGATGGCTACGCAGCAGTTTGAGGCATCCAAGGAACTTATCCTGCAGCTCACTCGCAAGAACAGGATGAACGCAGAAAGCGACATCAAAGGAGTGGTGCCTGGTGAGTAGAACAGGCATCCATGAATCCGTCCATTCAGATGGAATTGCTTTCTAAAGTTATCATCCAGAATTAAACAGTCTATTTACTGCCTGTAAAAATCATTCCACTTATTCATTAATTTTGTTTTTCTCAAAAAACTGCTCTAAAGTCCGGAACCATATTTAAAATTACTGTCTGATGAACAGTTCTAGTAATTTTATTTCATCTGGCAGTGCCATTTGCTTTTAGGAGCATCTTTTGGATGATTTTACCATGGCTGCAGTGTGTCAGGTCGGTGTGCCTCTGGTAACTGTTGTAAGGAAGCTCCTGCCCATCGCACAGAGACGGGTGAGATGGCAGCACCCAAGCCACAATTTCTAGAGCATCAGCCCTATGGCAGAACTAAATCACATCCTATTTCTGTCTCAAATCTAGTGCCTGTTCTATCTGAGCAGTGCTGTCCTGGGGGCTTCTGATCCTACAGTCCTGATAGTGCACATAGATGGCCGTTTTACAGTGTCTCTTGCAGACTACCTACTCTCCAAAAAACTGTGGAAATATTTTGGGTTGATTTTTCACTATTTCATACTCTGCCTACCCTTACCTCAGGGGCTGCAGGGGTACATCACCTGTATGCCTGCCCACTGTTAGGAGCGATGCTTTCTATACTTTGCTGGTACTCATTGTCAAGGGTCTCTGGAGTAACTCAGGTCAGTTTGGTTCTGTGCTTCAGCTTGGTAGTCATACCAAGGCCACTGCTGTGATTTCTACAGTAGTTGGCAGACCTGTGTTAATTACCTTGTTTGCATGTGAATTGCATGTCTGAAGTTTCTTGAATCTAGGTCGCACACAACATGGCTGTGCAGTGTAAATGACATTTTCTTGGTAAAGTTCTGAAAAGCTCAAGGGGATGGAGCAGCCCCTGATCTTCATCCCTGTCTCTGTTCTGCAGTTCTTCTTCAGGGTAGATGAAGGAACTTGGAGAAAGTGTGCTTCAGAGGCAATGAAAAGTCTCACAGTTAGGTTTGGAGATTCCCAACCAAGTCTAAATTTAGCCTTTCTCAGCCAGTTAGTTACTTGAGTTTGCAGACAAAATAAAGTGTATTTTTAGGGGAAAAGTAATTACTTGAGTTTCCTTTAAGGAAAACTATAAAGATGCAACTTGGTGCTAGAGGTATTTCTTTAAGCTGTTTCTAGTTATATTGTCACTGAAGGAGTGCTAAGTATCAAAATGGTTTTATGACTATTACTTGTGATTACTTTTTCCAGCAGTTTCATGGTAGAGCCACACTCCTGTTCAGGGAGGGACTCCCTTTCATGTGCAAAACAGTGTTATTGTACCTCTCGGTGATATGGACTCTGCCTGCACATACGTTTAGATATCGTAGTTGTCAGCCTGTTACCTTTTGCACACCTTCCTGAGTAATACAGAATGTGCTCCGTTCTGCCACTTTGATGATGCTGGATTTTTTTTTTCTTTGGTGTGAAGTGGGTTTTTATCTATATATAATTTTTTCTTCTTGTCTTTGTCTTTTTAAACTCTCTCTGCAACCCCACATGTTAATGCTTCCCTAACCTAGCTGTAAAATGATGCTTTATTTTTCTAGAAACATTAAGATGAGAGTACTACCAAATGGGTTAAATGACCTTAAAGATTTTGGAAGGGCCTTCTCTCTTTGTAAGTGTAAGGGGGCACTGATAGTGTGAGTGAGGACATGAGAAAAGTAGAAATCCTGAGTGAAGAATTTGATCAAACCGCAGTCGGTATGTGTCTGGTTGGGTCTGTAAGTAGAAGAAAACATATTTCTGTTTTTGTTTGCTGTAATCACAAAGACATCATTTCTGTAACAGGGAATGGTCAAAAAGCATGTACTTGTCTGTATGAGAGGTTGCCATTCAGCCTGATGCTGATAACTCCTATTTCTTCCTAAATCTATTGCTGAGCTTTCCTGTCTGCATGGAGAGAGTTTTTGTTTGTGATTTGTTTTAGTCTCTGAAATGGCTGGAAAACATTTTGCTTCAGTTCAGGTCTGTTGTGTTGCTGTTTAGTGATAGTAGCCTTGTGTGACTGAGTTACTCTATGTGCTGTCCCATGCAGTCTCTTCCAGCTAGAAACACCAGTGTAATTCTACTCACCTGTAACAGTCAAATTAATGTACCTTTTGTAACAGACTGGTTACTGGAGTTGTATGTACACTTTTTGGCAGCTTATAGCAGTTCCATAAAAGAAAGAATTAGCATTCAAATGGGCGAAGTATTTCTGAGATGGAAGAAAATGCAGTTTTGAATTGTGGTCCAAGCAGTGAACAGGTATATTTTCCTTTCTGAAGAACTTTACTGATCCCATTGTTGGAGGAAAGCTTTTAATTGTCCCTTTGGTTATGCTACTCATAGTGGAGACCAACCTTCTGTAGCCTCTTTGTGCTGTAGAGAAGTAGCCCATGTGTTAGGCAGGAAAAAAAATTAAAAGTTCTGAGCAGTTTTCCAGAGTTCTTCTAGAAGATGCCTCTAAGGAGAAGAATGAATTGTCTTATTAGTGGTCACGTCGGGGTTGTAATAACAGCTTCTGTGTCTGGAGACCAGCATGGACAGCTGATGGGTAGTACTTAGCCTGCAGTGTAGTAGGCAAGCAAATTAATGCTGGACAAGTGATGTGGATTGGGGCTGAGAGCACTGTAGATTAACATTACCCTCATCTTCTCAGTGACCTGGTCAGTGTCTCCCAGGGAGCAGTGCTCTTTGACGTCTTTATCAGTGACATAGATGATGGGATTAAGTGCACCCTTACCAAGTTCATTGTTGACACCAAGCTGAGCAGTGCAGTTGATGCAACAGAAGCAAGGGATGCTATCCAGAGGGGCCTTGATAAACTTGAATGGTGGGCCCGTGTAAACCTGATGAGATTCAACAAAGCCAAGTGTAAAGTGTTACAGTTGGGTCAGGGTAATCCCAGATATGTATGCAGTCTGGGAGAAGAACTCCTTGAGAGTAACCTGGCTGAGGAGGATTTAGCAGTCCTGATAGGTGAAAAACATGACATGAGCTAGCGGTATGCTTGCAGCCTGGAAAGCCAACAGTATTCTGGGCTGCATCAGAAGGCAGCAGGGAGAGGGAAGGGATTGTCCTCTACCCTCGTGAGGCCCCAGCTACAGTACTGCATCCAAGTCTGGGGGCCCCAGCACAGGAAAGATGTCAGGCATTTGGAATGGGTCCAGCAGAGGGTCATGAAAATGACTGAAGGGCTGAAGCACCTCTCCTGTGAAGATAAGCTATGAAGATAGGCTGAAGGACGCAGGCTTGTTCAGTCTGGAAAAGAAAAGGCCAATATGAGGGGAGACCTCATTATGGCCTTCTAATATTTAATGAGAGACTATAAACAGAAGGGAAATCAGCTTTATTCATGGGTAGATAATGACAGGACAAAGAGAAATGATTTTAAACTAAAAGAGAGAAGATTTAAATTAGATGTCTGGGAGAATTTTTTTGCTGAGGGAGTGTGAGATGCTGGAACAGGCTGCCCAGAGAGGCTGTGGATGCCCATCCCTGAAGGTGTTCAGGGCCCTGAATGGGGCCCTGAGCAACCTGATCTAGTACTTGATCTAGCAGTTGACAACCCTGCCTGAAGGGCTTGGAACTTAATGATTCTTGAGGTCTTTTCCAATCCAAGCCATTTTGTGATTCTGTGACCTGCCCTAAGGATGTGAAGGCAGTGTATGTTCTGAACTGCAAAACAAATGGATGGTTACCCCCTTTGCAAGGGCTTGTTCTGGGACAACTGGTACACCTTTTGATTTTGGCTATGAACACTTTGCCATGCTGAGGAGATTTAGTGATTTAAGCAGTTGTATTTTCTTTTTTAACACAAGAAAAGTAGAGATGTACTTACTAAGTATCTCTGAAGTCTCGAAATTTTACCAGTTGGCTCAACAGTTCACCTTTTTTTGCAAGGGAAGTTTAAATTCATTGTTGCAACAAAATAATTATTTTTATCCCACTGCATTTTGAAATGTAACTTATAAAGCAGGCTTGTTAAGTTTTGTTGAGAAATATTTCAAAACATCTCCAGAATAAAGCCATCCTCAGTTGGGAGCAAATTAAATATTTTTATGATATTAATTTAGTAGAGGTTTTTCACTGCCAGTTTCTTCTAAAACTTTCTCTTCTCTGTTCCCCCGTGGAGCATAGAGAGCAAACACATTTTTCATTACAGCTTTACAGTCCCACTCTACACTGCACTGGTACACCACGAGCCCCTCGAGTACTGCATGTCATTTTGGACTCTGTAGAATATCACAGTATCCAAAGGAGGACGGTGAAGGATCTGGAGGGCAAGATGCATGAGGAGTGGCAGAGGTCTTTGGTTTGTTCAGCCCAGTGCAGAGGAGCTGAGGGAGGCCTGATGGCGACTGCAGCTCCTCACAGGGAGCGGAGGGCAGCGCTGAGCTCTGCTCTGTATGACAGCGACAGGGCCCGAGGGAACGGCATGGAGCTGTGTGAGGGGAGGGCAGCTGGGGGTTGGGGTAAGGGTCTGCACCAGAGGGCAGTGGGCATGGAATGGGCTGCCCAGGGCTGTGGGCACGGCCCTGAGCTGCCCAAGTTCAAGGAGTGTTGGGACAACACTCTCAGACAAAGGGTTTGAATTTTGTGCGGTCCTATGTGGTGACCAGAGCTGGATTTGATTGTCCTTGTGGGACGCTTCCAACTCAAAGTATTCAAATTCAGTTATGGAACAGTCAGCTTTTAGTGAAGTAAAGGCTAAGGAACCACTTCTTAAAGTGTGGGAGTGAAGAGTGTTTAGGGGTATTGGAAATCCCAGGGTACCATCCTAAGGTGTGTTGGCCAGAACAGATCACGTGCTGCACACTGATCTGTGCTGCGCTGATACCCAGCCCCTCACTGTGTGTTGGTGCTGTTGGTAATGCACAGCAGAGAAAGTCCTGGCAGCAGTTACCTGGTTGCCAGATGTCATGTTTCTGTGAAAGCCCACCCTAGTGTCATTTTGCCTGTCTTCTTTGGTGAATGATGTTCTAGGTGGTCCTTAACAGAAAAAAAAAAAAAAAAAAAAAACCCCAAAAAAACTGCTTGACTGGGCAGAATATTGACAGTGGTTTTTGTATTGAGATGTTGCTCAACTCTAAATGAAAACACAAACCAGAAAGGAGTTGTGGACATAGCATGTGTAGACATTGCTTTCTAAGGTAGAGCCATTCAGTGGAAGAAGGCATAAAAATGTTTTTGCAGCTTGGAGAAATAATACTGATGTAATTACGGAAGTATATGATGGTGACAGGCATTGTGTGTGCATATGAATGTTGATTGCAGTTAGGAAAGCTGTGGTTTTCAGGAGATTTTTCTTTGAATTAAAAAAAAAAAAAAAGTTCACCTTATGTCTGAGTCAGTCTCCTTTCCTAATATGAGAAAATAACTACAAAACCTTTGCTTGTACCCTCAGGCCACCGCAGCTACAAGTACAGTACTGTGTACAAACTGGGATAGAGACAGAGGGAAAAAAGCAAGTTCCCTAGCTCAGTAATACAGGGTAGCTTCTTGTGATGCTGCTCCATACAAACCTGCTGGGTGTGTTCCTTTACAAGATCTTGTTTCTTGGTAGTTTATTAGTGCCAAGCTTAAATACCTCATGCACGTCCCAGGGGTTGGTCAGGTACATTGTGGGAAATTCAGTTCAAACCATTGGAATAAAGGCAGCCTTTAAGTCTCACGGACAAAAGAGATTTTTGTGCTAAAGGAAACCAGCCAGCAGGCAGTGATTTCTGTTGCCCTCTTGAATATCCAATCAGTTTTCAGAAGGGGCTCGTTTTTTTCCTGACAGTCCCCTCTTGTCCGCCAGTGGCAGCTGATGGAGTTTGTGCAGCTCCTTCAAGGCATGCCGTACAGGAAAAGTAGTGAGCAACAAGAGTAAGACTGATGAATGTAAGTCGTCTTCTTTTGCTGGCTGGATATACAGAAGTGGAGGAGGATCTCATGCGTGCACTGGCTGTATGTATCCCTGTGAAAACAGTAATGACCTGACAGCTACAGGATTTGAAGTGGGAATGGGGTAGAAGGGAGCACTGTACTGAGGATGTGCCTTGTGGTGCCACTGGGAAAAGCCAAATATGCTGTACAGTAAAATAAAAAATAAAAACAAAGAAAGAACTGGGCGGTCAGCTTCTCTTAAATCTTGACTGAATTTCAGTGGGAGCTGGGCATGGAGGGCTCGCAGCAAACCCTGGTGCTCTCAGTGCCTGTGTGAACAGGGCATGAATGTGGGGCAAGGAGAGGAAACCTAAAGAACCAATCAGGGACTGCTAATGGAGAGGAGAGGGAATAGGAGAGTGAAAGGAGCTGTGGGGCAAAGTGTGAAGATAGTTGAAGGTGGCCTCCACGGACAAAGGCAACAGGGGACAGGGGGCATTAATGGCTGTCGAGGAAGGAAGGAGGTGAGAGAGGGCACAAAGATCAAAGAGGTCTTCCTCCATTTGCTTCCCCCTCCCTCCAGAACAAGTTGTCAAGCCCTAGGATGCAGTCTCAGCATGATTCTCCTCTAAAACCCACTTCTAAAATGTGTGCCTCGTCCCTCTGCTACCAAGCTTGCTTGAGGCTCCCTCCATAGCTCCAGCCACAGGTAGCTGTAACACCTGTGTAGGTATCTGGGAACATGATGGCCCAAATACAGCTCCACACAATGACATTTGAGATATTCTTTTGTTGTTGTTTTGTGGGAGTTTTTTTGTTTGGTTGGTTGGTTGATTGGTAAGGTTAGCAGAATGTAAACATTGGCAAGCCAGGCTTTCAGAAATGCAAAAAGTCAGGTTGCCTGGGCAACCCTTGTTTGGCCTCCTGGCATGAAGACAAGATGATACAACCTTTAGTAACATGACTGCAACCTGTTTTTTCAGGACATAGGATGGATTAATCAGTGCATAGGATGGACGATGCTGTGAGAATGAAGCTGTTGTCTGTTCCTCATTTGTTGCAGAATTTGGAAGGTGTGTAGTGAATGAGCCAGAGGGTTGCAGGAGGAGAAGAGGGCAGTCTTGGGGGAGTGAAACTGAATAGCTCCTGAAGAGCTGTACTCATGTCTGTGTCCACCAGGGATGTTCGTGCACAATGACAGAACATTCCCTGCAATTAAGCTCTTCTAGTTGTCACCAGTCATTGTTTCTTCAGTATGTGTCTCAATTAGCATGTATTTCTGGGGCTTGGTTTGCAGAAAGGTAGAGTGTTATTTCAGTACCTACAATGAATACTGCATGCAGAGGATTCTGAGCAACCCAACACTTATATTTCTCAAGCTATACTCCTCAAAATGCTGAGTGATTTTTTCTCATTCTGGACATTATTCCTCTGCATTTCATCTCCCTGCATTGCAAAACTGGAATAATCTTACGAGAAAGCAGTGGAGGTGATTTCATCGATATTTATGAAGTATGTGAATATTCTGACAGCGCTGTGGGAATGTCTCTGAGGAAAGCTGCGATTCTGTATTCACTGTGAGGTCTGAATAATAAGGCAGAAGGGCACGTCTTGAACGAGAAAGGTAGAGAATATCATTAACAGCTGCTCATTTGCTGACTGCACCGAACATTTTGGAAGAGAAAACTAATGTGTGATCATCTAATTAAGTGCTGTATCATAATGCGTATGAGCAACTGAAAATTGCAGTGGCAACCTTGTGTCTGGCTTTTCCCACCTATTTTTTGAATGTAATTAGAAACACGGCATTGAAACAAATTATTGCAGTCAGTCCTTTGTGGTTGTAGTCAATGAGTTACGCAGTTGCTCTGATTACCCGAGATTCATCTTAAATGCTGTTAGCTTTTTTGTCCCATGCTTTTGTTGGAAAGCCATTCCCTCATCCAAATCACTCTTACGCTTGGCTACGTTTTAGCGTTCAGTTCAGATATACTGTAGCTGTCCAGATTCTTTGTCTTTTTTCTGTTCCCATTTGCTCCTGTTCTGCAACTGGCTCTATCTTAATTTTCTTATTCTCTTTTCCTGTACTGTATCAGCAGACAGCTGGAGTTCTTCTCTATCTCCTCCTTTGATAAATAGGCTTACCAAGGCTTCAGTTTCTCAAATGTTGGTGACCAGAACTGTGAAAAAGCACCCGTATTTCATTCTCTGAATTGAAAATACTTTATGAATGCAACATAAGGGGGCCATATAGTTAGAGATCAAGCAGCATAGAGCCAGCAGCACTGCAGTCCTTGTTAAAAGCTCATATTCCAGAAGAAGCATTTCTCTTGAATCGCTGAGTTGTATTTTGCATTTCCAACTTGCTTTTGCCGCACATGGTCTCAGGTTCATCCATTTATCTCTGTTGTCCCATTTCTGTGCTGAATGGCTGATAGCGCCTCGCTGTCATCAGCAGTCATCATTGACACATTTCTGAGTTTTGTGCCAAGCTCCCTACTGAGTTTATTAAATATTGTTTTCATTTTTGAGAGTAACACAAGTCACCCCAGCAGTAATCTTCTCCATCCTGCTGTCATCTCCATTTTTCTTCCCCTTTTTACTGCCTTTCCATCAGTCAGCTCTTTACCCAGCTCATATTTTTGTATGTGACTTGATAGCCTTCAATACTTCTCCAACATTAGGCTTTTCAAAAATACAATATGCCAGACTGCTAGTCCTTGAAGACAAAAGCAAGCACAGATGAGTTTCTGGAGACAGAAATCCTGGGAAGTACGAACAGCCCTGCTCACCAGCAGCTCATTGTGGCTGTGGCAGGTTGCTCAGCTCTGCATTTCAGCCCTGTCTGCTTCCTGCTGCAGAGCTGTTGAGCTCTGGGGACCAATGGAGCCTTTCTGTTATGCTTCCATAGCTCTTTTCATGTTCAAAACACTACTGACAGTAGCACTTAGCAGCCAGAAAAATCCAGCAGCACTCTATCACCGTATGACGTTTGTCACCTTGGACATCCTTTTTCAGAGGTTTGTTTCAAACTTTGTCCATTTTACCTTTGCCAAGCAGTGCAGAGATGGGTGGCTTCATTTGAAGCCTGGAGAGATGCTTTACGATTTTGAAAGCCATAGTCCTGAGATGCCGTGGATCCCACGAGAATCCAGCAGCGCTGGGAGCTGGAAGCTGATGGGGTTCCCCTCCCTGTGAGACTGTCAGAATGTCCCAGTGAATAGCTTCAATTTCCACTGAGACATGAAGACTTAGCATGCTGACAGTTTTCCTACTGAGTCCTTGAATAGGAAGCCTGCAGTGTGTGTGGGCTCTGGAGTATGGGAAAGCTCTTAAATGGGCCTCTGAGTACATAGGGAAAAATGTTTTTTTATTTTCCACGCTCGCCTTTCTGGTGTATCAGTCAGAATGAAATGTTTAATGCAAATTTCTTCTGGTGACTTCAGTGCAAAATCAAAGAAAAGGTTGGGGGAGGGGGAGTTTTCCTGCTGTAACTGGCAGAGCGATAGTTTGCTTCCACACGACTTTAATGGACGTTGGCTTGACTTTTAAGATTGTATCATTGACCTGCAGTGTTTAGACAGCCAAGGAGCTGCCAGGGCCCTGCTGCTGCTCTCCTGATGGCCAGTCACAGTCACATACCTTATTTGTTGTGATCTCAGTGATGTTTTGCATATTGTAAATGTTTGTGTGGGGGTGGATGAGTTGGTCTTTTGGTTGTTTTTTTGTTGTTGTTGCTGATTGGTATATATATAAAGGATGGAGAAAGCCATCAGAAAGATAAATGATATTAGAGACTTGGGGACAGCCAATCATCTGAAGGTAGCGACTTGTGAGTACATTTGGATTTTTTGGAAATTGAAAAGATGGGGGAAAAATAAGTGGTAGAGCCCAAAGGTTCCACCAAAATTACATGAAAGAATGGAAATAGCACCGGACTTAAATATATGTATATATGTATCGTGTCCTCTTAATTTCATTTAACTAAGTTGTGGCTCAACAGAACACAGATTGACAATGAAAAATGACTTTGAGAAACACAAACACCCAAACTGGGAAAGCCCAAAGAGCGTGGCATTAGGGACAGTCTTCTGCTGACAGAGGAGGAAATGTTTTGCTTTGAAAGTCCAGATCTAGTCATACTTAAACAGATAGAAGGAGAACCCTCATGCCCACAGGAAGTCTGTACAGTGTGTATTGTGTGGGCATTGATTTTTGTTGTTTCTCTTGAGCCAGATTAGTAAACAGTCATCTTCTGTTAAGCTCTTCAAAACCTTGTGCTTTTTCTTCTGCTTTGTTTGACTTTTTCTGTGCAAAAGGTGTAGCATGGGCTCAATTATAGACTTAGAACACTGTCTTATCTAACTGCTTTAGTTGTTCTGAATTATTTTCTTCCCATTTAATCCTCTCCAGAATCTTGCTACAAAAATCACTTTGACCTTGCTCTTTGAGATTAAGTACCGCCATTTTTATTGCTTTCTTTTTTAAGATAGCCCCAATCCATTGCTGAGCCTGCTGGGTGCTCCTGTCTTGCAAATATTAATTTGACCAATTTCCTCTTTTGCTCCAGCTCTGCTATTATGATTCTGTGGGCCTCACGCTGCATAGATGCTGGGGAGAATGGATATTATCAGGTATAAGGAGGCTAGTGCCATAATATCCTGCTGAAGTACAGTCATTAAGTACAATGAAATACCTTTCTTTTCTCAGAAACATTCCCTGTAATTACAGCAGATAGGTGACCAGGAGTGACCTGTGAGCAGTGAACAGCGCGATTATTTGCATCTAAATAGTGTTTCTTTGGTTTATTATTTTTATGACACTGTTTTCCAGTAACAGCAAACAAATACATCTTTTGTTTTGCTTGTAAATTAGAGTTGGTCTATCTCATTTCTCTGTAGTGGTTTGCTTTTTTTTTTGCTTTTTTTTTTTTTGCTTTTTCTTTTCTTTCCTCCTCTCTGTCTTGCATCTCTTGAACGGATTACTGTTCAGTGAGTAGAGCAGAGGCCAGCGCAGTGCAGTGTGGGCGGCTGAGGACACTGGGCTGATTGCCCATGCACAAAGGGAATGGAAGCAGGGTGCAGAATGGGGCCCTGCCGCTGCTGCTGTGGAGCAGGCTGGAAAGCAGCAGTGGAAGTCTTTGCCCTAAAAAACAGTTGAGATTTGCACTCCTGGGATACAGTGTTTTTGTGATTCTGCTGTGGCTTCTGCTTGCAGCAGGCTTTGCACCCTCCTGGTTATCTCACTGCTCTTGTATCTTAGAATCATTCAGGCTGGAAAAGATCTCTAACATGACCTAGTCCAACTGCCAACCCATTCCCACCGTGTCCACTAACCCAGTTCTCAGCGCCACATCTTGAACACCTCCAGGGATGGTGACTTCACTGCTTCCCATAGCTTGGGAACTGTGGGTCTGTCGCATCCTGGGTAGGAAGGAGTTCACATTCAGTCTCTATGCTAATGATATTTTGGAACTGAGCAGTGTCTATCGTTTCATCCTACACCAAGGAGAGTATCAGATGCAATATTTGAGAGGTTTGTGTGTTATTATAGGATTGTAAGTAGAAGTTGTCTTGCAGTTAGCTCAGCAGCTTAGGGACATGACAGAGCTTTTGTTTTGAAATGCAAAAAAGTCACTGATGATGCTCAGGATTTTTTCCCTAAGGAAATGTCTTCAGTATAGGGCATCTTTCAAAATGATTTCAAATATTTCAAACATGAGAGGGAAGAGAATGACCTGGCATAGTGCTGTGACCACTTTGCTTAAACACAGGTATCAGAAAAAACTGAGAAGATGCAGGATAAATCAGGTTGGAACTCCAGTCCTTCCCAGTGGATTTCAGATGTGTGTTACAGAAATGCACAAGTTCTAACACAACTCAGGGACCCTCCATGAGCATGGTGCTGCCCGTGAATGTTTAGAAGACAGCAGAATCCTGAAGTTCTTCAGCACATTTTGCTCGCTGGGACCATGTTCCATACTGCCTGCTTTCTAGATAATGTTTTCACATGTGGGAAGGCTGTTGTCTGAAGGGACTTTTGGGCAGTTCTTCAGCCCTAAGGCAGTGGTTGCTGAGGGAAGCCTGGAAGAAGAGCAAAATCTGGGATGGAATTCAGGCAGGCAGTTGATCTTCTTGTAACTTGCATTAGTGTAACCGTCAGCAGTATCCTTCTCTCCAGAACATCCCTGAGATATCAGTAGTTCACAAACTAAGCTTCTCCTTCTCTTTGTCATCACTGAAAGGGTAGAATCAGTAAGGTTAGAAGAGGCAAAAAAGATCATCTGGTTTGACTATCAACCCACCCCCACCATGCCCACTAACCGTGCCCCTCAGTGCCACATCCTCGCATTTCTTGAATACCTCCAGGGATAGTGGCCCCACCACTTTCTTGGGCAATCCATTCCAGTGCTTTACCACTCTTTCTTAGAAGAAATTTTTCCAAATATCAAACCTGAACCTCTCTTGGTGCAACTTAAGGCCATTAACTCTGCTGTCACTATCCTATTAGTCCTGTCACTAATTACCAAATAATTTGGTTCATTTTGTTTTGTTTCAGAGCTGGAAAAAGAGATCACTAGGAGATCGAAGAAAGTCTGCATTATCAAAGTGGTGGGAACCAGGAACCTATGGAAAAACATTGTGGTATTGTGTGTGAACTCGTAAGTGTCATATTGTGTTTCTGCTTGTCTATTTTTATGGTTGGTGAACTGAAAGCAACAATGGGAAATGATGGGGACCCTCCAGTGAAGGACCCTTAGCTTGAGCCTCTGGTAAAAACCATGGAAAAGTACCAGCTGTTGCAGGGAACTATTTTACATGGCAAAATGGAGGAAATGTTTGGTCATTTCAGACAGCAGCACCAAGTGTCGTGCTGCAAGCGCACTGCCATCAGAACTGCTCTGACAGATCTTACACAGCCATGTGCTTAAACTTGCAAACATCTGCTGCTGGCATCCTGGGGGGGATTTTTGAAATCATTAATACCACAGGAGCACAAGCCTGAGTTGTTTACATCTGATACAGCTGCGTCGCAGAGGAAGTCATTGCTTACCAGCAAACACAAGCTTGCTCCCTTGTACAGCAGTGCCCTTGATGTGGCCTCAAAAAGAAACTGCAAAATTGTTTCAAATCTCCCCAGTCAAGAATAGAGCAATGCAATGCCTGTGTCCTGAAGCTTCAGCTGTATGTGCTTATGTGTGCAAAGTGAGGCCTCTGCCTGAGAATTTTGCTGGTTACAGTCTCAGACCTATCCAGAATTGAGCACTCTTAAAAGGAAATGGATGGGCTGCAGATTTAGCCTCTAACAAAATCCAGCTTACAGAGAAGAAGTTTTCTAGTTTTTCTAGAATGTCCATTTGAATTTGATTCTGAGATTTTTCCAATGGGAAGTGGGAACAGACTGGACATCTGCACATCCTCCTTAGGAAGTCTGTAGTGTTCTTGTGGCTTTTTCTTCCCCAGTTCATAGCCCTACTCTGTAGCCTTTGTCCCTGCTAATAGGCACGTGGAGCAGCCTTAACACAGAGAGGACAGCGCCTGAGAGGCATGCAGTTTCTGCACTGGTTGCAGAACTAACTCTCTTCTTAGGGCTTTGCATTCCTCTTTGCCACCTCTCAGTATTTGGCCTGGTTCTGAAGCAGTGTTTTCTTCTTAGGCTGAGCAAACAGATTGAATAACTAGAGTTAGCTGTTGTATAATCAATGAATATACAGATGTTATAATTATGAAATATAAAAGAGTTTGGCTAAGCAGGTTATTAGAAAGAATAGATAGAGTGATAGAAAGAATTAGAATCTATTAGAAAGAATAGATAGAGATATAGCCCTTGTCCTGGGCTCACTGTAAAACTCCAAAGGAGGAATCTCTAGAAAAGAGATCCTTCCTTACTGGTAGTCAGCACTTAAATGGGATCTAGGAGAGGTGCAGCCAGGCTCCACCCCTTCTGGCAGCACAGATGAATTACCTTCACCTGTGCTCCCATGGCTGACTCATTGCTCACCTCAGGTGATCCATCAGAGGTTCAGGCCGTGATTCAGCAGTTCCCATACAGCTGTATGTGGAAATATGGGGGAATTCTCCCTTTCACCCACACCCTTTCTAGTGATGCGTATTTGGAAATTCCCTAAGCCAGAATTAGGGAGCCCAGAGTGACTTAGAGCATTAGTGTATGGAGGCTATTTGCTTTCCATATAGAGTGTGCAGCTGATGTGTGTTTAAGGAAATATCTTTCAAGTTTGTCTTTATGAGGTGGGAAAAAATAAATCTAAGTTCTGTTGATTCTATTGCATGGGGCTGCACTAAGTTTTAGCAGTGTGGATGAGACATGGAAGAAAAACCTTTCTCAGAGAGTGGTGAGTTATCAAGGCAGATAAATGTTTTCAGTTTCAGCATGGTAACTGAGCAATTCATGGGGAAGCAGACTGGGTAGCAAAGCACAGGTGATATTCTAATCTGGCGTATTGGTAATGGCCTAAATATCAACCTTAGCAAGCATGTGTACATGTAAACAAGAGAAAGGGAGAAGATAGAAGCTGGTTAATACTTCTCCATTATTAAAAAATGATTTTTCTAATTAATATTTCACTTAGAAGGAGGGTGTTATCCAGATACTCAAAGCAGGTGACATTTCTCTATAACGGCAGGTAACTGCATAGCTGTTTGTTGTTGGGGGGAGGAGTGTGGTGCTGGGGGAAGTATTCTTGAACTGTGGTGTTGATTCACAAGGTAGCAAGAAAAATGCCCCAGGCTCCAAGTAGTCATGCACTCAGCAATTGTGTATTCCCCAGCTGTTTCTATGCTTAAATACCCAGTTTACACTGACAAGCACTTTGAGTTCCTGACACTCGGGAGGATAGAGGTGTATCAGTATAATGCACCTGCCATTCATTTTCGGAGACCTGGCTCTGCAGCTCTGTGGGGCACCATCAATTTGACATGAGCTTGCAGCAGGTTTGTCAGGTGTAGGTGCTGGGACAGGAGGCCCTTCCCTGCAGGGGTACTGCTGCTGCCCTGGGGGTTGTTGAGTTGAGACCTCCTGCCAAAGCCGTGCTGGTGCAGTGCAGCATGGCACCATGCTGGAGTGACGTTAGGGCTTCTCACAGTGATTTCTCTGCCTCCAGCCTCTCCACTCTCCCTTCCTTGTCCTCTTTATTTTTTCTTTCTTGCATTGCGAGGAAAGGACAGGAAGAAGAGGAGTATAATAGTGCGATGAGATGTGGAATGATTGACATCATGAAGAACCTTCTAAAAGGAGAGAGATTGTTCTAATGCATTATACATGTGTAGACTGAACTAGGGATTATTGTTTCATCACAGTAATAATTGTTGCAGAACAACGTGTGACTTCAAATGCTTATTTCTCGGGGGTTTTCTGTTGTAACAGGGTAACGTGGGGGGTGAAATGCCATCCATAGTATGATGCAGTGCCATGGGCAGGAGGGTCTTTCTGGAAGAGGTATTTGTATTGTGCGTGTTTTGCTGCCCAAGCACATGGGTTGCTTTGTCACAGCAGTGCTGGTTGAGTGGCCGTCAGCAGCTGGATATATTGGAAATAGCTCGAGGGAGGGGTTCCAAAATGTGTTGGGAAAACCAGTCACAGGATCTTAAAATCACAGAATATCCCAAGTTGGAAGGGACCATAAGGGTCATTGAATTGGTACTAAGAGTCCTTGTAAAGTTTATCATATCCCAATCTTGACCAAAAGCTGTGCAAATGAAAACAGTAGATGGCAAATCTCTGCTTGAATAAGGATTTTTTTTTTAATTTTCTTTTTTAATAGTGTCTTATTTTAATGATAGCACCTGGAAGACTAACTAGAGACGGGTCTTTTGGCAGTAGGCGTTGTATTCTCAAAGCAGAAATGCTTCCCACGTGAATATGTTCCTGTGTTGAATTACATTGCAGTACATGGTCATGATCTCTTGCTGCCCTTTCCTGTTCCCTAGGCTGACTGGCTACGGCATTCACCACTGTTTTGCAAAAAGCATGATGGGGCACGAAGCGAAGATGACAATTACCCAGAACTTCTATGCAGACTACTATACCATGGCTGGGATTGCGCTGGCATCTTGCCTGGCCATGTGCCCCGTGGTTGGGTTCCTGGGGAGGAGAGGAGGGCTCCTGCTCTTCATGATCCTTACAGCTCTGGCGTCGCTTCTTCAGCTGGGCCTTCTGAACTGTGAGTTGGAGATGCGCTTTTCAGGACCACAGGCGGCTGAGTGTGACGCGGAGGGGTAAAATGGTCACAGCAGTTGATGGTGGAGAGTCTGACAGCCAAGTAGCTGTGTGGGAACTCGGCTGATTTCTATGCTGTATGATCCTGCTGATGATGATAGCAGAAATGTCACTTATATTGTATTTTTGTTCCCTTTTATCCGGTAAAGTAGAACATTGTTAGGTGCTCATAGGTGTCTCCTTTTTGATGTTTCCTCGCTCTGTACAGGTACAGAGATCTACGCTCCGTCAGAGTTAACAATTCACTGTCAAATTTTGGATGAAGGTTCTCTCCTCTCCATGTTTTTTTCTTATGGGAGGGGAGAATTGATCTTACGCGCGCATAGAGTTGATGGAAAATGTTATGCAGCTTAGGTCGATTTTTTTTTTCCCCCCCCCCCCCCACCTCCAAGGATCTTTGGATAAGGGACCAGGGAATGTTTCCATTACCTCTCTCAGATTTGACATGCAGTACACCTGCTTTGCTTCAGCAGCTGTATTTATCTGAAGGATTCTCCAAACAGTTGTTGCCTTAGATTCATTAAGAAGAGGAATTGTGTTCTGGATGAGTCCCAGTGGTGAAACTCATTGAGTGTTGGTGTTGCTTCTTGTTCTGTCACAGAAAGACAAGCGAACAAAAAAGCATTTATTTCAGTGAAATATGCTTTGGGGAAGGAGCTGAGTAGGGGCTTGGGAAGGAAGGAATCTTCCCACTTGGGTCTGCTTTCTACGTGGCCTCTAAAAGAAGCAGGAGTTAAAGCAATAGGTGCATGTCTTCTGCCTAATCTGGCCATCTTTCTACTTCCAAGTAATGTTCGGGTAGCAGAGAAACACAGCTGAGGAACCCTACTTGTGGCATATGTACAAGGTCTATGTGTAAATGTAGGTATGATTTCAGGAGGTGATACAGCTTGTCAGACGGATTGTTCCTTTCAAAAGCAAGTGTCTCTCCCCCTCCTCTGGGTGCTATTGGGAGACTGAGACGTGCCTCTGGACAAACTGGAATTGTGACAAACACGAGAACACTGGTTGTTGCTGTTTTCCACTTCTAAGTTTAGAAATGACTTCAGAGCTTTAATGAGAGAGGTTTTTTGCATTGAGGATGGAAAGATTTTTACGTTCCCGCATGTTGAGGGGGAGCCCTTGGCCAGCAAGCATTGCCCGTATTTACAAACCATATTTCCTGAAAGTGTTGACCAAGTCAACCTTTAGTGAACACACTGTTTGTGGAAGTGGGAAGGGGGAACAGTGAATATCTTTCAGGACATTGAGGAGACTCCAGTGTTGCTCTCCACTTGGTACAGATGTTTATATTTCCTTTGAGCCCTCCATGCCTCATCTCACGTTCTGAAGTACTGTGACATGCAGATGCACACTGTGTGCGTTCTCCCAAAACTCCAGGTTCTTATAATGGTGTCCAGCAGGGTCTCTGCAAAACATTCGTCTTTATTTCTAAGGGCATCACATATTTGTGGAGGCTACCAAGGTAATAAACATAGTTGCTTTGTAGAGAGAGAGTACACTGGAGACATTAAAATTTGGTTTCAGTTTTTCAGCAACAACAAGGGCTGATGGTGGGGAGGAACATCCTGTAAGAATTGCTAGAACCTTTTCCGTGATGGATCTGTGTGGTTTTGTGGGCACAGCTGCCCAGAGAAGCTGTGGTGCCCCATCTCTGGAGGCTCAAGGCCAGGTTGGATGGACCCTGGGCAGCCTGAGCTGATGGGGGGCAGCCCTGCCCCCAGCAGGGGGTTGGAGCTGTGTGGGCCCGTCCAACCCAGACCATTCTGTGACACGAAGTTGCTAAAATCTAAAAACAGCCATAGACCCTAGGTATTTTCTGCTATGCTGACACATGGACTTCGGTAGATAGCCTGTTCCTGTGGGCTGTCCCTTCTTTCCTTCCCCTATTTCTTTGTGAAAAGAGGAGAGAAATGCAGCCTTGAGCTTGTCTCTTCCTGCTCTAGACCACACCCAACTTCTTCCCCAGAACTGCTGGACAGCATTCGGAGAGAAGCAGTGACCCTACCAAATATTAAATTTATTACAGCTTTATGTTTCAATTTAGCATAATTTGGGTGTAATTAGCAAATGAAATGGGAATTGCAGAAGGGGGGAGAGGGAGACAAGTATATCCATCAGAAGCAGGCATTGAGGCTCATCCTTCTTAGTCCTTGCTCCAGACCCTAGGTTGTCCCTTGCATTGCTGCCAAGGAAGGAGGTCACTCACCACACAGTGATGCTGACACTGAGAGCTTTGCTTTCCAAGCAGAGCCTGCATTTGCCATCTCCTTGGGGCAGCAGGATGGGGACAGTTTCTCTTCTCCTTCTTTGTTAACAACAAAGAGTCCTTTGTGTTAGCCCAGCAGTAATTCTGGGTTTCTTCAAAATGTTTTGCCTCTATGGTTATTACCACCATTTCATTAGCATTCATTTGGCTGAAGCTGGCACGTTGCATCAGGGGGCTGTGGGACAGGAGGAGTGTGTGGGGCTGAGGGAGGCATGTGGGGCTTGCCTTGTCTTTTTACTCTGTATGAGTTACATGAGTAACAACAGCATACTCTTGTTTTCTCTCCCTCTCTTATTCTTATCATATTGTAACTTCGTGATCTTGGACACAGTGATTGGAAAATACAGTCAACTTCCAGACTCAGGTACGGTTTACATACATGTCTGCAATGTGCAGGAAGCAATGCTGAAGTCTGTTCTGAGGAGGGGATTCAGACGCTGTTTCTCAGCCTTAAGTACTGACATGGCAGTGCAGCAATGGGCTGCAGGGGAACTTCTGCATCTGGCTGATCAGACCTGGCCTTGCCCAGCTTTTCCAAAGTCTGTTCTGTCCAGCAGTGCCCACTGGGTCACTGCTACAAAAAGTGCCCAAGAGCCTCACAGAGCCCCAGTGTGCAAAGCACTGCGCTCACATCCCTGTCTGCCAGCAGGATTTGTCCTCTCCTACAGACTTGGGGTGCATGGCAGAAAGGGCTTAGCCCTTAGCAGGCTGTGGGAATCATTCAGTACACTGCTAAACTTGTGACCTAAGGACTCATATACTTTTTGCTCTCCCAAATATCTCCCAAAGGGCTGATATTTTCAGCAAGAACGTAAGTCGGTGGTTATCCATTGAATCCAACACAGTGTGAGGGTCAAGCTGAGTTGGAACAGTCTGCAGACCCATCACTCGCAGGGCATTGGCAGGTGTAATGAAAGTGGGAGCACTTCTGTTTCCCTCTCCTGCTGTCCCACGAGCCTCTCCAGCACCCCAGGGCTGTGAGCTGTAGGTGCTGGCAACCTGATGAACACTGTCTGCATCTGCCTGTCTGTCAGATTTGGGAGGGAAGTGTCTGGTGCCTAAAAGGCTGCCCAAATAGGTGTTTTTGGTTTTTTTTTTCCGTCTTTTGCTTTTTTGTGGTGGCTAAGCATAAATAATGCAGAGATCACTGCCATTTTTGGCATGACGTTACAATTTTTTTTCATCCGTGTTTATGTCTTGGATGCTTGGGAAAGGATTTTATAAATACCTGTTTTAAATTAGCTTTACAGAAATGACTCAAATTCTTATTTAGGGAGAATGAGTAACATAGACCTGTTTTCTTGTTTTCCTTCTTGGAGATTTGGCCTCATTCTCTCTTTTCATGCACATCCTTGTCTTGACAGGTATGAGTGACAGTGTCAAAGACAAGTTCTCTACCGCATTTTCCATTGTGGGGATGTTTTCTTCGCATGCCGTTGGAAGTCTCAGCGTATTCTTCTGTGCCGAAATCACACCCACAGTAATAAGGTGAGACACCAGGGCCCCTCACCTTAAAGGGCAGGGAAGAAATTACACTCATTTTCTTGATAACTGGCTGTGTAAGTTAACACATTGTATGGGTTAGGGGGGAAATCTCCCATAATTGGAGACCACACAGTAATTTCTGAGCCTCTTTTTAATTGTTGCGGTCTGTCTGTCTAAGTAAATGCCTATCTGAGGACAGAGAGGCTTTGTTTTAGATGGCTCCTCCTCATACCCCATCGTGGTGATTTTCAGCAGGCTAGTCATCATATGAACTGCGTTTGTTCACAGTATGGTATGGTCTGAATTACTTATCTGAAGCAGATTCTGAAGTTTTGTAGCATTTAGTTACTCTGCTGGATTTGTACAGGTGGTAGCTGTGTGAGCCCACAGCTGGATATAAGATAGATTCACACAGGTGTGCAGAGAAGGGCATAGCTGCAGTCAGTTCCCTGCCTCCATAGAGTGAGTTAATCCTGCTATAGGAGTGGTTCAGTGGAAAGGAGGTGCTGCAATATGCAATGTTCAGTGCTGTAGGAGTATACAGGTGCTCTGGGGACCTGCAGCCTTGCCTGCAGCACCACTTTGTTTTGCCTTCACTGCAGAATCATACTCTACCTCTTTGCCATCTTTGTGTTTGCCCCTAGATGTATCTTAGCGAAGGCTCAGTGTTTCTTTGAAGGGGAGTGCTCTCATGCTGGGCAGTAGTAGAACTCAGGCAGATGATCTTCTTGGAGAGCCTTCTGTAAATTGTCTTTGTACCGTGTGGCTTATGTACCATTTCATTTATCTACCGTTATCTTTCCCGGCACGAAGTCTGTGCCTGTGTGCTCTGGATAGCGCTTTCAGCAGTGCCGCGGCGATTCAGGAGTCCGCCCTGATTCCCATTGAATTTCATAGGAATGTAGGTCATATGGGTGGGAGGGAGAGGGGAGCGGGGAGGAGGAGATTGCGAGCTTCCCTCTTCCCCTCCAATTACATGCTTTTTCAATAACTTTGTAAAAGCATTATAACAAAACTGTCAGATTTACCAATCCCCTCAGTCCACAGCCTGCTCTTCTAAGCTCTCTGACTTGGTGAATGTATTTTACAGATAATATTATTCCCACAGGGAAGGGCAGTGTGAGTGGTGAGGAGATTGCACGGCGGCCCAAAACACTAGCAGCTATATATTTACGTGCCTGTCAGTCATTTGGTCTCTTTATGCCTCTTTAATTTCTCCTCATCTCTGTTTGAAAGGCATGCAGATAAGGAATTGGCTGAGTCCACTAGAATGGGATCTGACAAGTGAGGTCAGATATGCAGTGTGAACCTAGCAAGCTTTTTCCTTAAATTGCTCATGTTGTAACACAGAGGGGAACAGATTCCTGTTTGGGAACCAAAGTTCTGCTTCCCCTGGCTCTGCTGGGTGACACCAGGCAAGTGACAATAACTGGATGTGCTTCAGGGTACCTGTTTATAAATAGGGATGATGATACTCTGCAGCGCTTTGCAGTCCTACCATTGCAAACCTGCTGATGGCAGCTGCTTGGGGCTGTAATTATGCTGTGGTTCTCAGGACAGTCTGTAAACATGTCTCAGGTGGAAGTAGAGTTAAGCTGTGTCTTGCGCTGTGGTGGACTCTGGACTCATTGCCTCTTTTCCAGAATACCATTGGTATTCTGATGTCCCTTAGTGTTTCAGAGCATCATACTATGCGTCTTATTGAATCTTGAGGAGCCTTATGAAAAAGAGAAGTAGTGAGAGACTGGGGCTGTCTCTGAGGTTTCCCTGAACAAATGGTTTATTTATACCAGGGACTTCCAGCTACTGATTCTGAGCATCAGATAACACTGGTAGTCCATCTCCAGTAATCTTGATGAGAATACCACCATGGGTTTCACGGCTCCTTGGTATGAATGGGCTGAGGAATGCGTGGTGTCCTCTCCCTGTCCTCTGTGTTCTCAGTCATTAACGAGTGGGAGAAGAGTTCCCTTGGTGTTCTGCTTTAGCCTTCACCCCAGAGGCACAGAAATGAAGCATGGGCAAGTGATGGCTGTGTTAGGAGTTTTATCCATCAACAGGTGTCTCAACCTGAGTTTCCAGCAGGGTATGGTCCTGCTAACTGGGATCTGGACCCCAGGCTGGTCTCTTCAAAGGAGTCAAGGCCTTGGGTGTCTAAACTCTGGCCTGGAGCTGAGCCTCCAGCAGGGATGTAAGAAGAAGGCTGGGAAGAGCCATGGAAGTGTTCAGTGGATGATTTTAGAAGCAGCTGAGTAAACGGGATAAAGTCCTAGTAAGCAGTTGGTTCTGAGGACAGACGGCCAGCTCAAAATAGCATGATGGTGCTCTGTGCAAAGCTGAGAAGGGCGAGTCCTTCCTCTTAGGCTCAGCCCAAGAGCACAGGGAAGGATGTTGTGCTGCATTCCGATGGACACTGCGGCCCCTGGCCTGCACAGGGCAGCCGTTTTGGGCACAGGCCCTGTCAGGACAGAGCAGGGCTGCCAGGCCACCTGCTAACTGCTGTGCAGCAACATGAGCTCTGTCTGCTCCCTAGTGGTGGCACTGCTTCCCTGTTCTCAGAGTGTTCTGCTTTTTTTGCTTTTTTCTTTTCCTTTCCATTTTCATATTTGCAGTATAGTCAGACATGAAAAAATCAAGCACATCAACATATATTTTTAGTCATTCTCCTGCTAGTTTCTGAGGGCAGGATAAAGTAACTCTTGTTCTAATTACAGCTGTGACATGGAAAAACTGTATTTTTTTCCCCTTCCAAATGTGAAGCTGCTTGCCTTGTAGTGACAGAGCTGCCTTTGTTGCCTTTTCCCGCTTCCGTTCAGCCTCTCCGATGTCCTTCCGCAGCTGCTTTGAAGGATCACCTCAGGTTCCCTCACTCGCTGAGATGCAGTGTAGCTGTAGCAAGCGCTGATGTGAGCGAGCCAACTTGGAGAGCAGCTCACCATGTGTTCAGGAGGGAAGTTCTGCAGAGCACCCATGTGAGCCTGTTAATGAATATGAAGGGAGGCTGCTTTGACAAGGGGCGCATTCAGCGAGGTTTCTAAATTGCCATTGGAAAGCTGGCAAGGTTTTAATTAGGGCTTTTGCAATATCTGGGGAAAATTCACTCCTATCTGTGAAAAGAGCTTCACCAAGTCTGCAAAAATAGAAGGTACATAGAGGAAGTTTTGTCCTAAAAAGCATTTTTTGAAACCTGCACATCTCTGCCCCCAGGCCTGACTTCCCTCTGCAGGAGAGGGAGCCTTGGGAAGGGCATGCTGCAGCTCTGTGGGATGCAGCTAGGGGGCAGTTTTGGGTGACAGCCCAGAAGTCTCGGTGTTCCTGCCACAGAAGCAGATCTGCACGTGTCTGTGGTGTCACCAGGTGGGATGGGACAGCCCCAACCATGTGGCTGGATGTGCACAGGGCTTAGAGAGGCTTCAGGGAAGGTAAGGCACTGCTAGAGGGGCTGCTTGCATGACCCAGAGTCGGAAAGGCATGGAATGCAGCCGGTGCGAACATTTCCATTCTTGTGATGGGATGATGGAAGAAGAGGCTGGTTTCACACTTCAGGATTATTTTTGAGCTTTAATGCATTTTCACTTTTTTTGGTGCTTGCGTGTATTCTCTCAGTACTCTGGCATGTTGCTTTTATAAATAAGTAAGCATTTGTGCCATAAAGAATATTCTATGAAGTTCCCTATTTATAATTTAAGCATTTACCTGTATTCACCTTTTTGTCATCCCTTGATGCACAGCGCATGAATACACAAGGAAAGCAAGAGTGAGGTGAGGCCTATGGTGAGTCAGGAAGAGGCCTCAGAAATGAATCCCTGAACACTTGACTTATTCTCCTATTCCAACCACTTGCTGTATTGCCTTTTTTTTTTTCCTGAAAATGATTCATGTTGGTGCAACATCAGTGCATGTAGAGGTTCCAGCCCCAACGCATTTTATAGGAAAAATATTTCAGCTCTCAGTGCTTGGTACAACAGAATGAGGCAATGGTCTGTGAAGCCTCATCTCCTGCCTTCGGTGGCCATTGCTGCCAGATACTTTGGGGACAGCCAAAACAGACTTCTGTGCCTACTACTTCTTGTGAGTCATGTCTAAGCAGGATGCTAAGCAAAATCTGGTTTGCCCTTATTGAATATGAGAGCACTTGGAATATTTTAGAGGGCTGGCCACGTACTCACACAATACAGCTGCTCTTCTGCTTATGTACATGCAGTTATGTGGGTGTGAAAAGATACTTGGGTGAGTATGATTATTCCCCCCCATAGCAGCAGATAGGCAGTAATGATCTACAACAGCAAAGCAGCACAGCTTTTTTGTTTTGGTTTGGTTTGGTTTTTTTGCACAGCACAAAAGCTGTGAGCAAACAGCTCTGCCTCAGAGATTTCAGAGTCCATGTGTCCAGGTATCTTGCCCAGTAAGACAGCCTGAAGGCCAAGGGTTGTTCAAGTGCTTTTCCTCACACGTCTGTGCTCTCACCTCTGCTGTGTTTGCAGGGGCGGAGGGCTGGGGCTGGTGCTGGCCAGCGCAGGTTTTGGCCGCCTGACCGCCCCCATCATGGAGCTGCACAACCAGAAAGGCTACTTCCTGCACCACGTCATCTTTGCCTGCTGTACGCTCATCTGCATCATCTGCATCCTGCTGCTGCCGGAGAGCAAGAATCAGAACCTGCCCGAGAACATCCCGGACGGGGAGCACTACACCAGGCAGCCCCTCCTGCCTCACAAGAAGGGTGAGCAGCCCCTGCTCCTGACAAACTCTGAACTCAAGGACTACTCGGGCCTTCATGACTCAGCAACTGTGAGCGACGGCATCTCTGAGAACACCACTGCCAACGGGATGAAGTCTATGTAACTGGGTGGATTTTCTCCTCTTTTTTTTTTTTTTCTTTTGTTTCTTCAGAGTTTTTTGTTTTTGTTTTGTTTTTGTTTTGTTTTTCCCTTCTCCCCTTCCTTTTGTATTTTATTTGATGCTGTTGTGCAGGAGGAGCAGCACTTTGGGCAAAGATGTTTTGCGCAGGTTTTACAAACCAGCGATGGAGCAGATGCACACTTGAGGGAATTCAACTCTGTTGCCGAAGCAATGTGTAGGAATCATCAGCTGTTGTGCAGATTGCTTTTGAAAAAATTATGGGGGAAAATACTCATCTGAGAAAAGACCTGGCTGGAGGTAGCCCTTCAGAACTCTTTTTTCCTGCCATTAAATATGTATATTTATTTTGATTTATTCTCAAGAAGCACTTTATTTCCTTTTCCTTTCATAGATCACAAAAATGAAGCCATCTTCTTATAAGAGGTGCAGCCATTCCAAGAAAGAAACCATGGGGGGGAGGTTGTTTTTTGTTTTGTTTTTGTGTTCCTTTAAAGGAAGGAGGTATCACTGCAAAGTTGAATCGACTGAAACTTTGACTTGTGCAACATTCTTCTGCCTGTGTCGAAAGGCAAAGTGCCCAGGTTGCCTGCTGTGTTTGTATACACCAAAAAAAAAAAAAAAGAAGAAACAAAGCAAAACCTGTTGTGACTCAAATTCAGACTGCATTTTAGGCAGCTTGTGGGTTTGTTTTTGTTTTTTTTTTATAGCCCATGTGCATTTAAAAGTTACTTTCTAAATTAGTACGGGCTTTTTTTCACCAAATGCATTGAAGAAAATCCTACCCAACAAGCTGATTTTTCAGTGAGAATCAGCTTTGCTCATTTTAAGAGTCTGTTAACCTATTTTAGACTGTTCCTGCTGGTGTTTAATACTAATGTAGATATAAATGATTTGACCAATGATGCAAAAATTAGTTTTGCCAAGAGTGGCTTTAATTACTAGGAGGTCCTGAATCTACAACTGACTGCTCCAGAAGAGCACAGACCAGCAGTAACAAAAAATAAGGAGTGTTGGCTACAGTCTGTACTTTTCTTTCCCAAAGCAGCGTGGCTGCGATTGCCACTCCTGGGAAGTGAGCGTTCTGGCATTGCCCTGCCTGTGTTTAGAACCAGAGGTTTTGTTACCAATTTAAGTGGACAAAATGTTTAAGTGACTATCAAAAAGGAAGGAATTGATAGCCTGTGAATGATTTAATGTCTGTTGGCCGTCTTGGGAGTTTTTGAAATGTTTTCTGGTTCTGATCCATGAACACACGGTGAGCTCACCTGTACTTCCCCCCTTTCCCAACTGCTTTTGTTGGATTTTCTTTCAGGAAAAAAAGAAAAAAATTGAGTCAATCCCACTCTGCTACTTTAAGGAAAGTGAACATCCGATTTGTCACATACTGTATGGATAGCACTTCCATCACGGCCACCTGATGTCCTTCCTCCGGATTCCAAACCAACTACATGCATTGGCATCTGCTTTTGGTTCTCACTGGGTGATGACTGTGAGGATCAATTCAATGCAAGGACACTGTAAACAAACAGCTTTCTTGCATTGTAGTTAACCTCTCTCCCCTCCCTCCCTCTTTTCCTTTTCCACTCAGGCCATCCATTTGTGATTGCGCAGTAGTGCAGACGTTTGAACAAACAGAGCAGCAGGATGTTGATGTTGTATTGCGTGTCCATATGATTGCCACTTTGTTTGATGTACATCTTGCATTTGCAAGCACGGAAAGCGCTTGTTTGCGCTTTCCTCCTCTACCTGCCCTCCCCCTTCCTCCTTTGCTGTATATATATTGTCTACTAACTACTGAACCTAACGATTTCCATCTCCCACTAGGCAGCTGATGTCCTCTTCCAGTCCCCAGTAAATCAGAGAGGTGCTGCCACAGCAGGCACTGAGGTGCACAGCACAGCTCAGATAACTGCTGAGCAGGAGGACAGGTAGACCTGCAGAAGCGACAGAGTTTGTCGTGTTCAGAATAGCAATGTTGTCCTAAAGCTACTAATTTTTGTACAGAGGATGTGGACATTTGGGTTCTTCCTGAACCCGGTACGAAGCACTGGACCAGTTGATGCAAATGTTGCCCAAAATTACACTACTGTTTTTTCATCTTTGCTAGACTTGCTGTGATGGCAAGAGCCTGATCTTCCTTACACCAAAGTTTTATTGCCCAGCTTGAGAGCAGCTGTTTCCCTCTTTCTGTTCTGTGCTGACTTCCACGATCTGTGCTCACCTATGGAAAACCCAAGGCCTTTCAAGTTCACACGGTATCTATGTGCCAAATTTGTGCAGTACCTCTCGCCTTCAGTATAAGAATTTTGTGGTAAGCCACACACACTGGGGGGAAGAAGTGGGTTCACAAGGGAAATTGATGAGGCAGAACAAGTCTGAAGGGAGTAGAAAAGGTTTGTGTGTGTGTACTCAAGCTGTGGTATGGCTCTTGGAGCCCATTCACACAGCTGGCTGCTTCCAGCACCGTCAGCGGTCCCGGTGTGCTCACTGCTGGTGTCCACAGCGCTTTATCGTTTCCTATTCTGGTGTTTGCTCTCTGAGGACAGGCAGGCCCAGGGAAGAGAATGCTCGTTTAAACATATCAACATTTATGTAATGAACACAAGGTGACAGGAATATTTGGCTTTTTTTTTTGTTGTTAATTCTTTAAAAAGTGATGTGAATTCCTGCAGGCTTTTTTTGTTTGCCTGTAAACAGATACTCGGTACTGATCTGCAGTGTGGGGAGTCCCAGCTTCTCAGGCCAGTTTGGCCCTCCGCCTCCATCATGATAATAGAACACAAGATCAGTAGCTCATTTTGCACCTTCTCCTGAAAGGATGAACAATTATGTGTGTTTTCTTCTGCTTTTGTTTCCTTCTCGCCACACTCGTGTAGCTGGAAAGCTTTTCTTCAGCTTCTCTGGTGTGGGAGAGCTCGGAGGAGCAGTCGGGTGCTGCAGGCAGACACTCAGTGCCTCTTTGCTCAGCCATCGGCTCCTCCTTCCGCTCCTCTGCGGCTATGGCCAGGAGCTGCTCTTCTGCAATGGCCATTTCTGGCCACCACGGTGCAGGAAGCGCTCTGAGTTGTCCTGTCCACGTCAGCCCTTTTCTCTGAGCCTTCGGTTAACCTCTAAGCCCATCCATGGATTTTTGTCTTTTGGCTTGCCATTCAAGGGCTTTCTTCCTTCTTTCTCGTTTTAAAGAAAAATGTGAAAGTGACATTATGCTTGATCTTGGTTGTCTTTCCTTTTAAGGTTTCCGTAATGCTTGTGCCGCTTGACACACTACAGACAGATACAGACAGTGAGGAGAAAGCTGTCATCTGTTTGGAGGTGTTTTCTGGCACCTGTGAGAGGGTTCTGTCTGATTTACCTTGCAGTTTCGGTGAGCACGCTTTTGTTGTATGGTTGTTGGGGTTTTTTTTATTTTTTTCATGGAAGTATTTTGCTTAACTGTTGCCACTTCCTGGAGCCAAACACTAAAGGTCACCAAATTGGAAGCAGAAGTGCCATTAAATGAACTCTGTGAATGTCAAGTCAAGTTGCGCCTGTAGCTGGCACATAAGACAACACTATTAAGTGTGGGATCATCTCTCCCACTGTAACTTTTTTTAAGAAAAATGACAAACCTCATTTTAAATGTATTGTGTAAAATGTTTTGGGAAAGGAGTAACAGTGTGTTATGTCTGTGGGTGAGACTTCCCTCCCCATTGCGGTTTCTGATGAAATTTTAAAGAATCGTGTTACTGTATGTTTTGATCATGAATAGTCTGGTGGTGCTTCCTCATAGCACAAGCTTAAATCGAGTACTGAAAACAGTCTTACAAGCTAAATGTCTGCATGATGTTACATCCGTTGTACCTACTGAGAAACTTTGTATGTAAATGTACAGAATAAAAAGATGTTGTCCCATCCGTTTGCCTTCCATGGTCTGCCTCCCTCACCGTGACTTTTGGTCCTCTACAGACAGAATGAACCAATTTTAATTCGGGCTAATTAAATCTGCACATTGATTTGCAACTAATTATCCTCTGCATTCAGTCACTGAAGAACAGCTGACTCTGCTTCCTGGGCTGTATAAATTAAAATCCTCTCCAACAGCTGCTTTTGCTGCCGCGATCCTGAACTGCAGCCAAGCATTGGTGGCTGTGCCTACCAGGTAAGAACGGGCCCAGGGCTCCCACGTGGAACGTGCAGTGCTGATAGCAGGTCTGCAGCCATGAATGTTACAGCTCCTTCAGACAACTGGAGACTGGCTGTAATCCAACATCGCTCACCAACCTTTGGTGAACTTGGAGTTTTCAATTGCATCAGAAGTTTGAGTCAGGGCTCAACTTGCAGTAAAAAAGAAAAACACTCCATTTGCTCATCAGGTTGCTATGCTCAGTGTTCCTAAAATTGCTGTGAAGAGTAGGTACTGCTCAATAGCACAGCGTGTATTGACAGCTACAAACAGTCATTACACCATTGGCTCTGTGGTGTGTTTTGGGGCTTGGTTTTTTTTTTCCACAGTTAATTTTAATCTGCCTGTTTTGCTGAACAAAATAGCAGGGGGATTTGCCTTTGAAAGGATATCCTAGCAAGAAGCAAGTCTAGAGCTGTAGCAACAGAATGCCTAGCAGTGGTGGTGGTATTGACTGCTCTGATTTTTCTAATGAGTATGTTCAATTTATACACATGATGTTTTTCTAGCAGCTGGCAGACTTACCCACTGCTCCAGAAATCAAGCTGTGCTTTTTCCCTCTACGTCGCTCTCAGGGCTGTACAGGAAACTCTTTGTGAAAGCCTCCCAGTGTCCAGAAGATGGAAGGAAATTCAATGTTTAGTGCTAGTACAACAGCAACTAAAATGACAGAGCAAGGTAATGTCCGTTGTATTTTACAGCTGTTGAATATAAAAACCCAGTGGTTTCATTCTAATAGTCCCCATTTCAGCTATTACCATCATTTTCCTCTGAAGAAAAGACAATGCTCTCTGGTACCCTTGCAGGTGTTCATACAAACAACTAAGAGCTGCTCTGCCACATTCAACTACCACGTGGTAGATGAGTTGCTACAACTTGGCACTGATTTCCCAGCAGAGGAAGCAGGCCAGACTTTGTATGTGCTTCTGCAATGATGTCCTTCCATGGCAGCACCTTTCCACTCAACCAACCTGTCCCCAGCTTGGCAGGGTTGCAAATCTGGGGTAAAAAAATTCTGGGTCCAACTGTATTTAGGTCAGTTACATTTAATAACAAATGCAAATTCAGTCAATGCAATACAAAACAAGTACACTGCTTAATGGCAGCGTGAAAACTGCACTCAGGTCTTCTGAAACCAAAACCTTCCAGTTATTTTACAATGATGCAAAGTCAAAACTTCTCAGGAAAAGCCATCATTTCTTCCTTGATCCTGTTTTCTATGAGTAAGGTGAAACTGCTGTCTGTGTTTGGCAGATTGTAGCTGACAAATACCTGTTTTTTGGTCTTCTTGGCTAGAACACAGAACAAAATATTCAGGCATAGTTTACTCCGTTACAAAAGCCATGGAGATACTCAAGCATTCATTCTAAAAAACAATCATGAAGATGCCTACCAGACCATTCTCTACTTCCCACATGCCAGGACCCCGTTGTAAAGCACCCAGCACATGGGCAAAGCTCTGCACATTGCTAGAGTGGGCAGTGTAATCCCACCTGGTGACTGTGAATGAGTTTTTGGAGTGATGCAAAAACCACCAGTTGCTGGAAAACCTCCCCATGCTTTTTGTGCATTTGTGCATCCTTCTTAAATATAGGATAGTGGAAATGAAACAACAGACCAAGCTCAAACTGCATCACTGACACTTGGTTCATGAAAAACACAGAGGGAAAGTCAACGAGAAACTTATCAGACCACAACTAGCAAAGTTATTTTTTTTCATTATGAACGCCCTAAAAAGGCTCCCAAAGCTGGGCATCGCTTTTGTCAAAGCCTGCTGTCAGTGGCTGTGTTTCCTCTGTCTTTCACTCGTGGTATCCAGGAACATCAGAATTTCTGGGCTACTGCACTGGTAACTACCTGGAGAGAGGTGCTATAAAATTAAGAGCTGTCATCCATCACAGAACTAATTAACAGTGACAAAACCAATGTCCACTGGGGCAGGAAAACTTAATTATCAGAGTAGAACAGATAATACAAAGAAGCATTTTATAAATAAAATGGAATTCTACTTAGATATTACCTTTGTGATATCGCTGTTTTGTAACTCCCTTAATACATGGCTAAAGCTCAACTGTTGAAGCACCATAGGGAAAAACAGACACTAGGTTTAAAATAGTTGCATGAAATAAAAGATGAAAATGGTATTTAGGTCAACCATATTCATGGCAGGAGTAAGCTGGGAGCTGCCAGTGCAAAGGAGAAATCAAGAGTGTTTCACTCAGTATTCAAAAACATCATCTAAAATCTAAAAACTGAAAATAAGGACACCAGAACGTGTAACATCTCAGTCCTTCTTCAATTGGAAAGTTAATTTCAGAAAACCAATATATATGTTTATAATCATACCTTCACACACACACACACACACACACACACATAATGTAGCTTAACTACTCCTTTGAGGCATTTTCTTTATGCAAATCTGTTTATTGCCATTTTCCATTCTACCATCTCACCTGCTTAGCACAGAGAGGCCACACATACATAAGATTTCTCTATAACGGGGCTCCTCCAGCTCACAGGGAACAATCTTTTAGGACACAGGTTTCTCAACAGGTTAGATGCGTCTCATGTTAGAGAATGGAGGCAGGGCATGGAGGCTGTGGGAAGCAGTCTCTGCACCCAGTACAGGTAGAAATAGGCATGTAGGAATGGGAATGCTGCAAATATTCTTTCATCAGTGGAGGGGAAAAAAAATAAGGGAAAAGATAGAGCCAGTGCACTAAATGCAGCTGTTTGGGCTAGGAAGTCAATCAGACTGTAAAGAAAACAATGGGAGGATGTACTGACACATGGGAACTGTGAAACCAAAGCTCCTGCCCCAGAACAGGGAACCTGTCACTGCAGGAACAAAGCACAGGTGACGGAACACAACTGGGAAGCAGAAGAAATAATACTATTTGCCTCCAGATGGCATCGTGTGCTACTTAAACGAGTGCCTGCCAACAGCAGAATGGAAACAGCACTAAAACATGGTGACAGCACAGAGAAAAAGAAGCTATTGCCTGCCTGAAGGTTCCAAGATGACAGGATGGGTAAGAATGCTGCCTCAACTACGGAGCAGGCTGGGATCAAACAGCCATCTCTGTTAGAGCAGAAGCTGTGGGGGTACAGAGGATTTAATTCCCTGGAGGAAAGCTCATTGCCAGCCAAAGTGATGCCTGGTATTTCTGCTCAGGGCAGAGTGCACATCTTGCCGCACAGCCCATGGAACAAAGAAGACACAGAGAGGCTTGGCAATAATTTTACACTGATTTCAGTGTAAAACAGCTTTGGACTGAGCGTCTGCAAGCACACTTGGCCCACGTTACATTGCTGAGCTGACAAAAGTAAGCCTAGAAACCAGGGTGTAGAATTTCAGAAAGAAGATTCAGTTCTCTTCTCAAAACCCCATTAGCTAATATGATCAGTAAGCAAGCGATTTGTCAAAGCCAGAAGTGTGTCACTGACTTTCTCTTTCCAACCCAAAGTGAAAAAGGTCCCCAGGTCTTCCTCAGTAGGGTGTTCCTCAGGCAGGAAACTACAAGTGAGAAGAGAATTTATTAAGAACATAAGCGGGGGTGACCAGAGGGGAAAACTGCAGTCATGAGGTGAGCCAGACAGGAACACTGACCAAAAGACCAGCTGGGCATGGGAAGCTTAAAATAAAATAATGACAGGTACTGCAGGCACACAAAGAGAAGGAAGATATGAAGGTGTGTTATCCTGTGGGGATCAAGAATAACAAGCTCTTGGTAACAAAGATAAGGACAATGCACTAACTACACATAAAGAAATCATGTTATACAGCACCCCATAGAATTACTTGTGATGGTGGAGATGCCTAAACCTGGTAAGAGAAAGAGCTGCCATCAGGGGAGACTACAGCAGTAACTGATAAAAGGCACGTTATAGGGATGAGGAAAGGACACCAGTGATGGTTGTTCAAGATCAGCCTTGTTGAACAACCCTTTTTTATATAGGTGTTGGGCCACAGAGAAGTAGGGGCAGGCTCACAGAAATGCCTGGTGCTACAAGCTCTTGACGCATTGCCCATGATCAAGATCCAGTTTGTGAGGAAGAATTACACAACTTTTTTCAACTGAAATGACAGAATTAAGTAGAAAGCAAGCAATGCATCATCCTGCATCCAACACCCAGTATCAAGCACATCAGCAGCTGTACCAGTCACTGGCCATTGAGCTCCAATAACCTGCACAAGGCTGCCGTTGAAGCTAAGCAGGTGCTAGATGCATTGACAGGATGTGCTGTCACAAGAGGCATGTCAGGAGATGAAGGCATGCATTTGGGTTACTGCATGCATTGGTGTTGTGCTGTGGGCACACCAGGATGCTCTAACACTGGCTGGAGACCTTGACGACATAGTTTAGTGGTCACGGTAGTGATGGGCTGAAGGTTGGACTTGAGGTTTTTTCCAACCTCAATGATTCTATGGTTACAAGAAGGGGACAATGCCACATACAGTGAGGACATAAAGCTATTAGAAAGTATCCAAGGCAGGGCTATGAAAACGGGAAGGGTCTGGAGGGCAAGGGGTATGAGGGGTGACTGAGGGCCCTGTGTTTGCTCAGCCCAGAGCAGAGGAGCTGAGGGGAGGCCTGATGGTGGCAGCAGCTCCTCACAGGGAGCGGAGGGCAGCGCTGAGCTCTGCTCTGTGTGACAACGACAGGGCCCGAGGGAACGGCATGGAGCTGTGTGAGGGGAGGGGCGGGTGGGGTAGGGAAAGGGTCTGCACCAGAGGGCGGTGGGCATGGAACGGGCTGCGCAGGGCTGTGGGCACGGCCCCGAGTGCCAGAGTTTAAGAGCGTTTGGAGCAGGACTCGATGGCTCCTGCGAGCATCCTCCAAGTCGAGCTGTCCTGTGTCTCCGTGCTGCCACGGCCGCCCCCCAGAAGCACTGCCACCCGGCAGGAAGGCGGCCCGCCCCGCCCCGCCCACACGAGGCGCCCCACCGCCCCCAGCCCAGGGCTACAGTTCGGTCCCGCGGCCCCGCACGTACCCAGGCGCTGGGCCAGGCAGGCGGAGGCGGTGTCGGAGGGGTCCCCGAGCAGCGAGGTGGACACGGGCACGCCGTCCTGCGGGCAAAGCACAGCGCGGGCTGAGCGCGGAACGGCACCGGGCGGGGCGGGGACACGCGCTCACCCACACACCCACACACACTCACCCGGGGGCTGCACATGGCCACGGCCAGGCTGGACAGGGCGGGCGCGGCGCCCACCCAGAGGAAGAGCGAGTCCTGCAGCCGCATGGCGTGGAAGTGCACCCGCTGCTCGCCTAACTGCCCGCTGAAATCGTGCAGATCGATGCAGCCCGGCGCCGCGCCGCCGGCTCCCGCCTCCATCTACTCGGACAGGCCGCAGCGGGACCGGGGGGCGGCGCCGCGCCGAGCTCCGCCCGGACAGCGGCGGGACGGGGCGGGGCGGCCTCCAAAATGGCGGCTCCAAAATGGCGGCTTCAAAATGGCGGTTGAGGGGGGTGGGTTTGGAATTCTCATTCTTGAAGCTGCACCCGTCAGGTTCGGCGGGTCCACCTCTAGTGATACTGAGGCAGACGAGTGGCTGATCTGCGCTGGGAGGGGCTGAGTGCTGATTGCGGGCTGTGGGAGGGCTCTGAGCTCTTCTCTTTGTGTCACAGTCATCTTTCTGCTTCTGGTAGCCACAGGTTCGCTCTGCATTCCGAGCTACAGCTGTGGTCTGAAATAAAGGAGGGAAAAAGGAAAAAAAAAGCAGGCGTTGTGTAGTGTTTCTATCAGGAGCTGCAGAGGTGGTGATGGTGAGGTGCCTGCAGTAGCACCTGCAGGTGGGGAAGGTTTTCCAGTGGGGAAAACAGCAGTGTGAAAACACAGTTAGGTTGAGCGTTGGGCCTCTGCTGGGCCCTGCTTTCCATCAGTATAAGGGAAGTTAGGGTGAAAGGCAGGTGTGCTGGGCCTTGCAGACACTTATTCACCTTGATAAATCTTTTTTTCTGGATGCCCTGAGCCAGTTTCTCTGCCTACATTTAGGCCAGAGCTGGCTCTGTGCGGTCCTAGCGGAGGCTCTGATCTAGTAGAGCTTCCACCCAGCACGCCTCTTCTACTGAGTAGGAATTGGGGCAGCAGTCCTCTTGTTTCTCCCTTGGTGTTACTACACCAAGTGTAGGTCTCTTCTCTTGCTCACAAGGCTGCCTACAGGCTTGTTCTTCTCTAAGAGGGAGGACTGCGTTTACTTCACCATCTTCTGTTCTCCTCTTTAGGAGTCATCTCAGAGGTAAAGAGCAGTGGTAGCTTTCCCTGGGATCCCGAGACCTCCTTCAGACCCTTCAGAGCAAGACCTTAAAGGGCTTAGAGTGCCCTTAGAGCGCCCTTCTGCATATATGCAGTTCTACATATTTAAGGTCTTTTGTGAAATACAATTACTGCCTGTAAATCATACTGGGTCCATGTTGGGTCCATGTTCAAGCTCATAAAAGTATTCACCTGGCAAGTAAATGGAGGGTGAGCATGCTGATTTGGCACATAGTTGTGAAGGGTGAGTGGAATTGTTCAGAACCAGACTATCAAATGCGAAACACATGTTCTAATTACAGCACTGCAAAGCTATCAGAGCCCCTACAAAACTAGTGGAGAGTGTGATCCAGCAGCACAGGAAACCTCTTGCATTTCTTTTAACGTGCTCATTGCTCATCTTTATGTTATAGCTATGAAAGCTGAGCCAGTTGTCATCTGTCTGTTCTGTCAGGTACAAGGCGAGGATGAACATCAACTGCCATGAGGCACCTGATAGAAAATCAATGATAAAGCAATGATACTGTAGCAAAAAGCACTGCATATGTATATAGGGATGTGTTTATGTTGTTGCTGTGATGAGGTGCAAGCCCCAGGAGAGTGGTTTGAAGGCATGTACTTCTGTTCTTCCTGTTCTTCTCCAGAAGTAATGTTGCCTATGGGAACAACTGAATCCTAGACACTGAATCTGCAACCCACCTTTTCTCTCTGAACCATGAGTAAATCTCCTTCCTGATAACTTTAGGGCTAACAGAAGCAAAGCACACAATTATGAACTGGGATGTTGCTGAGAGAAGCAAATATTTTCTTACGATCACAGGCTCCTTTGAGTTGGAAAGGGCTCTGAAAGGTCACCTAGTCCAGCTCCCCTGCAATGAACAGAGACACCTACGGATAGATCAGGTTGCTCAGAGCCCCAGCCAGCCTAGTGCTGAATCCCTCCAGGGATGGGGCATCCTCATCTCTGAGCAACCTATTCCAGTGCCTCACCGCACTTATGAAAAAGAAAAAGCAAACTTTCTTAAAAAACTTTTTTAAACCTCCCCTCTTTTAGTTTGAAACCATTTCCCCTTGTCATTTACAACAGCCCCTGCGAAAGAGTCTGTTCATTCTTTTCAATAGCCCCCCTTGCGTTGGGGACCTAAAGCGCCCTGACTGAACAATGATCCTGAGATGAAACAAAGTATCTTCACAGTTTTAAGCGAACTGATACTTGTTGCAGGAGCTGCAAATATCTTCTTTTGTAGAGAGAGCTGACCTTGGCAGTTTATCTTGTTTTTGCGAAGACTTGTTTTGCAAGCAGGTGTTCCACTTGAGCTCTGCACCACATGTTGTCCACGCGGGTACAGTGTGCAAATGGAAAAAAAACCTGCAGACCCCAGGGAGAATAAAAAGCAAGGAGAGAGGCTGTGGTGGGAGAGAGAGGAAAAGTGCACCTTGAAGCAGGGGGCCTGTTCTTTCTCTCTCCTTTTGATGGTTTGCCATCTCTCAAGAGTCAGTAAGTAATAGTGCACTTGCTTAGGGAGTTTCTGCTGCCTGCTTATGGGGATTATCTAAAATGGATGCTTGTGTATGTATGAGTGTGTGTGTGTGTTAAATAAAACACACAACCCTCTGTGCTGCTCTGAGTGCATAGTTTGCTTGCCTCTGCTCCTGAAACATCCTGCCTCTCAGATCCAAACACCCCTTTAGGTACTGAAAGGCCACTATCAGGTCTCCCCAGAGCCTTCTCTTCTCCGGGATGAACAGCCCCAGCTCTCTCAACCTGTCCTCATGTAGGAAGTGTTCTGCCCCTTGGATTATTTTTGTGTCCCTCCTCTGAATGCACACCACTGGGGTCCATGTTTCTCCTGTACTGAGGTCTCCACATCTAGACACAGTAAGTACTTCAGATAAGGTCTCACCAATGCAGAGGAGAGGGGCAGGATCACCTCCCTCAACCTGCTGGCTGTGCTTCTTTGGATGCTGCCCAGGATACGGTTGGCTTTCTGGGCTGTGAGGGCACATTACTGGCTCACATCCAGCTTGCCATCTACCAGTACCCCCAACTCCTTTTCATCGGGGCTGTGCTTCATTCTTTCATTCCCTAGCTTGAACTGTTTGCAGCAGTTTTCATGACCCAGGTGCAAGACCTTGCACTTGGCACTGTTGAACCTCATGAGGTTCTCCTGGGCTCACTGATTGAGCCTGTCAAGATTCCTCTGGATGGCATCCCGTCCCTTGGGCATGTCAACTGCACTAAACAGTTTGGTGTCATCTGCAAGCTTGGTGAGAATACACTGGATTCTACTGTCAGCGTCATTGGTGAAGATATTACGGAGTGTCAGTCCCAGCCCTGACCCCTTAGGGACACGACTTGTCACCGATCCTGCAGATTTTCTTCTGCAGGAATAAGGTGTGCATTTGACACATGAGAAAAGCAGTTGACCATTAACACGTATCAGGTGAAGACTCTGCCTCAGAACATTCCAGGTTTCTCAATTTGTTGTCTTTTTGCAGAGGAATAAATGCCTGTTGTAGTAAGCCAAAGGAAAGCTTCCATCTGCTCCATCCAGTGAGTCTAGTGATACCAGGATGTTGCAACTGTTGCAGCTCCGGGCTTCCAGGGTCCCCACCTTGCTCTGAATCTTGAACTTCCTATGATCTAATTGGCCATATCCCTGATTGAATGTTTGGTCTAATGGAGGGCAGCATAAGGCTAACACAAGCAGGGGAGAAAAGGAGAAGTGCTTCTGCTTCTACCATGCAGTTGCTGTGGCGAACTAAAGCAATGTTAGGTGGGGCTGCCCTGGTTCTGCTTCCTAGGCCTTCTCAGATGTGTTGATGAGTCAATGTGGGGAACTAAGCTGACCAAGGCTGTTCCTTCTGGTTAGCAAGTTTAGCTCCTTGAAAAAGGTGAGCCGAGGGAGAGGAGAGAGGCAGCAGCCAGCACAAGGTGCTCACCTGTGATGGGAAACTGCTCCTGGGCAGACCAAACATAACCATAGTACTTTGTTCACCCAAAGTCTCAAAATATCTGTACCAAGCATTGTTCAGCCTCATTTTGTGGGCCCAGAAAGAAGGCCGAAAGAGCATTCAAGCTGAATTTCAGAAGGAGTTGTAAGGAGAGTGCACTAAACTCCTACTATGAATTACATGATCCAAAGCAATACCAAGGTCAATTCCTCCTGAAAGGCTCACATCTGAGAAAGCATATATAAGCAAATGTAGAATCTAGATGACAAGCAATTGCATGCTTATTATAATGTTAGCAGAACTACTCTAATAACCCCCCAGTGCCAGGGTCTTAGGTGCATCTGAGGATTCCTGGATAGGGATCACTGAAGGAAATCCAATTCCTGACTTCCAAAGGACTTAAGGTAGCAGCTATTCCCCTGGGGGAAAGCCTCTTCTTTTCATGGGGTTGGTATCCACAGCTGTTGGCATTTCCCATGGTGTAAAAGTGGAGTGGCTACATGAGCCAGGCAGCGGCAGCTCCCGGGTCGTTGTGCAGCCATCCCCATCAGCCATGTGAGTGAGAGGAGGCACAATGTGACCTCAGCACCCCATCAGATGGGGTGGGGTGCAGAAGGCTGGCCAGCAGCTCACTGTGACCTGCTGCAGTGTCCTGGGCCAGAAATCAGATTTAACGCCTCCCTAGCGCTGTGGCTGTATTCAAATGCCTTCCACTCTGCTTCATTTCATTCATCTGCAGACTGGAAGTGTGGCAACCCCTGCCTGTCTCCCTGTAGTTGAATGAATATCTGCATAACTCAGATCTCAAGGAGCTTTCTGAGCACAGAGTAAATGGTTTAGACATTTTCTTTTCGTTGTTATGAGTCATGGGAGGAACTTGTCATAGATCTATCGGAGCTTCTCAGACACGTGGGTCTGTCTGTGGATGCTGGACGTGGCACTGACACTGAGTGACTCATCGGTCCCTCAAGACAAAAAGAGGTTTGTGCAATCAAATGGAAATCATATTTTTTACACAGATAGAGCACTTCGCCCTGGAGAAACCCCAGACAGCTTGCAAGCACTGACTCCAGCACACAGAGGCTGTGTTGCAGCTGCAGTTGGCTACTATGTGCCTGTGACAAGGCTGTGATAGGACTTGGAAGAAGGGACACAAAAGCTTAATGGAAATGAGCTTTTGAAAGGCTGAGATACGAAGTGTGAAAAGATGGTACTGAAGAATGTTTTTCCTTATATTGCTGGATGGAATACCCAGATCCCACACGGCACTTGGCACACATGATGGGTGCTGCTATCTTTCTGTCCTTAGGCCACCAACAGGACAAAAGCTGGGTGTGCAGCATCCTCAGGTTGCGCTTGAATCCAGAAAGTATGTGAGGCTGCTGGAGCTGCCAGTGCAGGGCTGAGGCAGGCTTCTGCTCAGACAGCACACAGCTATGCTTCTAGCCTCGGACATCTCTGACTCAACACACAGTGCTGGTTATCCTATAAACCATAGTCTGTCTGAGGTTCAGGTTGCTTTTGGTGGGGAATGAAATGCCTTTTCAGGGAGGATAATCTATTATTGCAGTGGCCATGGGACTGGCTGCACTGCTGGCCTCCTCCCCGTCTTTCTGGGTGCTTTTCCTTTGCTGATGGCAAAGTTTCCATGAATCTTCTTTTCCTTCCTGGACGTAATAGTCCTTGCTAGTTCTGCAGCCTGCAGCTTGTCCAGGCATGTCTGCACACAGCTTTCCCCTTTCTTGAGCACCAAGCGCCAGTGTCTCAGTCCAGCTCTCCAGACAGTCACCCTCTTTCATTACTTCTTACAGTCCTGCCACAGCCTTTTAACTTTTCCATTCTCAATAAAACCAGCTGGACAAAATCAGCTTTGATTATTTTCCTTCCTCCTCCCCAGGCAGGGAGTGGATCTAACAGCCTGGCACTGTCCCTGGCAGCCCCATGCGTTTGCTCAGAGGTGGGCCGCCTCAAGCTGGGATCTGCTTTGCTTTTCCTTCCTGCTCTGTTGGGTACGGAGCTTAGCACAGAAAGCAAATATCCCACATGGTAGTTTGGTATCTGTATGTGACACTGGGGCTGCTTCTGATTTCCTAGCAGAAGCATCAAACTGCTGCTGGCACCCAGTTCATGCGAGCGATGATTATAGAGGGTGTAACCTTCAGAAACATCACTTAGTCCACCGTTCTCTGGGGATAAACGTTAGCACTACCACCATAAATGCAGAATAAATCCAAGAGGAAGGGTGTGTTACCTGTTACTGCGGCAGCAGACCAGACAATAGCTGAGCTGACAGAACGTGCTACCCCAGGAATATGTTACCACAGCTCCTTTACGGTATTCTCAGTCCCGTGGGGTCCCAGCAGGCAACTCCAAAAGCCTGTGTCCCACCCCTGAGCAGCAGCTGAGAGCATCCCTCCCTATTGCCTCTCGGAAAGCGGGAGGAGCCATCTCCCAGCTTGGCCGTGCATTTGGAGAAGCTGTGCCAAACGTGGCTGGAGCTGAGCTCTTGGATGGTGTCCTTCCCCAGGGTTGAGAGGCAGACGCAAGCACCAGGTGCCACAAAGCTCACCTTTGTTATGTGCTTCTTCTGAGGCAAGAAGAATCAGGTGAAAATCATCCTCAGAACTTGTAGAGAGCCACAAATGGGAAAACTGGGAAAGAGAGAAGGACAAAGGAATTCACAGCCTTTGGGAATAATACCTTCCCGCAACAGATTCAGGATCTGAGCCAGCCGCTACCAAAATCAATTGAAAAAGCACCTGCTGGCTTCTGAGAGCTGAGGATAAGCTGTTAATTATAAGCCTTGCTTATCGCTTGCCCAAGGCGCTGCAGTCGGGCTGGCAGAGGTGTGCCCTCGGCCCCACGAAGCCCGCGTGTGCTGCTGGGCAGGGGCTGCCAAAAGAACAGGGCTGGGAGCAGAGCCTGCATCTGCCACCCGCCCCAGTTTGGTGAGGACGCTTCCAGCTTCATAACCCAAGTGATCAAAGCCTTTGTTTGAATCCTGCCGTCTGGAGAGGCTGTGCTGCTCTCCTGAAAGCGTAGCGCAGTGCAGCCGCCCCAAATCCTGCTTTTCTCACTGCAAATTCCTGGCACCCTGATCTCCTCCCTCCTGCCCAATGCAGGAGAGCAGCTGATGCTGAGGAGAGAGAAGAAAGACATCTTTCCAAACTGCCATTTTATTTTTCCTTAAGCCAGAGATTTAACCTTATATATATATTTGAGTGATCTGAGGCCATTTTTTCCTCCTCCAAAAGCATTTTATTTTTCTTTAGCCTTCAGAAAGATGCGTATCAGAGGCACCTGAGAGCAGCCAAAGCCCGATAAGGTCTTTACAATCCATTCACACAGCGGTGCCTTTTGCAAAGAGAAAGAACGTGTTAACGAGTTGACAGCAGCTCTGCCTTGCAGGGAGCTGCGCTGCTCTCCGCAATGCTGCTGCAGGGAGGGGAGAGCTGGGTGGTGACAGGAGACCTTGACAAATGCTTTGTTCGACCCGGTTACCGAGCCCCTGCTTCATTAACACGCGTCCTAGCGAGCAATGGATTCGGTAGAAGGCTGAATCCATAGGGATGCGGGGCAGCGTGCTGCTGGTGGGTTTTCAAGGCTGAGTGTCCTTGGGACGGACGAGAAGAAGGTTTAAACAACAAGGCTTGAAGCAAAAAGAAGCATTTCCCGGGCATGTGGGTTGTGTGTCGCCGTGGTTCCAGAGCATGACCCGGGGACTGCAAATGAAGTTCCAGCAGTGTTTTTGCCCTTTAACGCGTCGATCTGCCACCAGATTCTCCAGCTATGCAAATCTGCCCCACCGCGGTTCAGACCGCACACAAAGGGACTGCTCAGGACAAAACCGACTGAGAGCAGATTGCAAGAACAACTCAGACTAGCAACTGAATATTTTCTTTCATCCCTCGCTCTTTTGCATTCAGTGAATTCGTTCCACATTAACGTAAGAAACAGCTGCATCAGCACTAGTGCCGAGCCGGAACCCTATGAATATTTATGCCCGGAGAGCCGTGCACACAGGCACCAAGTGCCCCCCTGCCATTGGCTCAGGGACCACAGCACCAATAGAGCACCTTGCCGTGCCCGGTGTCCAGGCGACGAGATTTATGTGAGGATCGATTCCTCATCAGCACTCCCGCACCATCTCAGGAGAACTCTGCCCTTCTAATTGCTCAATCATTTCCTAATTACGGACACCATTTTTCACCTCCCTTTTGTACTGCAGTGGTTTATACTCATCCACTACACACGGTTTGAGATGCTGTTAGATGCTCACACCGCCCTTTGCTGCTGTAAGGGCTCACCTGTGAGCCTCAGCACGGATGAGTCAGAACAAGAAATGCCCACAATGCAAGCACTGTAGGGCGGCAGCTCTCACCAAGCAGTCATCTTCTCCTCTCCTCTCCTCTCCTCTCCTCTCCTCTCCTCTCCTCTCCTCATCCTACAGAAAGACTTTCTGCGCCACTGCTGATCCTCCTCTGCCCTGGAGCTACCCATGATCCTGTTCCTATAATCCTCTTTCTGTCTGCAGTTTTACCTTCTATCTGGCGGGGCTCTGCTCTAATGACTTTCTCGGAGCTTAGCGATTTTCTCAGGATCCTGGGCCAGGCTGTGCAGCGGGGCTGTGCAGGAGTGGGAGCAAGCTTGCAGAGAGGGCATGCCAAGCATACAGCCTCGTGCTGCTTCACACCCTTTCCCTTCGGCCAGCACAGGTTGAGACAAAAACATTTCCTCAGCCTGGAAACCAATGTGAAATCCTCCCAAATCATAGGATCTTTTGGGTTGAAAAAGACCGCTAAGATTACCTAGTCCAACCATCAACATACCACCACTATGCCCACTAACTGTACCCCTACACCGTGGAGCTCCCCAGCCTCTCTCATAGTTTCCAGGTCTTTGAGCCATTCACATCCTCCTGCGGTGGCCCTGGCTGAGGATGTGTGGTAGGCACACAGTTTCCAAAAGGAAGAGCAAGTTCCTCCTTAGGAAAAGCATCCCGATGAGCGCACACCCTGCTGCAGCACATGGCACCAATGCAGATATCACAAAGTGAGAGGACGAGTCCTTCCCTGGGGCCGCCCTTGGCCACGTTCTGCCCCCTGCGAGGGCCTCTGGCTTCCATCAGCCACCACTCCAGCAGCAGAGGGCTGAAGGGGATCACACCCAGCTCCCAGCTGGGAGGATGCAAACCCTAACAGCACCGGGGAGAAGATGCATCGGAGAAAACCATCCCAACCCTCTGAGCTTCATTAAATGAGCTCTGTGCTGAGGTCACACTGTGCCTCCTCTCACTCACATGGCCGACGGGGATGGCTGCACAACAACCCAGGAGCTGCTGCTGACTGGCTCATGTAGCCACACCACTTTTACACCATGGGAAATCAGCCCTGGGAGCGAAATCGTCGCGGGGCTTTTTGTTCCCCTCCCTTTGCCGCTCAGCCTGTTTCTGCCATCGGGCCGGTTGCCTGGGGAACTGCTGAGGGTGGCATCCAGCCTGCAGCCGGCAGACACGGGGGTGCAGGGAGGAAAAGCTGGGCAGCAGAATGGAGCAGCCCAGCAAGCCGTGGCCTTGCAGAGCATTTGCAATGAGTGTGCAGAGCCCTGCCCAAAGGCTGCCGCAGTTATCTGGGTGGTTCCCGTGCATGGCTGCAGCCCTCAGCTGGGGTACATAGAAGAACACAGACCTGCTTCTCCCCCCTCACCCCCCCATATTTCATTTGGAAATAACCTCTTTTCTTTTTGTTTTTCCTTTTTTTTTTTTTCTTTCCTTTTCTTTTTCTTTTTCCCTTCCAGTCTCAACAAGTTCTATAGAAAACACAGACACGTATTCCTCCCTTTCAAATCTGTGAATTAATTTCTTCTAGGAACAAGCAGGCAGGGTGGGTTTCTTTCTGGTGCTAATAATCCATTCTCTTGAACTGGGTTTTAAAATGGCTTCCTTCAGAGCCTGGAGCTGCTGGCAATGAGCTTAGCGTAGGTAAGGAGGATGAGCGAGATCAGCTACTCCCCGCAACGCCAATAAATCTTGTAGCAAGCAACTAACACACAGCGTGTGGCACTCGGAACACCTGGAGATAACAGAGGCAAGCACTCGTGGTCGCGGCATTTTGCACCGGTTCTGCTGCAGCCGAGTCGAGCCGCCCTTTCAGCAGCAGCGGGGGAGAACGGCGCCACTTGGTCAGCACCTGCAGCACGCGGTGCTCCGAGGGAGCTGCCGTTCTGCGGGCTGCTTGTTAGGCAAGCGACGGTAGAGGCGTCCACCCCACCCTCAGCGTGCCGCAAAAACCTTTCGCGTGGAATTCAAACCACACATTGCCGGCGAAGCGCGCTGAGCCAAACAATGGAATCGCTCCCGGCTCAGCCCAGTGCAGACAGCTTTGACGGGGAGCGCAAGTGATGGGATTTTTCCCCAAATCCCCGTGGAAGAGGCAAACCCGCGGGTGTGTGTGCAAACCCCCCTCCAGCTGCGGCGCTAACAAAGGGAGGTGGGACGCCGTGGCACGGAGGCAGAAATCAGAGGCACGGAGACCCACGCGCGCTGCGGTGGGGTCGCACGGGAGGCCGGCGGGGACAAAGACGACGGGCGGTGACAAAGGGCAGAGGGAGCGCGCGCCGGGTGCCCCCGGACAGCCGCACCCCGACACGGAGGAGCCCCGACGTCGGGCCGTTCCCCGCTTCTGTCACATCTGGGGGAAAAGCCAACAAGCGGCCAAGCTCGCCGCCCCGCTACCGCGTGCGTGCCCTGCAGCTGGGGGCGCAGAGCGCACCGACGCCCCGCAGGCAGCAGCCTCCCCCCCCAGCGGCGGCTGTCGGCTCACGGCGGCTGCTCACACACCCCCCTGTGAAGCCCCCGCCCCTCCCGGCGCCGCCCGCCGCTGCGGCAGCGATGGGCGAACAAAGAGCCGAGCGGGCGCCGAGGAGCGGCGGCGCCGGTACCGCGACGACGGGACGTTTCGGCACCCGCGCGGTGAACGCAGCCCCGGGGCGCGACCCCCGGGCCGCCGTCCCGGCCTGGACGCCCGTCGCAGCCCGCGCCTTTGTCCCCGGTGCCGGCGGCGGGGCAGGGCGGGGTCCGGGCGTCGGCCCCGGTGTGCGAAGGGCCGCCCCGAAGCCCCGCCCTCATCCCCGCCCCCCGCTCCATGCTACAGGTTCCGGCGTCGCAGCCCCGCCCCGCTCTCGCGCTCCCATTGGCTGCGCGCCGCTGCCGCGTGACGTCACCGAGGGGCGGTGCGCAGCGCCCTATTTAAGGCGCGGAGCGGGGCGCGGCCGCTGCAGCACGAAGAGCGGGAGGTGACGGAACGGGAGCAGCGCGGCACCGGCGGACACCGGCATCATGCGTGAGATCGTGCACATCCAGGCCGGGCAGTGCGGCAACCAGATCGGCGCCAAGGTACGGGCTGCCGAGTGCATGGCGATTCGCCACGTGTTCGCGCGTGCCCGTCTCCGTGCACCCTAAAGCGGGGCTCCCCTACCGGGTCCCCGCGTTCCCAGGCACAAGCGGTTCCGCTCGGCTCCTCCTTGCCGGCGGCTCCCGGTCGTGTTGCGGTGGTTCCGCGGTGCGGGCGTGGCGCGGCTCTGCGGTGGGGGTGGGGGGGAGCGGTTCTGCTCGCCGCCGTCTCCGTGGGCTGCGGGGTCCCAGGGCGTCGGTGCCACACCCCAGCACCGTGGGGTGGCTGCGGATCTCCACGCGCTGCGTGGCGGGGCGGTGGTCGGGGGGGCGGGGCTGCGGTGACGCCCCTGTCCCTCTGGTGGTCCCTGCAGTTTTGGGAGGTCATCAGCGATGAGCACGGCATCGATCCCACCGGCAGCTACCACGGGGACAGCGACCTGCAGCTGGAGAGGATCAACGTGTACTACAATGAAGCCACAGGTAACTGCTCCGTGCGGTAGCTTTCCTCCTCCATCTCCCCTGGGAGAGGGCATGGGGAAATAATGTGTGTTCTGTCGTGGAAGCTGTGCACAGCGTGTCGTTTCCTGGCACAGCCCTATAGCTGATTTGTGTCTTAGCCTCTGATTTGCTCCCAGGAATGCCCTCATGCCATGGGTGGTCACTTACAGGGAGGTGGCGGTGAGCACAGCAGTGCTGCTGTGGCTGCAGGGCCATAACGCTGCGCTGGTTCCTCCCGCAGGTAACAAGTACGTCCCCCGTGCCATCCTGGTTGACCTGGAGCCCGGCACAATGGACTCGGTGCGCTCCGGCCCCTTTGGACAGATCTTCCGCCCCGACAACTTTGTCTTTGGTGAGTGAGCGTGCCGCGGAGGCGTCCCGCAGCGCGAGCCAGGCGCGTGCAGGAGGCTCAGAGCAGGCGTGCGAGCGAGCCGGGGGGGCTGGAGCCCGGCGGGGCTCTGGGATGGGAGCAAGAGGGGCGTGAGCCCCGTGGGGCGGGCGGAGGTGGGGTCTGCGTTCCTTGCGGGGGCACTGACGTGGCTCGTTGCTGCTGGTCTGCCTGCAGGTCAGAGCGGGGCCGGCAACAACTGGGCCAAGGGGCACTACACCGAAGGCGCTGAGCTGGTGGACTCCGTGCTGGACGTGGTGAGGAAGGAGTCGGAGAGCTGCGACTGCCTGCAGGGCTTCCAGCTGACCCACTCGCTGGGCGGCGGCACCGGCTCGGGGATGGGCACCCTGCTCATCAGCAAGATCCGGGAGGAGTACCCCGACCGCATCATGAACACGTTCAGCGTCATGCCCTCTCCCAAGGTGTCGGACACGGTGGTGGAGCCCTACAATGCCACCCTTTCTGTGCACCAGCTGGTGGAGAACACGGATGAGACCTACTGCATCGACAACGAGGCCCTGTACGACATCTGCTTCCGCACCCTGAAGCTCACCACTCCCACGTACGGGGACCTCAACCACCTGGTGTCGGCCACCATGAGCGGCGTGACCACCTGCCTTCGCTTCCCCGGCCAGCTGAACGCCGACCTGCGCAAGCTGGCGGTCAACATGGTGCCTTTCCCCCGGCTGCACTTCTTCATGCCGGGCTTCGCCCCGCTGACCAGCCGCGGCAGCCAGCAGTACCGAGCCCTGACGGTGCCCGAGCTGACGCAGCAGATGTTCGACTCCAAGAACATGATGGCCGCCTGCGACCCGCGCCACGGCCGCTACCTGACGGTGGCTGCCATCTTCCGGGGCCGCATGTCCATGAAGGAGGTGGACGAGCAGATGCTCAACGTGCAGAACAAGAACAGCAGCTACTTTGTGGAGTGGATCCCCAACAACGTGAAGACGGCCGTCTGCGACATCCCCCCGCGTGGGCTCAAGATGTCCGCCACCTTCATAGGGAACAGCACGGCCATCCAGGAGCTCTTCAAGAGGATCTCGGAGCAGTTCACGGCCATGTTCCGGCGCAAGGCCTTCTTGCACTGGTACACGGGCGAGGGCATGGATGAGATGGAGTTCACGGAGGCGGAGAGCAACATGAATGACCTGGTCTCAGAGTACCAGCAGTACCAGGATGCCACTGCTGATGAGCAGGGTGAATTTGAAGAGGAAGGCGAGGAGGATGAGGCATGAAGTGGAAATGGGTAGAAGTCAAGTGTAGTCTGAGCAGGCAAGTGTTCATTGAGAGGAGAAATCTGTGCAGTTGTGCTGAAGCATGCGTTTCTTAATTTGGTGCTCTCCACTGTTGCTTTTGTCAGCAGTTTTGTATCCTCAACTGTCCAATGTAACAGTAGTTGCAAAAATACTTCAGAGTCTTCTGTTGAAATGGTTAACTTCTCAAACATAAAGGCTTTTTGTGTTCTAAACTGTGTCCTCTGCCTTATTTCTCTCTAGTTCTAGAAAATAACTCTTCTAGTTTTCTGTCTTTCACCTCTCATTCTAAGCCTTTACCCTCAGTGAAAGGTTTAAGTCAATAAAACAAGATTTTTCAGGCCATTAATTCTGCAGAATACATAAACTGCACTTACTCAGCCTAAGCGAGTAGTTAATGTATGGGCACTGTAAGAGGGTAGCTAATCCACAGGTGCTCTGAGTTCAATATTAGGCACTCGCGTTTAACAGTTATTGTACTGTTACAGAGAAAGCTGCCTTAACTAATAGGAACAAGATGCTCCACTTGAGGATGTTGCAACTTCTATTTATGGACATACATGGTAGTGAGGTCAGCCAGAAGGTATTCAATGCCACGTTACAAACTGTCAAAACTGATGTGACAAGATAGCTGCAAGCTTCTCATTTGCCATCTAGAGCACTTCTGATGGAGCTTGTTTCAGGGCATATATGCTGTGAATATGGGTGGCTGGCTGTGGATTTACTTGATCCTTTGCTGTCCTAGCTCTGTGATCCTTCCTCTTTAAGTAGAAAGAATTTATGCACAGTGTATGAAGGATCTGTACTCTGAGAACAATAGTAGCTGAGATGTGAACTTGAATTCTGTGTTGAGGTGTGGAGACATTCTCCAGGGTGAATGTTTACCAAAAAAAAAAAGCCACTAAATGGGCCTTCTGTGTAAGAGGGAATGACCCTTCAGGGCAGTCAATTCCCCTTGGGATCTGGGAGGAGATGACAGGCAGATCTTGAAGTAACATGACTCAAAGCTGCCCAGAGCATAAACATGGTTCTGGAGTAGTCATGTGCATATCCTGACAGTAGCTGTCTCTCACACCCCAATTACATATTTACACTGCTGCTGTTTGATGCTCTCAGTAATTGCAACAAGAAGTGGACCTCCAGGCAGGCAGCTGAGCAGTGCAGCAGGATCCTCGCGTGCATCTTTGCGAAGGTAAGTTCAGCTTCTTTATGGTGAGGGTGGTGGGATTTGTGTTACTGTGTGCTTAAAGGTCACAAGAAGCCTAGGTGAATTTGAGATGTAGTGAGCCTACAGCGTAGTCATCAGTTATTATAATGTCTGAGACTCTTCTACAGGATGAGAACTAAATCCTACACTCAGAATTGTTACCCCATCTGTGAGCTTATGTGAGTTCTTAGTTTCCCAACCCTGCTTAGGGAAGGGCGCTTATGCTTAAAACAAACAACACTTTGAGAGCTATTAGTAATGCTGCAAATACTGTGGTCCTTACTGCTCTGAAGGAACAGCTATCCACATATTTGCAACCTCTTGTGTGTTTCTTTAATGGAACTCTGGGAAGGCATTACTGGAATCAAGACTTAAAAGGGAGCTATTGTGCACTAATTATCTTGCCTGTTTTGTCTCTGTTAATGGATTCTACTGCTTGAGCATACTGTTGCTTTGCTGATGGGCTTATTATCCTCCAGTAAGATCTGAGATTGTGTGCAGAACAAGAAGCTTTTCATACAATTTTTTTCCTCATCTCTATCCTTCATTCCAGGTGAAACCTCTGAAAAGAGAGGTGAGAAGCACTTAAAATGCCTGAACAGTCTGTAAACAAATACAGCGCTCACAATAGCACTTGTATTTGTTAGAACTTGAGCAGTTCTGGGATTAAGTATTAAACAAATTGAGGTTGTTTTAGTAACTGAGTTACTGTGTGCTGCCCCTGGGCCCTTTGATAAATAACAACCTATCTGGTTGTCACAGTAACCTTCCCTTGAAATTACCCAACTGGAGATCCTTCTTTCTACAGTGAGACCTTAGAGTTTCACTATTTTTCAGCATGTTCAGATCCTTTTTTAGTGTAATGGCTATATCTTCAGCTAACACTTCAATATAGCTACCCAAGAGAACCACTGCACTACAGCTCCTGTATTAGAAGGTGGAACACCTTCCTACATTGCTTTCTTTGAAACAACGTTGTTTCTCCACTTCCTAGAGGAAGAGAAGCAGTAAGTAGAGCTACAGAAACATCCATCCTACACAGCTTATTTGCCAGCCATAATACCAAAAAAAAACCCAAAAAACCCACCTCCCACGTAACTTTAGTAGGAGTTAAGGATAATACAGGAAAAGTGGGTGCTGGGAGACTTAAAAGGGAGGCTTAAAGCTGTTTGATAGAAGTAGTAAATCAATTATAACAGAAGATTCGTCTTGTATTGTGACTGGAAGCTGCAGAACAATTTTTTTCTACTGTACCTTTGAGCATTATCTGCATCTATCACCTACGGGACCATTCATTATAAGAACTGATGACTGCTGTATGCCAAGCAACAGACAAATGTCTCTTCGTGTATTCACAGCTCTACTTTCATGAAGAGCAGAACCACTGAAACTATTTCAGATTAGATAACCTGATTGCCTTAACTGACATCAGCTGGTGATTTTTTCCTTATATGTGTGATAAACAGCTCCAAGATTTAAGGTCTTGCATGAAGCATCCTTTCTGGAAGAAATGATGGTAGATCCTACAGGCTCAATGGAGTACAGTTTAAACCACATGACTCATCTGTGTTGAGAGGTTAATCAAAAAATGTTTTCTTTCATTTAGTTGTAGTAAGGGTGACCTGTAGGAAATTCTGTCAACAGTCAGAGTTGATGGTGTCAGGGAAGAGAGCTGTCTCTTTCATCTGTTTTGTTTGATGTCTGGCACTTTTTAGGTGTTAGCAGAACATCTTAGCTAATACAAGCTACAAGAGAACAACTGCCTGCGGGTGGAAGTGTAGATGATAAAGCTAAATAAGGCTGTAAACACTTTAAATGAAAATGGGATGAAGTTTCGGGTTTAGTAACCTGAGATACTAAGTCTTTCTTTCACTGTTCTAGGATCCCAGCCTAAAGATATTGTACACACAGTGTTCTGGAAGGATAGTCCAGTATATGGGCTGGTTTTAAAAGAAACAAGTGTGATACCCTCTGTCACAAATTTTGCATAATCTAGTTAGTAGCCAAAAGCTTGAAACACGCAAGTATCTGCTGAGAATGTCACCCTACATCTGCTTTTTCAACAGATGTTTTTTAATCTGTCAGTTTGGAGTAATTTTCCTTCACTCAACATACGAGGTGGCCTCCTACATCAGAATAGGATTGCATTTAATACAGGATAGTCCCAGAATAATCTAAGAATGAAATCCGTGGGGCCTGTCCTGTTGACAAAAGCTTCTTCTCAAAAAGTATGAGATAAAGAAGTCTGTAGTCTAGATTTACAGCCCGAAGAAAGAAGGGAATCCAGAATCTTCTCTCCAGTTAATTCTCTGCACAAGTGGAGGCAAAAAAACCTGTGTTTTTTTTAAAGAAATAGCTTGCTTCTGGATGATAGTCTCACATGCCCCATGCTACAGTAGTATGGTGCTAGTAGATTGTTCAAGGCATCTGTGCATCAAGGCATCTGTGCAAGTGCCCCAAGTGCCTGGACAAACCATAAGCTGACTGTCTCTTATGTGACATGGATGTTGCAGTGCACTGATGCAAATGTAGTGGTGGTGCCTAGAGAAACAGGTTTTCTTAACTCAAAAAACAGGGCCAGAACACTTAGTATACTATTCTATGCAGAAGGGAAGAGTTCTCCTCCATCTTGCTTCTTTTGCTGCTCTGTAAACTGAATAACAAGTTTGTATCAGGATGAACCCTGATACTAGCTTAAAGTATGATTAGTTTCATAGTTATTGCATTGAGGTCTCTTTACAAAATTACCTTACTATCTTTCTTTTAAGGTTCTATTAGTTCTGCTTTCACAGGGAGGTGATGTCTCAGTTAATGGATTATTTTTCTATGTAATAGGGCCTGAAAACCTTATTTGCTAAAGGGATGAGGAAATGGAAATCCTCCCTAGAGAGATCATGTGTACCAAGTACAAGGAGTAGTCACTCCCTTTCTGCCAGAGGATGTTACTTTTCCATTCCACATTAAAGTGAAACTACAGTGTACTTTCAGTGACTAACCAGATGCTGCAGCCTGCCTAGGAGCTATGAGTAACACTTAGCTCATGGGAGGCACTGCTCTGTCACTCCTCAATATTCCTGTGCATTTTTTTCACATTTGTTGTCTTCATTAAACAAATCTCATGACTGTGTTAGGAGCTCAAGACAACTTAGGTGAGGTTTTTTCCCAACTTTCACTGTGCAAAAAATAAACCTTTGTAGTATTTGTAGCAATTTTGCATGTGACTGGATCAAAAGGTCTTGAATTTTTCTCCTACCAATCTCAAATTGTTGTGCTAAGCATCTGCCTTCTGATATTCCACCAATAACATGTTCTGTTCTTTATTTGTTCAAATGGGAAAGCGCATGTGACTGCATATCAATGCTTCCATTTTAGATGGCTGTTATCCTTAGCTTGCCTACATCAGAAATCAAAATGGAAGCATTTGGACATACAGCGAAGTGCTTGAGGATGTGGAGTATTTTGGAAAAAAGACATTTCTTAGATATTACTCCATGGGACACTTATTTATCTAGAGCCCTTTGAGCATTTCTTTTAATGCATGTTGAAGGCCAGGTATTGAGAGGAGTCCAATCCCTCAGTTCTCACCAGCAAAGGAAAATACTGCAGGGGATAAACTCACCTTCCTCCCTGAGCAGTTTAATAACAACCAATCGGTTTCTCTGCTGTAGCTTCAATCTCCAGTTTCAAGTGTTTTATTTACAACTGCCAGAAAGGAAAATCACTTATTGCTGGAGTATTATATACCAGTTATCTACTTACAGTAAGAAAGAAATTTAAGATGATTCTCCCATCCTTCCCACTCAAAACCATTTTCCTTTAATGGGCAGAATTTTTCTCTTGAGAAAACATTGTTGGCTTTGTTAAATTCCTGTTTATTAATGTTTGATTCTTCTGAGATACAGATTTTTGAGTTACTGTTATATCATCTTTTATAATCATCATTTATCTCACTTGGCTTCTCATCTGATAATTTCAAGGCTTTTTTTTTTGTGTGTCAAGAGTGTATTTATCATTGCAAGCAAATGCTAGTAACCCAGCTGAAGAAGAATGTGAAAGCACTTGCTCAAGGAGATGGAATGGCTACCCTGGCAGAGGCTGTATAGTTTGTTCAGTAAACAGCTTTGTGTTGTTTTGCAGTGAAAAATGTTTCAGCATATTTCTATGGATGTGACAAATACACTGCCTGCCTCCACAGTGAATAATTAAACAGGGTTTTCGTGCAGAATTCAAATGGCCTCACACACAAAAAAAAAAGCTTTACATGCATTAAATGAAATTCAAGCATGACTTAGTCTGCCACTGTGCATCCAGCATAATCTTGATTTTATTGTTAATAAATTAGTAGAATGACTAGTAGTTGAAAACTCCAGCTCCACACTAGAGGACAGGAAGAAAGCTGTAGTGTGAGTTTGGATTAAAGGTTTCCAGGACTTTAAGGGAGCTGCTGCTCACAGAAGTGGGGCTCATTCATTAACCTTCAGCTGCTGAAAAGGATAGTCCTATCCCACTGCCTTGCTTTAGAGGTTTTAATTCCCTCTGAAGCATGTCTGACCCCTCTATGAATCAGTTTCCTAAACCACCTAGATATGGTAAATGAGATGGGAAGAAGCTTTTTCTTGGATTAAGGAAGTGAGAACTGGTACAGAGAAGGCAAAAACCAGTGTCTGGGGGGGAGAGCAGAGCAAGTGCTTAGTTGGCTGGGACCACCTGGAGCAACACCACCCTGCTCTCACCTGCAAAGAACCTGGTGATTTTAAGCAATATATATCAAATCTTAACACAAACTACGGCATCTCTTAGAAATTTCCCAGGATAAAGCTTAGAGTTAGCTAAGTGTTGGTTTGAATTACAAGTAATGATTGGATTGCAAGATGGAGCGAGGAGGCTGAGGAACAAAAGAAACTGTGACTAGCTGATCAAAGCCTCTGTCTGTCCCTCGTTCCCACTGACAAGTGGGAAATAGGCTGCCCTGGAAAACATGATAACAGCATTTCATTTATATTGATGCTGGAATCGGTTGTATGTTAACTTGAAGGCCTTAGTTGATAGAGATAGCAAACAGATTTCATCTTCTGAGTGATCTTAAAAGGTAGATGCAGGCTGGCTGGGGGCAGGAGCCATCTGGCAGCTACCCCATCACATCTGGTGTGCCAAGCGGAAATAATGAGAGGCTGCATTGTTTTGCCTCTTTCCTTCTCGGTAAATCTGTGCCTGGTGATGATAAACATATTTTCCCCTTTCTGCAGTCATTTAGTGATATCACAATGATTGTATGTTATGGTAACTTTTGGAAGCCAGATGAGCAGAGACTGTCGTGTCCTTTAGGACTATGTAAACAAATTCCTGACTCAGAGGTTACAGGCTAAGTTCCCAAGAGAAGCCACGGTATGGAGGAAACATTAGGTTCATGAGGAAAACTGTGCTTATTTAAAGAAGAGAACTGTTATTTCAGAACTGACAGTGCCCTATATTGTTTTCTAATGTTGTCTTACATGCTCGTCCTCTCTCTTCTTTTGTTCTTGGCCAAAGACAAAAATGTAAGTCCAGAAAAAAGCACACGTACAGAAGGCTCTACAGTGAAACTGCTTTTGCTCATTCATAAAACTGTGCTCAGCACTACCGTGTAACTGCTTTTAGTGCCTGCAGTGGGTTGTAATTCTGAGATAAAAATAGATTTTTGTTATCGTTTTATTACTAGAATTAAAAATTCCTCCACAAAAATTCCACCCTCATGCTGGGGGAAATGTTTTTAACATGCATCGATAGTGATTAAGCATTGGATACCATGGGTGATCTCAGATTGCATCAGGTGGTAATGCTGTTATTGTCTGGTAGAATTCAGACAAAAAGCGAATGGACAGAGCAACATCCATTGATTTCAAGGGGAAGACTCAAAAAAATCATTTCGTTTCTGATAGGCACATCTAAGCAATGTGTGCTATCACTCATTGTAAATGAGAATAAAGCCATAGGCATATGCTCAATCTATTACTGTGTATGCTTCAGCAGCTCCCATATTTGTATGTTTGCAGTTCTCCATCCTACAATAGGAAATTACAGATACGTTAAGACGTGCTAAGATTTCCATTGCCTCCCTTGTGCAGCTCATTTCCAAGGCTCTGCGGTTGCCTTGGAAACAGGGGAAGGTAGAATTTTGTTCAGCTGGCTGCTGAGCTGCAAGCAGTGGTTTGGCAGCAGAGGGGCACATGGGCGTTCCTACGCACAGGCACTGCGAATCTATGAATGAGGTATTTGGATTTTTGTTCACGATGTTAAATACCTCGAATTTGTGAAACAAAAACCTGTAAAAAATGCTATAGTGAACCATTCTATTCACTTAAATGCCACTAATGGCTAAGGGTTTTTTTTTTTATAGTGTTTATTTGCCAAAATGTAGGATTGACGTTTAAGCAGTTAATGTTTAATTTTCTTTGCTGGGTGTTCATGAGTGCTCAGTATTACTGTAGATGAGGGAACCTTTTAGACACATAAACATGAGCCTCGCTGTAGATGGGTACTTGTTTGTTTTTTTTAATCTGGAGTCACACCCCTAAAAACCAGTGAGGATCTACAGAGAAATGAGTGTTACAGCTTCTGCGAATTAAAAGTTCAAAATCCTTACGAGTATAATAATAAAGCTCTTAGGAGGCCTCTGTATGTATATGGGAGGAAGGCATGTCAGGGAGTGTCCAGGTACCTTCAGATGGGGAGAAAGAACGCTTAAAGCTGTTGCTTTGTAGATTTCCAAGAATAACTTGGCAGCCAAAAAGCTCTTAAACGCTTGTGTATATCCACAGAGATGTCAAGAGGGACAGCTGTTTTGCAGCTCTGCAAATAGTGAGAAGATGTAACAGCCCAGGGCTGCCTAAAAAAATGCAGGCTACACCCACAGCACGTAGAAATGTATATGCACAAGTTGCACTGGCAGTAACAAAGATTGCCTGTGATGAAGTACTGCAAAAATATGTCAGTGGAAAACACAATAGCAGGATACAATGAACGTAGAAGCCAATTAAAAAAATATTTCAGTGCTAGTATAATCTTGGATATTTTGTGGATGCAAAAGCAATGATAGCATGTAATTCCATGTGCTATCAAGCTTGAGCCAGTCCATGTTCATGATATTTCACTGCAGCTGAGGTTTCTGCCCTATGGAAGGAAATGAGACAGTTTGTTTGCACATCAATACACTGAAGAAAACTGAGGACTGCATTTCAAAAACCTCCACCTTATTTTCCAAAGGTCACAGCAGCCAAATGCAAAACAAAGGAAGTGTTAGTGACTTACACGATCAGCTATTAGCCACATCTGCAAAACTCTGCTCGTTTGGTTATAATTTTAATTTAACATTGTAGTACAGTGTGGCACTAGGGCCAATAAACCATCAATCTGATGTTATTTGTTGCACATGTTGGGCCACTCCTCTCCCTTTCACAGCATCAGAGAATTGTTGAAGTGGGGAGGTATCTTTTGAGATCATCCAGTCCAATCCTACACCCAGCAGGGTCAGCTACAGTAGACTGATGAGGGCTGATCAGTGTCCAAAGTTCTGGATATCTCCAAGGATACCATCCAGCAAGTACCAGTGTCTGACATCAAAGGTTTTTCCTATGTTTATGTTTAGTTTCTGATATTCCAGTTTGTGCACATTGCCTCTCCTCCTGTCACTGGGTGCTACTGAGAAGAGCCAGGCTCTACCTTCTTAGCAGCTTTCCTTCAAGTATTCATGAGATTCTTGGTAAGGCAGCCAGTCATTCCCCAGGACTCCCTGTTTCCCCTTGTATGATGAGAGTCTCCAGTCTCTCAATCTTTATGGCTCTTCACTGGACAATGTCTTCATCTCTCTCTTGCAATGGGGAGCCAAGTGAAGAATTTAGATGCAAAATTCCAGATGTGTCTCACCATCGGCTGAATAGAGGGCAGAGAGCCCCTTCCTTGAACTGCTGGTAACTCTTCCTAACACAGCTCAGGTTGCTGTATGACCTTGTAGCAAGGTCATACTGCTGGCTTACGTTCAACTCAGTGCCCAAGACCCCCAGGTCCCTTCCTGCAAAGCAGTTTTCCTTCTGAATGGCCTCCACCATGCACTGATGCCTGAAGGCTGTCAGCTAGGTCAGGTATAACCGACTCTTTTTAAATCCATGCTGACTAATGCCAACCAACTTCTTGACCCTAATGTGTTCAGAAGTTGTTTCCTAAATAATTCATTCTCCCATCTTTCTAGGAATTGAGGTAAGGTTGACTGACCTGTTCTCTGATCCTCCTTCTTATTCCTCTTGAAGTTAGCAGTGACATTTACCTTTTCCAGTCCTCAGGAACGTTCTCCAGTTGCTGTGATATTTCAAAGTGTCCTCACAGTGACGTTATACAGCTCCCTCAGCACTTGAGTGTATCTCACCAATGTCTACACGCTTTTTGCATGTTTGATTCATCTACATGTTCCTCAGGAGGATCCACCTCTACTAAGAATAAATTTTCATTGCTCCAGATTTTGCAGCAGGTCTCAGAAGCTTGAGGTCCCTTAATAGTAAAAAATATGGAGAAGAAGACACTGAATACCTCAGTGTTTTTCAAGTCCTTTGTCATCAGCTGCGTGTTCAGTAGTGGGTCAGAAATTTACATTTGCTGCAGATAGATCAGTAGTTCTTGCTGTCCTTCACATCCCTTGCTTGATTCAGCTCTGGGTGAGTTTGATGTTCCTAAGCCTATCACTGTATACCAGGACAGTGTTTCTATATTCCTCCTGAGTCACACAACCCTACTTTCACCTCCTGTATGTTTCTTTCTTATGTCTGCATTTAACCAGCAGCTCCCTGTTTGTCTGTCCAGGCCTCTTGCTGTTTTTGCTTGATGTCCCACTTGTCAGAAAGCACCATTCTTGAGCTGTTTCATGGAGGTCAGTGATGAAAGTCAATTAGTCTTCTCAGATCTCTCTTCTCTACAAGACAGTCACCATGGGATTTTTCCAAACAGATAAGCCAAAGAAGCCAAAATCAGTTCTCCTGAAACCCTTTGTTGTGATCCTGCTATTCACCTTGTTCACTTTTTCTCAGGATCTTGAACTCCACAATCTAATGGCTGCTGCTACCAAAGATGACTCCATCCTTCCCAGTCTTCACCAGTTCTTCCTTGTTTATAAGAAAGTCCAGCAGCATCTCTCTCCCCTTTGGACTTCATGACAGTAAGTTATTGATTTGCCTCCAAAACTTCCAGGAGTTCTTGTATCCTGCTTTGTAGATCCTGCAAGAGATGCTCAGAAGATTCAAATTCCCTTTGAGAATAAGGGTCTGTAGATGTAAGGCTTTTTCCAGTTCTTTGGTGATCTCATCTATATCTTCCTGCTCAGGAAGCATTTAGCAAATAACTCCACAATACAGCATACATTAGTTTGACCTCTAATCTTGACCCTTTAGCATCATTCATCTTCAGGCTGAGCTCTGCATGTTTCTGCTGCTCCTTCACACAAAGGGTAACTCCTCTGCACCTTCCTACCCTGTCTATAATAGAGCTTTCATTCATCCATTGCAGAATTCCAGCATTCCACAATGACTGTGTGATCCCCACAACACCATAGTTCTGCAACTGCAGATCTCTCACTCATTGTGCTAATTCCTCCTGCTGTGCTGATTCACCAGCAAACATAGGAGAGTTTGCCATGTTATCCTCATGGCATTGGCATTTCTATATCTGTGTGCACATGCTTGAGATTGACCCCCTTCAGCCCTGTTGTGTCGAATATGAAGTTACACCATGCTGCTCCCTCTTTGCCAACCTTGTTGGAAGTTGCCATTCCCCTTCCTTGGTCCTGCTGTAAAGCTGTCCTTGCCAGGCCAGCAAGTCAAACTAAAAAACTTTTTTTTTTTTTTTTTTTTCCACAACTGAAAATTGACAACTGCAAATTGATTAATGTTTTACAATCAAGTTTCTGCCCAATTCAATTTTATTTTGTATGTCCAACAATGAGGATGCAGATATATCTTGTCTGAGTGACAAGAGCTCTCACTGCAGAGGTAATGCCAGCCCTTAACTACATAATACAGATCACCTGGGCTGCTTTGGATGCTCATGATCCCTTTTGGGCTGCCTTCTCTGATTCTTGTAGCAGTGCTATGACTAAAGGAAAGTCACTATAATAAAAAGGCACATACTACAGTGTTCTTTCCTTGATAAGCTTGCACTGTCCTGTGACAGGCTGAGGGAGCTGGGCTTGTTCAGCCCAGAGAAGAGAGGGCCGTGGGGTAAAGTGATTGCAGCCTTTCAGTACCTGAAGGTAGCCTATAAAGAGAAGGGGAGTCAACTCTTTGAAAGGGTAGATAACAGCAGGATAAGGGGAAATGGTTATAAGTTGAAGAAGGGAAGATTTAGGTTGGATATAAGGGGAGTGTTCTTTACCAAGACAGTGGTGAGGTGCAGGAACAGGCTGCCCAGAGAGCTTGTGGATGCCCTATCCCTAGAGGTGTTCAAGTCGGGTTGGATGTGGCCCTGGGCAGGCTGGTCTAGTGTTAAATGGGGAGGTCGGTGGCCCTGCCTGCAGCAGGGGGGTTGGAGATTCATGATCCTTGAGGTCCCTTCCAACCTGGGCCATTTTGTGATTCTGTGGTATATATCATAGAATTTTAGAAAGGAGGGACCTTAAATACCATCTAGTTCCAACTCCCCTGCCATGGCCAGGGACACCTTACACCAGATCAGGCGTATATACATCTTGGTTTAAAAACCACATTCTCTCTTTTGCCCTTGAACTGTCCTTCCTACCACAGCCATCTGCCATGCACTTGGATTAGTTTACTTTATTTCCATGTGTCAACAACCAGAGATGCTAGAATCAAGGTCAAAAATCTTCCCAAATTAGTGCACGGTGGGTTTTCATTAACATAGAATATAAATTCACTTGTAGAAAAACAGATATCCCCTTCCTATGGGTGTTCAGGTGTATGGGAACTGCTGAATCACAGCCTGAACCTCTGATTGACCACCTGAGGCAAGCAACGAGCCAGCCATGGGAGCACAGGTGAAGGTAACTCACCTGTGCTACCAGAAGGGATGGAGGCTGGCTGCACCTCTCCTAGATCCCATTTAAGTGCTGACTGCCACTAAGGAAGGATTTCTTCCTGTCGATCACTCCTTGTGGAGAATATTGTGAGCCTATAACATTGGTAAGCAATTTCCGTTTATTATCTTCCTGTTGCAATGATCTTACTTAGCCTAACTTTCCTGTAGATTTCTTAATTATAACATCTATATATTCATTGATTATACATCAAGTTACAATTGTTGCCAGACAGCCCCCAGAAAAGCTGTTGTTTAGCAGCAGGGTAATGTTTCATGCTGGCCCTCTGCATTCCTCAACTGGGAGCCTTGCATGGACAGTCAGACAGCACAAGCTGAAACAGCATCGTACTGCTTGAAAGCTGCTGTTGGCTTTATCATGGCTGCCCTCCAATTTCTGCTTGTTTTAAGAGTCTGAACCTCTATGGTTCACCACAGAACGATGATTCTTGTACTTCAAAGGTGCCAAAACGTAGCTCAGCAGGCCCGAGCCAGAAACACAGGCTAGAAGGCACTGCTAAAACGCAGCAGTGCACGCTCTGCTGGTGCAGCGGACAAGCAAAGGCACGAACCCCAGCAGGTGCAGAAGCAGCTCGGTGTAAATCATTCGCACTTCCCGAATTCCAGCTGCCCCCGGCCGAGCCCCGTCCCGCGGACGCTGCCCAGCGCCAAGGGGCGGCTCCGCCGTCCGCCTTCGGGTGCCGGAGCCGCGGCGGGAGACAATGCCGCAGCCCCGCCCCGCTCCCGCGCGCCCATTGGCTGCGCGCCGCTGCCGCGTGACGTCACTGAGGGGCGGTGCGCAGCGCCCTATTTAAGGCGCGGAGCGGGGCGCGGCTGCCGCAGCGTACGGTGTGGGAGGTGGCGGAGTGCGTGCGGCGTGGTACCGGCATCATGCGTGAGATCGTGCACATCCAGGCCGGGCAGTGCGGCAACCAGATCGGCGCCAAGGTACGGGCCGTCCCTCGGCTCCCTGCCGAGGCTCGTGCGACCGGCACCGGGGTGCAGCGCGCAGCTCCGTCGGGGTTATCCGCGACCGGAGCGGGGCTGTCCGGGCTCGAATCCGCGGTCGCTCGGAGCCGCCTCGCAGCCACACGTACGGCTCCTGGGGGAGAGGGGCGCGGCGGCACGGCCAGCCCCGGGTGCGGGCTGGGGCTGCTGTCGCCTTGCGGGGACGCTGCTGTGTCAGTAGAACAGCGTGGCCGGTTTAGGCGGTCTCGAGCCACGGTTAGACAATAGAAGAGCTTCAGATCGGTGGGTGTGCGGGTATCGTCGCCCCGCGGATGTGTGCTAAAAATGAATTCGCTCGAATTCCAGCGCTGCAGCTGCCCGGCTGCCCTCCTCTGCTCAGTGCTGCTTCTGTTAATTCAGCTGCCGCGGCCAAAGGAAAGTCTTCTGCACTGACTCATGGAGGTGCAGCTTCCTCCCAGGCAGCTGCTCAACCGTGCTAGGGAGTGGTCGGGGACGCTGTGCGCACGGACTGCTAGCGCGTGTGATTGGCACCGGCCAGCTGTAATTAACAGCTGCCCTTTCACGAAAATGTCTTCCAGTTCTGGGAGGTCATCAGCGATGAGCACGGGATTGACCCCACCGGCAGCTACCATGGGGACAGCGACCTGCAGCTGGAGAGGATCAACGTGTACTACAATGAAGCTGCCGGTGAGTTTGTCTGTGTCCTCTGACATCCTTAAATATGTAAGGCAGAAATGTCAGGTCGTAGCTTGAAAAATACCTGACTAAGAGCTGCCATCTACGAAGCTTTGTTTCCAGAATGGCTCTGATAGCATTGATCTAGGTGGTGCAACTCTCCAGTGAAATATGGAGAGCCTGTGGTGAGCACAGCAGTGCTGCTGTGGCTGCAGGGCCATAACGCTGCGCTGGTTCCTCCCGCAGGTAACAAGTACGTCCCCCGTGCCATCCTGGTTGACCTGGAGCCCGGCACAATGGACTCGGTGCGCTCCGGCCCCTTTGGACAGATCTTCCGCCCCGACAACTTTGTCTTTGGTGAGTGAGCGTGCCGCGGAGGCGTCCCGCAGCGCGAGCCAGGCGCGTGCAGGAGGCTCAGAGCAGGCGTGCGAGCGAGCCGGGGGGCTGGAGCCCGGCGGGGCTCTGGGATGGGAGCAAGAGGGGCGTGAGCCCCGTGGGGCGGGCGGAGGTGGGGTCTGCGTTCCTTCCGGGGGCACTGACGTGGCTCGTTGCTGCTGGTCTGCCCGCAGGTCAGAGCGGGGCCGGCAACAACTGGGCCAAGGGGCACTACACCGAAGGCGCTGAGCTGGTGGACTCCGTGCTGGACGTGGTGAGGAAGGAGTCGGAGAGCTGCGACTGCCTGCAGGGCTTCCAGCTGACCCACTCGCTGGGCGGCGGCACCGGCTCGGGGATGGGCACCCTGCTCATCAGCAAGATCCGGGAGGAGTACCCCGACCGCATCATGAACACGTTCAGCGTCATGCCCTCTCCCAAGGTGTCGGACACGGTGGTGGAGCCCTACAATGCCACCCTTTCTGTGCACCAGCTGGTGGAGAACACGGATGAGACCTACTGCATCGACAACGAGGCCCTGTACGACATCTGCTTCCGCACCCTGAAGCTCACCACTCCCACGTACGGGGACCTCAACCACCTGGTGTCGGCCACCATGAGCGGCGTGACCACCTGCCTTCGCTTCCCCGGCCAGCTGAACGCCGACCTGCGCAAGCTGGCGGTCAACATGGTGCCTTTCCCCCGGCTGCACTTCTTCATGCCGGGCTTCGCCCCGCTGACCAGCCGCGGCAGCCAGCAGTACCGAGCCCTGACGGTGCCCGAGCTGACGCAGCAGATGTTCGACTCCAAGAACATGATGGCCGCCTGCGACCCGCGCCACGGCCGCTACCTGACGGTGGCTGCCATCTTCCGGGGCCGCATGTCCATGAAGGAGGTGGACGAGCAGATGCTCAACGTGCAGAACAAGAACAGCAGCTACTTTGTGGAGTGGATCCCCAACAACGTGAAGACGGCCGTCTGCGACATCCCCCCGCGTGGGCTCAAGATGTCCGCCACCTTCATAGGGAACAGCACGGCCATCCAGGAGCTCTTCAAGAGGATCTCGGAGCAGTTCACGGCCATGTTCCGGCGCAAGGCCTTCTTGCACTGGTACACGGGCGAGGGCATGGATGAGATGGAGTTCACGGAGGCGGAGAGCAACATGAATGACCTGGTCTCAGAGTACCAGCAGTACCAGGATGCCACTGCTGATGAGCAGGGTGAATTTGAAGAGGAAGGAGAAGAGGATGAAGCTTAATTTCCCTCCTTATCAGAAGAACTTCTAAAGCTGGCATGTCTGTGGAATGACTTTTGATAGTAGTGGTAAAGCATGATCTTTAGATGCTGTGTACCCAATTATCCTCTTTGCACTTGTAACTTTGACAGATTTTATCAATGTAACAGTTCTGAATCCCAAGTTATTACAATTGTTTTTTGCCCTTTATAATGTTAAGAGCGTATAAAGGCATGCATTCTAGATCATGTTTTCTGTCTTCCTTAACTCCCCTGTCAGACAAAGAACAGCTATTTCTTGCCCCAGTGGCTGAAGAAGTTGCAAGGTATGTTAGATGTCTTGAAGTACAGTGGTATATTCTGATCCACAGAGGCTCACGTACTGTTAATATGGATCCCTGTCATGCAAATATCTTTTTTATTTACAGGACTCAATGTGAATGAAAAATGAAATCACTAAATTTCCTAAACAGTGTAAGGACAAATACTTTTAACTTCACAGTTTAGGTCACCGTAAGAATTCTTCTACTTCTCTGTTGAACTCTTCTGCAAAACGCAGGTGTAGATTATGCTTTCCTTCTGGCATCAGATGCAACCTGGAAGAAGGGAGGTGGGGGGGGGGGGAAACAATATTCTGAATATGCACTATGTTCTGGGAGCACAGGTAAACAGTTTGTCCTTTTCCTTTGCTCTTGGTTTCCCAAGTAAAAATATTGATGTAACACTGATGTACTGTTTCTGTGTATGTGGATCAGAATGTCAACTACAGGAACAGTTGAAACAACAAACAGATTTCCTCCACTTTGGGAAGGATAAACTATGCTTTAAACAAATTTGTGTCTCAGACCTAGTTTAAGAACCTCTTCAGTGGTCTGCAAAGATGACACTGAAATTTAGGTGAGTAGGATATATCTAAAGGTATGCCAAGCACCTAAGCTGCTTTGCCTCTGTCAGAGAACAGTGCCTGCGCCAGACAGAGTGGGTGGTGAAATTAATCTGTAACCACAGCAAACTTAATTGGCATTTGCATTGTCTCATTTTTCTGAATAAGCACAAATTCAGAACTAATATAATCCAGCTTTTTAAAGGAAAAAGTGAAGTCTGTACTTCTGTAGTTGAATTGTGACTTAAGGTATAAAAAGGTTTAAGAGAATCTCTGAATAGCCTAAATCTTTAGGCTGTTAACTGATAGGTGAGACAAGACTAATTGCTGTTGTCTTCTCTCTGGGAAAAACTTCATGTATACTTCTAGCACATGTACTTCTAGCACATATATCATGTTGTGAAACTCCTTGTTTAACAACTTTCATCAGCTTCAACAGCTAAAGACCACATTGTCTGATACTTTGCTATGCTGTCTTCATGCCATTTAAACCCTGCTACAGCAAAGGCAATAATTCTTTCAGTGGTGATCAAATGATGCTTAGTTTCTGATAGAAAAGAGCACCAGTGTGAACATGTGTACTTCTAATATTTCTGTCTCAATTTCATTGACTGTTTCTTCAAAGACAAAGCAATATACAGATGTGCAAACATAACAGCAGTCATGAATGTAATCCACAATGATTTTGGATTATTATTACCTAATATTACCTAATTCTAGCCATACAAATACAGAATGATGGCACGCTTATGACAGAAACAGTGTATCTGCACTACAAACTACAAATCCTTTTCTAATTTACTATTCAGAGAGAAATCAAGGCAAGAAAAGGTGATATTCAAATTATGACTGAAAATACGCTAACCTTAGATCGTTTCACCTTTCATGAAATATCTTTAGTGCAACAAGAGAAAATGAGGTCATGTGCCTATCTTTTCTCTGTATTTCTGATATTTAATCATTGGTTTAATTTCTTATTGGATAAATGCATATATGGGAGAGCACTTCAGCACAAAGACTCGTAAAGAACAGCTTTACGTTCTACTGCTTGGCAGCTTCTAACAATTTCTACCCTTGTGGTCCTTCTGAAGAAGCTATCTGATCTTTGTCTAGTTTTTGTTATGGCATGCCTTAGAGCATTTTTTTCAGGGAAATCTAACACGATTATAGGTATTCTAAACAGGGCATCTGTGGGAGTAACTGACTGTCAAGCATTTAAAATAAAAGTCTGTATGTGGTTATTAGGAAGGTCTCTATCTTTCCTGTTGTATAATGTCTGTTATGAATGGCAGAGCTGACTTTAAGGTAAACATATCACTCAATTTCTCACAGAGATGACATCAGTGAAACAGATTCTTACACTTTGCATTCATAAAAATGTTTCAGTTCTAATTCTTGAGTGTTAGTCAGCATGATCTGCTGCTGAGTAGTAATAGAAAGCTTGAATTTATATGCAAATCAATGAAGAAAAGAAAGATAGTGGTATCCCTCCTTTTTATGGGTAGCATTTTTGGGTTTTCACAATAATATCTTGACCTTTCTTGTTTATGGAGTAATACTTGAACATAGCTGCATGACTTTTTTTTTCCATCCCACTTTTCTGAAACAACAAATTCAAGGAACTTCTGAAAAATAAAATCTTAGAGACTGTTGCTCACATTAACAAGGAAGAGCAGAGATCAGTATCCTCTGCCTCTCTCTTAGCTAGTACTCTTGCTCTATTCATAGCATCTAAATTCATTGCTCCACTTACTGGAACAGAAATTAGGTATCTTACAATATAAGGAATGCAATGACTATAACAAGAAAAAGATATATCTGATGAGAAGTGGAAAGATGAAGAGGACTTTCCTTAGGTTCTTTTGGAGAACATTAGGAAGGTACTTATTGAATTACTGATTCTTCTTTCTTTTTACATAAAGGCTCAAATACACTGTTTGCATAACAGTGACAGGGAAGTACAGAATAGTTTCATTTACATCAGGACCGATTTGTCCAAATGCTTTTTTTTTTTTTCCTTTTAACATTGTGGATTTTAATTTCTTCTTTTCTTTAACAATCAGTAAGAAACACTCCATCATGTAACTTACCGGGAGCCTTTGATGTGCTCATGAATGTATTCTGCATGAAAGCGTGGAACCAAAGGGTCTTTCTCACCATGAATTATTAATGTAGGACATTTAATATGAGGCAGCAACTGTTGACAGATACTACCTAGGGAGAAAATAAATGAAGGTTACACTTCATTTAAAAAAAAAATAAAAATGAAAGACCAAAGCTGTTTCTGCAAAGGACTCGAACTCCACTTGGGTTCTAGCTATTGTTTCTCCTTGTGGATAGCATGCAATTATTCCACAGAAGTGTGTTAACAGGACTAATATTTATTTCTTTTAAGTACCACACAAGCAGTGAAATTTGCTCCATTAGTGGTCATTAACAGAAAAAGACACAGCAAATGAAGCTATTGCCCTCAGCCCTGCTTTTTTCTCTTCAGCCTTAGTTTTTGTTGTTTTTGTTTTGCACTCAATGCTACATTTTGTTACATAGGTTTATGAGACCCTCCAGATCTCTTTCTGTGGGGCTTCTCCCCTGCATCTCATCTCCCAGTATGTAGGTATAGCCAGGACTGCCCCTTCACAGGTGCGGAATCCAATGCCCACCCTTGTTAAACTTCACGTGGTTGGTGACTGTCCTGCTTTCTAACCTGTCAAGATCTCTCTACAGGGTATCTCCATCCTTGATGGAGTCAACAACTTCTCCCAATTTAGTATCACCAACAAATATGCTCAAAACAGTTTCTAGTCCTGCATCCAAGTCACTTATGAAAACGTTAAAGAGAACTGGCCCTAAAATGGAGCCCAGTACTACAGACCTCTGCATTTTTCTGCAGATAAGCAGGTTCCATGTACCTTACTTGACAGGAAATGCAGGGGACAGGAGATAAATTTCAACATATTTATCACTAAATTTTGTGACATGTAAACCTATGTTTCAATAAAGACTTTATTTTTATATGTAAAGAGTATATACTAGTTGAGGAACTTAAATAAGTTAATAGTTGGCATTTAATTTGCAAACAAACACCCTAGAAATTCACTTGTCTGAAGTCATTTATATTGAAATAAAGGGAGGCTTCAAAGTTCAACTGGCCTGGGCTTTCGACTTTGTTGCAGAAGTGTATGTAGAGTAATTGGAGAAATCTTTAGAGATAAATATTCAATAATGACTATATTGCCTGGTTTAACTATTCTTTTGGATTTCAAATAGCCAAGCTGCATCAATAGTATTTTTTTTAATGTTGTTTGAGCTGTCAAAATGTGAACTTCCTTCTTTTTGTACTCATTATATGCTACTAGTTTTTAAAAAGTGTTTCAGCTCCCAGGCATTTTCAGAAACTTAGATGAACACACCTGACATTCTGGAGAGCTTACAAATGTCTCCAAGAGGTAGTCTTTTGGCACTGAGAAAGTAGAGGAGAAAAAAGCTTAGCAGAATCCCTCCAGTTCAGTCTGCATGACAGAAACTATTTACTAACATAATTTTATCGCAGAACAAGCAAAGAGACTCATCAGCTAATGATTTCCATAAACCTTTTATCCTCCTGTACCTTGCTGGTTCTGTGAACTGTCTATGAAGTAACTGCTTTATTGATAAGTGTGAGTCAGACCCAGCTTTTAATGCCATATGAAGAGGCCTTCCTTTCCTGACTACTAGGATTCTTATCCAGAATTGTTGGCTACTATAACTGCTTCAGATTAACACTGTGGAAGCCTTACCACCCGATTTTTCAGCAAAGCGGGCTATTCCGTCTACCCAAGCCTCACAGGTTTCTGCAAAATACTTATGTCCATACAGCTCTTCAAGTGGTTTCTTAACCTTTTCACTCCATTTTGAAACATCTCGAATACCTACATAAGATAACATTGAAATATGTTAGGATATTACCTGCAACAAGACAAAACTCAATACTGACAATGTTTAAATAATTTTTCAAGCCTGAGTGCAGACATCTATTTCAAACTTGAAACTGCACTGAATAGTTTAAAACAATTCTTAGTGGGGAAAAGATTTAAAAAAAAAAAACCTGTTGTTTTATTATCCCTGCTGGAGTGTGAGTTACAAAACTGGCCTATGACATTCATAAAGAACAAAACTATGTATATAGGACAGGACCATGACTTCTGATTTTTCTTTTTCGAGGGTATGAAGAAGATGAGTTCAAGGAGGTACTTTGTGTATAAAAAGAGAACTATTTTTGTAACAGTGTGGCAGAGCTGGCAGCAGTATTTTATATCCTTCAGCCTTTTGCTTTGGCTTATGGGAGGAAGTTCTTTCATGATTCTTAGCACCGTTCAGAAGAACGAAGCTCTTACTAAGGCATTCCAACAGGCTGACATCATTATACATTTGCCATGGTCTTACAGAAAAACAAGCAACTTTACTTAATAGAGCCCAGTGACTCACGACATCCAAGCTATAGTTGCAGAAATAATCTGACATCAAGTTTACCTATTTTTCCCCTAAAATTTTCAGTACAGGTCACAGATCAGACACCCATAAAGGTCACTTTCATTCAACCATATTTCAGTTGTAAACCCTTAAATCAAGAAAGCTCAAAATAACGTTGACAAAGCAGAGAATGCAAGAGACCCATTCAGTGAAAGGTACCATATCACCAAACAGTAACTTACACCATTAGCAAAGCACTTAATTGGCTTCAAACAGGAATTAAGGGGAAAAAGGAGTTTGGCATTAATTAACAAACAGAACCTGTGAAGCCAAACGAGCAAAGTAGTACTGATTGACTGAAAGTGTTGTTTTTTAACAGCATCTGATTGGTAACCACTGGGAAATAAGTTTGATCACCCCAGACTATCTGTTACTGACCAACTGTTTCCATTACAAAATCTGCTGTTTTTTTCCGTGCTGCTGACCTTATTTTATGAAGATGGGGGGAAAAAGGAAGCTAAATACTGAATGGACATAGGTAGCAAAAGAAAACCTTTCTCTCTTACCAAACCCTCAACTGCAGATGAAACACACTGATACTCAAGCAGCTTTATCACCCAGAGAGATGCTGAAAGCACCAATCCACAAAAAGGCCAAAGGTCAGCAATGGAGAAGATGCTACCTGCAGTCCTTTCAAAGTAAGACTTTTTTTTCTCCAAATGACTGATTCTGACTGATGTACATTTTGTAATTATTATGTAATAGAACCTCTGTTCATATAATAGCATGTAGAGAACTAAAGTAGCATGTTTACAAAGCTAGGAAAGAAACAGAATAAACTACTGCTACTACTACTGATAATAAAAACGACTTAGTACAGGTGATTTAAGTACACACGTGTAACACACACACTAGTTACCTGGCTGAAAAAACAGCCAGGTTCCACAGCTGGTATAAATCAACCTCCAATCATTTAAATAAAACTATCCTCAGTTACACTTGTTGAGAGACTTTACAGGTAATTCTTCATGCCTAATTTCCACTAGTGCTCATTTTGTTGTTTTGCTTTAGGTAGTGAATGGTCAGATTTTATTTTGCATGAATTTAATAATGATCAGAAATCCAGTGTTTATTTATTTTGGAAAGATTTTGTAACCACAGTAATTAACTTAAAAGAAATGCAAATTAGATAGGTATTCTGGGATTTTACATGAATAATTCATTTGCTTTCTGACCTCCAAACAGCAAGTTATGAGCTTGTTTTCTTACTACATATTATATGTGCCCTAGAGGCAAAAGCTATTACGTGTTAACATAACAATTTTCTGTGGACTATGTCTAAAAGTTGTGCAAGATGTGAGAAAGTAAATTCAGCCAAGGGTTAGTGAGATTACTTAGAATTTAAATTTAGGAACTTGGCATAGCAATGAAAATCTTACCTTCTGAAATATACTGATAAGCTACTAGAAATTATACTTTTTAGCGGCTGTTGATGAGGACTTCTTTTTAATCCTGCTACGTTACCCTGGAGTAATTGTTGGGAGATTTTTCCCTATGATTTCAGCCTATCCCTATGTGTAACAACTTGGTGAATTTTGTACCCTGTTGCTTTAAATTCACTGTGTCCTCAGCTCTGTCTCTCCTTAGCTGTAATGTGACTAAGATCCTTGGATGAAGATGAAACGAATTATTCAAGAATATGATGTTTCTCTAGCCATTCAGTTTATACATACCATTATAAATTCTCACATCCTCTTGAGTAACACTAGCGTTTGCTCCCCAGACAACCATCTTGTGGATAAGAGCTGGATACTTTGCAGCTGCAATGAGTGCTGTAATGCCACCATCACTCCATCCCAGCAAAGAAAACTTCTTAAATTTCAGTGCCTTTGTTGGTACAGGATAATTATATAAAACTGGTATTTTTAGTAAGCAGACATAAAGCATTTATCAAAAACCAGCAGTACAGATCTAGACACAACACTGCATAGTTGAGTTAGATAGGGTAGTTTCCAGCTAGATTTTCCTGCTAAAGGAAAGGTCATATACTTAAAAACAAACAAACAAAAACCCTCTACTCACACTTCTACTTTTTCATGACTATTAACAAAACAATCATTGATTATATTAGATTCTTACTGCATTTAAGAAGCTGTTTTGAAATCAAGAAATGTTTATTTAGAATGGATAGCGAAGACCTAAAGTATTAGATATTCATTATGTGCTATGACAGTGAAGTCTTAGAGACTGATGGTACACAGAATGTGTGAATTCTCTTCGCATAAAGCTGACAAAGACTACTGCAGTTTGGGATGGTATGTAACCCAAGATGAACTTAAGAAAAGTTTAAGACTTGGAAAAATAAAATCCGGTGATTTAATTTATTGATGCTAGCTGACCTATTTAAAAAACTATAATGATTTAAAAAAAATGCTTAAAGAGTGTTTGCTATAGGATTGTATCAAATTTAGGTGCCTAATCCACATTTTCTGAAGCATACATGGCATTTTAAATATTAGTACCTCATGAATTCCAATTCAAAACATTAATATTGCAACATCTTTTTCTCAAAAAGGAAGGCTCAGAACAAAAAATACGTCAACCGGGACATCAATTAATTCTGACTTGTACATTGCTTTCCACTTAGAATCTGAAACTAGTCCTCTCATATTCCAAAGTCTGTGGTAGAGGGTAAGAGCAGTGACTGGAAAGAGGATTTTCTGCTTATGATGTTCAGTGAGCAAAAGGTGAGGAAGATAAAAATGCTAGGAAGCAAAGGAATAGACCTCATTGCAGCCTTCCAGCATTTAAAAGGGGATTATAAAGAGGAGGGGAATCAACTTTTTACAAGGGTAGATTGTGATAGGACAAGGGAGAATGGTTTTAAGCTTGAAGAGAGAATTGGATGATTGGATGTCAGGGGGAAGTTCTTTACTCTGAGAGTGGTGAGGTGATGGAACGGGCTGCCCAGAGAGGTTGTGGATGCTCTGTCACTGGGGGTGTTCAAGGCTGGTTGGATGTGGCCTTGGGCAGCCTGGTCTAGTACCAGATCTGGAGGTTGGTGGCCTTGCATGCAGCAGGGGGGTTGGAACTTGATGATCCTTGGAGTCCCTTCCAACCCAAGCCATTCTATGAAAGAAATCTTTTTTGTACTGGAACAATATTCAACAGCAGTTTTGTATATAGGAGCCTGAGTTTTTATACCCTTTAGCAAAAAGGCATAATTGAAAGTTTTGAAGGTTTTCTTTTTTTTGTGTGTGTGTGTATTCTTTTTTTCTTTTGAAATTTTTTTAAATGGCTTTAAAGAAGATATTGTATTTTTGAAGGGGAAAAAAAAAGAAGGAAGTTAGTTAAATGCGTTGTTTTGGTGCTCAGTGTTCTGCTGTTGGAATACCAGTCCTGCTTTCTTTGGAGAGAAGAAAGCAGAAGCAGGAAATGAGAGAAACAAAAGAATACAGAGAAAGGAAAAAGTAGTTATAATCTGGAAGCTTGCTCCTGTTTGTAAACATGATGTTCAAGTGAGGCACAGCCTTATCAGTCAAACTGATACCTGGTTTTCTTCTATTATTACTGGACTTATCTGGTTTTGGCAGCTTCCTTGATACTAGGCTCACTGTAGTCTTGCTCAATCCCAGATTTCATCTGTCTAAGCCCTAATTAGCAAACAGAAAAGAAATAAGATAGGGGACAGAGGACACGTAAGGTAAGTTCTGACAACAAGAAAAAGGAGCCTTGAATTTTAGCAGCTAGTTACATGCTTGCCCAGGTCTGCAGAAAAAATTAGTTACAAGTGATCAACTTTCAGTACTGTTCTGCCAAAGTGTCACTGGTGTCTTGGCAAGTTTTAGGAGTTGGCAGCAGTGCTCATAAAGCTTAAGTTTTTGTTGTTGCTGCTGTTCTCCTAGTGCCAGTAACAAATTATGCATCTCAAAGTTGCCTGATGGGTGGAATAGATGATTAAGATTTTTGTTCTCCATCATAGGCAATTTGCCAGTGCTTTAACTGAGATCCATTTGCCTCCAGTTACGTACTTCTCTCACTAACCAGACATTATTTTGTTGCATTTTTGGGGGTTTTCTCAGGATGCGTTTTCAGCAGGAGGAATTTATTTGGCCCTCCAAAAAAAAAAAACAAACCCCCAAAAACACAATGCAATGTAACAGATGTCTTGGAAATGGTGTGCATGTTTGTTTACTTTAGTTTTGAAGTACTTACTCTGCAGGCCTCTAGCTTACATTGGTAGTTACCTGTAAGCTGGTTTCAGCTCCTGAGTTCTTGGGTCATTTTGTGCTATCTTTCTTTACCCAACAAGTGAACAAAATGAACTCCATACTATATTATTTCTTTAGACCACACAAAGTATTTCACAAGGGCTGCAGTTGATCTATAAAAATTGGGACAAGCCCAAACCTACCTTTTTAATTCAACAGTAGATTTCCAGACTAAGAACCTCTTAAATATCACACTGGCTGTTTCCATAGTAATAATTTTTAATGCTTTGGGCCTTCATTTTGGTTTTTGATAGAGACTGGGATGGAGTGTAGCAGAATGGACCTATATGCATTAGACTCCTTCAATTTTATCTCAATTCCTTTGCAGAACACGTTCAGTGATACATAGCACTGTCATCTGCATCAAAGTGATAAACACTCCTCAGAATTTATACTTCTGTTATTTCACTGAAACCCTGTGGCATTCACAGCTTCAGGAGAGGCACCGGAATCTGAAAGAGCCCAGAACAAAGGTACTGAAGGCTCACCCATACAAATGGATTTTGTCTGTCTGCAGGCTGTCTGCATGCAAACCACATACCGTTAGACAGCCCTCTGCAGGAACCGTGACTTTGTTTTATGCTGGGAATCCTAGTTAGGGTGATTCCATGAGATTTGTGCTATCCTTCACATGTTGTGCTAAAATAGAATCAAGTTACCTGCCCTTGGGAAGATTTTAACAAATAGTTGTTATATGCTTACATCAGTGAACATCTTCAAAAAAACAGGATGCCACATCTCATTTGTTTTGGCAGCTTTATAAATCTGTGGACTGCTGCCTTCTTTGACTGCCTGCCTTATGATTACATGCTTTTGAAGGACAGCTCTGTTTTCTATTTTGCAGCTATTAGTTTTTCAACAGAGGCAGGGAAAGGGAGTTACAACCATTTAAACAGAAAGTATGTCACCTACCCATGATAGCAGCTTTTTCTTTGTTTGTGTAGCAGAAGAAATTGGTGACTCTCTGTGCAGAGAGATTGCTTATATGGTTAGAGGGCACAACTGTATTTTAATCCTGATTCTGCTGTCAGACCTATTTTGTTTCACCATGCAGAATACTCGAGGAAGGCTGCATTTCCAGCTTCATATGGTTCTTTCTGTAAGGTTACTGCTCGTTACATAAATACAGTTGGATTCACTGACTGAATCTTCTCTCATATTTTTGGAATTTTCATGCTCTGCCAACTCTCTTAACATGGCCAAAGAAACTGTATAGCTTAACATAACAAGGCCAAAATAATAGAACTAAACCAGAAAACAGTGTTAGCACTCAGAGGATGGAATAAAAGCACAGCTTAGGAACATAGATTTGAAATAAAAAAAAAAATCTGTAAGATGGAGAAATAATAACAACTCTGAATTGTAGTTTTCATAATCACAATAGCAGCGTTAGTTAAGATCTGATATGTTTACAGGTATCCTTTGATTTCCCACAAAGATTGTTTCAGTAATAGGCTGTAAAATGCAAAATGCCAAGTCAGTTTTCAGAATCAGATGTCTCTTGAACTGGATTGCTCAAGGTAAAATGTCAAGCTTGTATTAGCTAGAAAAATTTCTAAGAACATTTCACTATTGTAATCTCTTCTAGTTAACTTTCATATATAGTTTACCTAAACTTACATGGTTTTCATCTGTAAATCTCTTAGGGCAGGATTTTGGAATAAGAACTTATTGCTTTGTAATTCCCTAAACTGGACTTCTCTGTATATTGCAGAAGAGAATATTTTCCAGAACAGTGTATATCTGCCCATTTTTAAGCCTCTATTTGTATGTTTCGCTTAACTTCTTTTCGGTTGGAAATAATGTATTGTCATGGTTTTGACTGGGATAGACTTAATTTTCTTCATAGAGGTTTGTATGATGCTGTAGTTTGGATTTTTAATGACAATAACAGTGATAACACGCCAATGTCTTTAGTTATGGCAGAGCAGTGCTTATATAGTCAAGGATTTTTCTGCTTCTCATAATGATCTCCAGTGAGGAAGCAGGGGGTGCAAGGGAAGCTTGAAGGGGACAAAGCCAGGTCAGCTGACCCCAACTGACCATAGGAATGTCCCATACATGAGACCATGCTTGGCAATACAAGCTAGGGGAAAAGAAGGAAGAAGGTGGTGGATGTTGAGAATGAAGGTGTTTGCCTTCTCAGGTAACAGTTATGTGTGACAAGCTGTGCTTTCCTGTAGCTGAACATCTGCCAATGTGAAGTACTGAATGGATTCCTTATTTTGCCTTGTTTGAATGCACAGCTTTTGCTTTACCTACTAACTGTCTATCTCAACCCATGATTGTCATCTTTCTGATTCTTTCTCCCATCCCATCAGGGGAGAGTGAGCCATCAGTTGTGTGCTGCTGAGCTGCCTGCTGAGGTTAAACCACAACACATACTTAGCAGTACTCTTCCACCAGCAAAATTTAAGAAAAATAAGTTTTATATTTACAGTAAAATCTGAGAATAGATTTACCTGCATAAGATCCACAGCATCTTTTGCATCTCTCTCGAAGAAATCTGGAGGAAAGTCTCGAGAGGGAGGGATGGACTGTCCGTATCCTCGTGGATCCCAAGCGACAATTGTGAATAATTGCTTATTCATGGACTTAAGCTGTGGTCCAAAATCAGTTTGACCACTCCCTGGAAAACCATCATTCTTCAGTCAAAGTAACCACCATAATACATATACAGCATATATACTATAGATGGAAACTGGGGAAACTCGCCTCTTAATTCTAAAAAAAGAGGCTTTATAATTTATCTCTATGTGTAACTAAGGATTGCAACTCTCAGCCACGAAGTACATAACAAAAATCTTTAGGAGTATCTGCAGTATGATGAGAGCAAACTTTCTAGTAGGAAAGTATGCTTATAAAAAATGATGCTCTGCATGGATGTTCTACAAGAGCATCTTAAACTGAGTTTCCTGGAACTATTATCTGAGATAGGGGCTTATTTTGGACAGATTTAAAGAACAGTTATTGCTGAGAGAAAAATGTGGAAGGGGAGGAATATGCTGACAAAATTGTGATTTACAGGTGAAAAGCACTGGGTGAGATGGTTCTTATTTGATGAAACATTTCAGTAAGACTGGGTGTTTGAAGCTGAGCTATAAATGCATTGTTTGAGGAGACAGTAGTGACACAAAAGTACAGAATTCTAACTCTTTATTCTTCTAAGATGTTTGTTGCCAAAATAAGTCAAATAGATTTCTTTTCCTCGTGATGCAGTACAGTTTTTCATTGATAGCCTTGACTTTCAAAGGATTAAATACATTGAGTCTAGAAAATATTTTTGCACTAAGCTATCTATGAATACCAGGGAAAGACTGCAATTTATTTCTAATTTGGATCATGGTTACGTGGTAACAACATCACATGCTACTTAATTAAAACCTGTCCAGCTCTACTATGTAATATTCATATAATGAAACATTGAATTGGCTACTTATTGTTATATTAAAAAGGCTGTTCAAGGGCTAAATACACTGCAATAACCCAGGAAAAAAACCTGTGAAAATTTCAAAGGGTTATAATCAAAAGCAGTGGTCACAGTGGACAGGTACTGTGTATAGTAATATACAGTATTATAGTAATATAGTAATACACAGTATTGTGTAGCTAGCAGAATCTGTTGTCCATCTCTGAAAGTCATTAAGAGTCTCAGTGATGTTGTCCTCAATAAGCACAACATGAAAATGTGTCTTAAAGCAAAAAGCAAGCCTCAGCCATGCCTTTTTCACTATGAGCATAAACTGCAGTGTTTATTAATTCAACTGAGGTGCCTAGTTTCTAAGAGGAAAGCAACGATCAGCTGTGTAACAAATACAGCTGACCTGATTTTTTTTCCTCACATCACTTTGCACCTTGTTATAGCTATTTGCTGGACACCCTGTTCCTTTTTCCACAGTCCAATCCAGAAGGTATAAGTGACTATGAAAGTCAAGAAATTGAGAACCAATACCATTTTGTATAAAAGTTGCCCAGTGATATATTTAAAATCTTTAAAAACAGTTAACTGGTTGCTATACCTCTACATTTTCCTATCTTTTATATGTGTAATAATTCACCTTTTAATGAAAATGCTCTATAATTGGGTGCTGGACATATTACAAAATAGTTTGTGCACTCTAGCAAAAGAGGAGATGATTAAAGAGGTGGTTGCACTACAAAGAAAAAAACAAAATCTCCAGACCTAGCATTCCGGGAAGCAGAAGAACTGCATGGCTTCCTTCTCCTGTTTGCTGATAATGCAGATTGACTCCATTCACTTGGATTTTGGCAGATGTTATCGAAGTACTAGGGATGCAGCAAGGAAAACAAAAACATTCAGACAGGTTATTCTCATTACTACAAGGACATTCAAGGAATACAGAATACTTCCTTTGTCTGAAAGATAATGTAGGAAAAATTAAACTGTTTATTTGTCCTTTCACAGGCACACAGAAGATGGAACTTGACAGGAGTGCAGGAGAGCTCATTATGTGACCATTAGAGAGGTGATTGAGTCTCCTATGGGAAAACTCAAGACCTGTCTGGACACCAACCTGTGGGACCTACTGTAGGGAACCTGCTTTAGCGGGGGAGTTGGACTTGATCTCCTGAGGTCTTTTTCTGTCATTTGTACACATATTTCACAAATACACTTAAATGATTCAGATAAAGGAGGAAAAAAAGTTTTAACCAGGCAAGAAGGGGAATATAATTACAGCTTTACATAGCTACAGAAATGTGTTGGAAAAAATACGTATTACAGAGGACAAGCCTCTTTTTGCCACGTAATTTTGAAGTAGCTCGGGTTGACCTCACTGCTTCTAAAGTGGACTTCTCTGCCTGTGAAACACATCACAGTTTCTTGTGGTGCGTATACTGTTCTGCAATAGCAGCACACACAGAAGGTAACCAACGCGTAGCTCTTGCAGGCGAGGGATGTATACTGTGATTTTGAGATTCAGGCAGCGTCAGACTTTTTTCCCCACAGCTCTACCTTTCTCCTGATCAATTATTAACGCCGGGGGCTCAGGAGCGTTGCTGACACAACTCCTGGATCGGGGCTCAGTGTAAAGTCCAACAGAATTCCCGAGTTTCACATACGGTGTTTTTTTAACGCTTTTTGGACCAATTTTTTCTTTCTTTTTCTTTGTATAACATGCTGAGAAGCTGTCGTGGGTATGGCTAAAACAGAGGTGGTCTTCTCCACACGAAACTTCAGTGTCTGAACTCAGTTCGCTATCGCTGCCGCCACCGTGGCTTCGTTTCTGCAAAGCATCCGTTAAAACACCGCGTTTTTTCACTGCCTGGCACAATCATACCTGCAAAAACCAACTTCAAGCAGCAGACAGACAGACAGACAAACACCGACAACCCCACAGCCCGCCACGTAAAGGAGCCAGCAGCGTTAAGGCGGAGCGCACGCCTGCGTTCACCGCGCGGGTACAATGCAGAGCACGCAGCGAGCCCGCGAGGACCGTGCTTTCCATTACCCGTAGGAGGCGGCCGGTCCCCGGGTTGTGAGCAGCGCGGTGCGAGGTTGCAGCGTCAGCAGCGCCGTTGCCCCGCTCCGCCACGCCATGATGCCCGCCGTGCCGCCCCGCCTCCTCCCCCTTCCCTGTGAGGGCGCCCCGCCCTCTGGCCGTCACTCGCGTTCCCTGTGAGGGGCGGTGCAGCACCGGCCCTGGGGGGCAGCGCCACCACGCGGCGCGCCAGCGGCGCCTCTGCGCATGCGCAGAAGCGACGCTCCACGCGCCTCTCGGCGGGAACGCGCCTCCGCCGCCGCGCTCTGATTGGCGGTCGCGGTTGTCAGTCAGGGGAGGCGGTGCTGGTCGCTGGTCGCTTGTGTGGTGGTGGGGGGGAAAGTGTAGGGGTGCAATTGCTTGTGTGTGTAATGCTGTTCCTGCTAGCTGTGTGAGGGGAATTGAGGGAAGAAAAGAAGCAGTGATGGTTATTTGGAACTGTAGCTGTGCCTTGGACATGGATAGTGAGGAAAGCCCCCGGCTGGGGGGGTGAGTGAGAAGCTGTCAGCCTTCTTGCTCCACTGCAGTTTGTTCGTATAGGACCAGCAGTGCTTAGAGGTGAATGACAGACACAGTAAATGCCAGTGCGTAAAGAGATTAACTCAGCTGTGTGAGCATACTGGTTTCGTTTATCCTCCAAGCAGATCAAACCATTTAAGATTAAGGTCTTTAGTACAGCTAATTCCCAGTAATCCACCACCGAAACAAGCTGCCTTTACTCTTGCTCAATGGCATAAATGAGACCCTGCAGTTTCCTTCCACTTTCAGAAGCCCAATTTTGCTGTGTGCGC